>CM053276.1:101532785-101777855 GCA_028583415.1 Protea cynaroides | reverse complement strand
TGTTGGGATTCCCAAATCCCATGTTGATCGGTGTGGGTCCTGCCTAGGCCATGGGCCTACTCAACCGTTAGGGTTTGTCACATAATTGTTTTCCCCCTTTTCAAAGAAAAATACAAAAAAATTGTGTTGTCTTCATGTATCTAGCGACGGTTGGGATCATGTTGATTCTCCAACCTAGCTATTACCTAGTTTTGTCTTTGGCCTTAGGCCAATCATCTCCCATGTTTGGGAATCAGTGTGCGGACCGACCATTTTCAAATATTGAGTGATGCCTTGCCAAGTGCAAGGAGTTGAGGTCCGGGAACCTTTTGAGTTTGCCTTGCCGAGTGCAAGGAGTCGAGGTCCGAGTACCTCTTGAGTTTGCCTTGCCGAGTGCAAGGAGTCGAGGTCCGAGTACCTCTTGAGTTTGCCTTGCCGAGTGCAAGGATTTGAGGTCCGAGTACCTCTGAGGTCCGAGCACCTCTCCAGTAATGCCATGTGGGGTCCAATAGCCTGTTAACTGTTGGAAACTACGTTTGACCTGATTCTCTAAAGAGATACGTAGGCAGCGGGAAGTGGAGAACTCTGAATAGTTCACCCTTCGCGCACGGTCACACGTGCTTCCTTTGTCAAGGGAGCACCTCACACACAACCACAACCACGCACGAACTACGTTTGGCCTGATTCTCGCCGCACAGGGATACGTTGGCTGCTTGATATCGAGCTCGGCCATCCATTATCTGTTGTATTTTCTGTGTTATTCATTCTTTTAATTCATTATTTGTTTATTCATGATTATTTCATATTTTTAATCCATTCATTTGTTCATGGATCCATTTATTGTCTGTTGATTTGTATTTTATTTTTTCAAGTCTATGTGGTGGCACCCTAAGTTAGAACAACTTTGAAACTTGGTCTAGGGTTCCCCATTTGCCTAGTTAGGTTAAATTGAACGACCTGAACATACATAATTTTTAAGAATGCAGGAAAGGATAGGACTGAAGGAGACCGGTCCATTGACCGGGCGAGTTGGGTGTCTAACACCTTCCCAACTCGTAACTTGACACTTACCCTTCTTTGGTAAGACTAGAAGCCAATCCATTGAGCATGAGTCATAGTGTCTCTCCAAGTGAGAGACCATTTATAGGTCCTAGACCTTATCTAGGTGGTGACTCCATATTTTACTCCGTCCATTGGCGTGGATGGATAAAAGTAACCAAGGCGAGAGCCTAATTTTGATTTCGTGGAGGATCATATGAAAATCCATTGTCCTCACAGTGGCGACTCCACTGTGGAATCATGTTAGACTCCGAATTATGTCCTTTCCTTTCCTTCCCCATTCTGTATGTTTAATTCAATGTATTCTGTAGGTTTACTTGATGTAAATTGTTGTATTTTATTTCTTGTAAATATATGTGTTGTAGCTTAAATGTTTACATTTCGTGTTTCCTATAAATACTCATAGCATGTTGTAAATACCCGTATGTTGTTTACATGTAAATTCTTGTATCTTGGTTTCTTGTAAATACCTGTGGTTTAGCTTGTTGTAGACTCTTGTATATAACATGTTGTAAATAACTGTTTTAGTTTGTTGTAAATACTTGGATGTTAGGTGGTTGTAAATACTTGTTTGTTAATTTTCATTTTTGCATCTTGCATTGCATTTGTGAGGATGAGATCAACCAAACCTCGTGGTTAGTTGGAACGGACCCATTATGAATATTTTGAGCAGTCCTCCGACAAAGCCACAACCTTGATCTAGTACCTTCGGGTATATAAAGGATGCCCGTACCTGCGACTCATTCCGTTTATACGGGTGATAGGTATATTTTGGATCCCGTCAAGGTAGCCTGCCGGTCCTATAGCCACCTATCATGCATCATTTGACATAGAACCTACACTTAGGTCTCTACACTAACATCATCTTGGGGTACAAGAAAGAATAATGCTATAGACTTATGTCGTCTATCACACCCAATTCGTGATAAACGAAACATGATTTGTTCTCCTTGTTGATACACTCTCATAGATGGCTCAATACGTGGGTATGCGAAACTATGCTGATCATTCGGTATATTTTCGTCTCCCGTATGTCGTACCTTCTATGTTCGGAGTATCAACCTCGAGAGCAAACCAAGTAATTTATCATGAATTGATTATGTGATAGAAGAACTGTCCATAGTTTTGTCCCTTCTTGGTGACCTTATGCTTGCTGATCGCATGTATTTATCTTTCAAATCAGCATATTTTGTTCGAATTTTCTATGTCGAACCAGTTTTGTGTCTTTGGATTATGGGACAAAAATATAACTTGGTAAAGATACATGCTGTCCATTATCCAAGGGTATAATGCCGTTTGATTCAGAAAATCCGACCAAAATATATTTGATTTGACTCATACTACAAGTGAACTAACTTTGTTTGGTCAAGTCTCTTATAAATGGGCTTGTTTGTCTCTTCCAAATCCCAACCCAATTTCTCATTCTTCTAACTTATTGATTTTCCGGTTACAGTCAAGTTGTCTAAGTCACCATATCTTCAAGAGCCGGACCGTCCTGGGTTAGAAGCCCTTGTTCTAGGAGACTTTTTAGGGTTGCCTATCCTCCATCAGATCCTACACCTTCCCGAGCAGCGGCAAGTTCTAAGACCATGAATCCAGACAACAATCAGAATTCCTTAGAGGCCATGGAAGCTCGAATAGCCAGAATGGAAGATATGATGATCAATCTGACTAATTTTATACAGACTCGTCAGCCACCAACTTTACCAACTGAACAACCAGATCAGGGCAGCAGGATGCAGACTCCTCCCCCCAATCCTCTACATGTTCCTCCACCAGCTCACGGTGCGTATAATGGGGGAGGAGGATTCCCACAGCGTCCACCTCCAGCAGTAGTACAAACCAATGTAGAGACTCAAGAACTTTGAAGCAAAATAGAGCTCCTGGAGCAATCTTTGAAAGGTATGAAGGGATTTGAGAATCAAATGGTAGACACAGAGGGCCTCCTTTTCTTCCCAAAATCTCGGCTTCCGGACAAGTTTAAGTGGCAAGATGAGAAGTTTGATGGGACTGGGGATCCTCGAACCCACCTGAGGTTATTTACTGGATTGTTAAAAGGGGGCAAGGACTTTACTGATGAGCAATTAGGTCAAGCCTTCCAACATTCCCTAACGGGAAGTGCCCTTCGTTGGCTAATGAACCTAAGGCCTAGTCAAATCCGGTCATGGGCAGATATTCATAATGCATTCATCGAGCAGTATTCATACAATACCGAGATTGAGACCACTCAAGGCAATTGGAAACTTTGGTTCAGATGCCGGGTGAGAGTTTTACTGCCTATCTTACAAGGTTCAGAGCATTGGCTGCACAAATGTGGGACCGTCCCCCAGAGAGAGAACAGGTGGCCATGATGATGAAGGGGCTCCATAAGACGTACAGGAATTATATTTTTGGTCAAGGCATCCTTACCTTTGAGGTTCTCATTGTTGCAGCACAATAGGTGGAAGACATTATTGCTCATGGGGAAGAGCTCCCTAACAAGAAAGAGAAGAGTACATTCGAAGCTGGCGGTAGTAGCAGCAGGAAGCCTTATTCCCCAAGACCGTTCAATCCCAATCCTACCCCTGTTTCTAAGGGTGTTGTTGCAGTAGCTACCCAAGCCTCGATTGTGATCACAAGACAAGAAAATTTTGCCCCACCATACCCTCAGAAACAACCAATACAATTCACTGACCTTGGTATGTCGAGGAAGGCGACTTTTGAGAATTTGTGCAAGGTGGGATTTTTGGCACCTCTTGAAGCAAAACCCTTGCTGGAAAACAAGCCGAGATGGTTTAATCCAGCACTCTTCTGTAAATACCATAATCAGGCTGGACATGATGTTGAAAACTGCCCTTGCCTGAGGCATGCCATCCAAGACCTACTCGATGACGGGAAATTTGAGGTCAGGGCAAAGCGCCCCTCTGTGACAACCAACCCATTACCTCAGCATACAGTCGGGGTCATTGAAATTGATGAAAGTCACTTTAATCCAACAAGCCTCATTAGCCCACTGAATGGTCAAGATCATCTGCCCAGAGGACGACCACAAAGCTTTGATCAGGAGAGCGACTGTTATGTCAACATGATCGGATCAGATGAAGAGTATGAGGATGAATATGAAATTTTCATGTCACAGCAAACAGAGGAAGGAGTGGCAGTTGCAGAAGAAGAGGAATATGAGATCTTCGTTCCCGATCTTTCAGAAGATGAGATAGCTGTGACAAGGGAGGAAGAATATGAAGATGAGTACGAAGCTTTGATCCCTCAATATTCAGGAAGTGAGGTGGTCGTTGCAGAAGATGAATATGAGATTTTTGTCCCAGGATATTCAGAGGAAGCAATAGCAGTTGCAGGGATATATGATCATGAAAGCTATGCCCCACAATTTCCAAGGGAGAATGTAATGAGAGTAGAAAAAACAAAGCCCATAATCATTTACATGTTTGACGAAGAACAAGATATTGCACAAGTAGGTGTGAATGAAGAAGAATTTGAAATCTACATCCCTGGGAGGGAGGAGTCAGTGGCAGAAACTAGATCTGGCAAGTCATATACACCAACAACACTGAGGGCAGAAAATTTGGCACAACAAGCAAGGCAGAAAGAACAAGGACAGGGTGGCAAGCAACCGAAGCCTGAAAATGTAGTCTTGAAGCAGTTGCAAAAGACCCAGGCCAATATTTCCATTTGGGGTCTACTGATGGCATCACCAGTTCACAGGGAAGCCGTTCTGAAATCACTGGCTGGCATCCAAGTCCCAATCACTACTGACCCTGACCATCTGGTCTCTTTGATTACCGGGTCTCAAGCGGTGAACTCGCTAACATTTGGGGATCTGGACCTACCACCAGAGGGCAAAAGTCACAACAAAGCCTTATATATCACAGTTGCTTGTCAGGACAACACAATCCCTTTGGTCTTGATTGACAATGGATCTGCTCTAAACATCTTTCCCCTTCAGACTTTCAAGCACTTGGGTTTCTCGGAGTCGGATTTGACGCCTCCAAAGCATGGTGTAAAAGCTTATGATAACACTAGGCGAGATGTCCTAGGTGTTCTTACTGTCGGCGTCACTATTGGGCCAGCTGTCTTTGAGATTGAATTCCAAGTGGTCGATATCCCTGCCTCATTCAATATGCTGTTGGGAAGGCCATGGATACATGCAGCTGGAGTACTTGTCTCCTCTCTACATCAAAAGATCAAATTTTTGCATAAAGGTGTAACAGTTACAGTGGCAGCTGACCCAGGGGCTATCAACATGTTGGCTTCCACTGAGTCAGAAATTGGAGACGGCAGCAGTCCGACCTTTGATGCTCGTTTGAGTGGCTTTCAAATTAGTACCATCAATGCTACCATGGATCAAGAATCATTAGTAAAGCTTCCATTCTTCTTCAAGCAATTCCTTAAGATGTCTTACTTTCCTGGAATGGGTTTGGGCATGAACCAACAAGGGGTTGTCAATGCATTATCTGCTACTATCAATGAACATAGGTTTGGTGTGGGATACATTCCAAATGAAGACGATCTAAAGCTCATCAAACAGAAAAAGCAAAAGGCAGAGAGCGCTTTCATCTGGGCAAAAAAGAAGAAATACAAGAATAATGACCAGTTCTATAAAGCAGCAATGTCACCCAACAGAAAGGGCAGTCAAGAAGTGAAGATAGTACAGTTTCCAGAAGTGATAACATATGGGCAGAACAATCAACAGTTGGATTCAGTTATGGCCTGTGATTATTTGCAGTGGGGCAGCATTGATCGAGAACCAGTTTCATACTTTCGGCCAATGGATATTTTGTTAAGGAAGGAGAAGACTTCCCTTTTTGTGGATTTCCAGGGCCATGGTTTGATGAGATTACTCAGAAGCGTCTCCCAGGGTTTGAAATTTTCTTTGACTGTACACTTGACTGGGCAGAAATTGAGAGTGCTTGGAAGAAAGGTCAGATGAAAGAGCCAGTGTCTGAAGAAGAAACTGCAAACCTCAGCAGCCTTTTTCAGGACAGCGTAATGACCCTTACCAGCGGCAACCTGAATGGAGTTCCGACCCCACAGCAATTCATTACCCCTACTATTGGAGTCCTCCCTAACTGGAGTTATCCAGATAAGTTTATGTGTCCTAACCTACTATGCTAGGAAGTTGATGGTTTGGCCATGTCTGGGCCTGAGTCTGTTAGGTCTGTAGCAAGTACAGAGTCTGTCATTGATGTTGAGTCTGTTGTCCCAGATAAGACCTCATCTGCTATACTTCTTTCTGATGATATTAATGAAATGACTTCTTCCGAGTATATTGCTTCTTCCACTTCCCTTTCCCTTACTAATTCTGATTCTGATAATGATCTTTGTGATGAACCCTCACCTGAATTTTTGCAATCTCTTAAAGCTTTAAAGGAACAAAAGGCCCAACCTGTCTGTGAAGACTTTAAGATGATCAATTTGGGGACAACTGAACAGCCTCGTGAAATAAAAGTTGGCATAACTCTAAATGATCACGAGACTGCCCAGTTGTATGTTCTATTGAAAGAATTCCGGGAAGTTTTCTCTTGGTCATATGATGACATGCCGGGTATTGACCCTGAAGTGGTACAACATAGAATATCACTTTCCCCTGGTGTGAAGCCTACCAAACAAAAGTTGAGACGCCTCAGGCCCGAGTGGACATTGAAAGTTAAAGAAGATATAGAGAAGCAGCTGAATGTAGGATTTCTTGAGGTTTGCAATTTCCCTTAATGGTTAGCCAATGTGGTCATCGTACCGAAAAAGGATGGTAGGCTTCGCGTATGTGTGGATTATAGAGGTCTGAATAAGGCAAGCCCTAAGGATGATTTTCCCTTGCCTAAGACTGATATATTAGTGGACAATACTGCCAGACATGCCCTTCTATCTTTTATGGATGGTTTCTCAGGGTATAATCAAATTAAAATGGCGCTTGAGGATAAGGAGAAAACTTCTTTCATAACCGATTGGGGAACCTACTGTTATACGGTGATGCCTTTCGGTTTGAAGAATGTCGGTGCCACATACCAAAGGATGGCCACCACGGTCCTCCATGACCTGATTCATAAAGAGGTTGAAGTTTATGTTGATGATATGATTGTGAAATCGATCAGTAGAGAGAATCATTTCCAAGCCTTGAGGGTTTTTTTTTAAAGAATTAAGCAGTACAACCTGAGGTTGAACCCACAAAAGTGCGTATTTGGGGTTACTGCTGGAAAAATGCTAGGGTTCATGGTCAGTCAAAGGGGGATAGAGATCGACCCGTCTAAAATTAAGGCCATTACAGAAATGCCTCCACCCAAAACTGAGAAGGAGATTAGAGGATTTCTGGGAAGAATCCAATACATCAGTCGATTCATTGTGCATTTGACGGCCACATGCGAACCAATATTCAAATTGTTGAGGAAAGATCAGCCCAAAACTTGGAATCCACAATGCCAGTTAGCCTTCGACAGAATCAAGGCATGCTTGGCGAATCCACCAATTTTGGTGCCTCCAGAACCAGGGAGACCATTGTTACTTTATTTATCGGTTCTGGAAAACTCTATGGGATCAATGATTACACAGCAAGATTCAGATGGTCGGACAGAGTGGGCGATATATTATTCGAGTAAAAAGTTCACAGGTTATGAAGCAAACTATACACCTTTGGAGAAAACTTGTGCTGCTTTAATTTGGGTTACTAAGAGGTTGAGGCATTATATGCTCTCTTATCAGATCATCCTAATTTCATGGATGGATCCCATAAAGTATTTATTTGAGAAGCCAGCATTGACGGGAAGGCTAGCAAGATGGTTACTATTTTTGTCTGAATTTGAGATCATCTATGCCACCCAGAAGGCTATCAAAGGAAGTGTCATCGTCGAGCATTTGTCTGCCCACCCGGTGGGTGATTTGAAAAATCTGGAAGATGTATTCCCAGACGAAGAGGTGGCATTTGTTCAAGCCCAAGAAGGAGAGGTGGACCCCTGGGTGATGTTCTTTGATGGCGCTGCAAACCATAGAGGATGTGGAGCTGGTGTCCTATTCATTAGTCCTGACGGGATGTTCGTGCCCATTTCATTCTGGCTAGACTTTGAATGCACCAATAATATGGCTGAATATGAAGCTTGCATCATAGGATTAAGGGCAGATTTGGCCATTGGAATTCAGAAGATGAAAGTATATGGAGATTCTTCAGTGGTGATCTATCAGATTAGCAAAGAATGGAAGACAATGGATGAGAAATTGAAACCATACCGGCGCAACAAGCATACTTGGAGGAGGTGAATGCCTTAACGATAGATGGGAGACCTTGGTTTGCGCTAATAGTAGATTTTATCAGAGAAATGAAGTATCCTCCAGAAGCTTCTTCAAGGGAGAAGAAATTCCTTAGGCAGTATGCCACTCAGTTTATTTTGCATGAAAACATCTTGTACAAGAGGTCGTATGATGGTGTGCAGCTGGTCTGTGTGGACGAAGAGCAAGCGCAGAATATCATAGAACAAATCCATGAAGGGATTTGTGGACCCCACATGAATGCTCGGATGCTTGCCAAAAAGATCCTTCGCCTAGGTTACTATTGGAACACAATGGAGGCAGACTGCGTGGAATTTGTAAAGAAATGCCATAAGTGCCAGATTCATGCCAATTTGATACATGTCCCTCCATCTGAGTTGCACACACTCTGCTCTCCTTGGCCTTTCTCCACTTGGGGCATTGATGTAGTAGGCAAGATCTCCCCTAAAGCATCGAATGGACACGAGTTTATCTTAGTGGCAATAGATTACTTCACCAAATGGGTTGAAGCTCAATCTTACGCCAAGCTCACGGCAGCCAAGGTTGCCAAATTTCTGCAAGAACACATCATATGCCGACATGGGACGCCTCATGCATTGATTTCTGATCAGGGGCAACATTTTCGGGGTAAAGTGCAAGAGTTGTGTGATAGGCTTCACATTGCGAGGCATAGGTCTTCTCCCTATCCTCCACAAACAAATGGGGCCGTTGAGGCAGCAAACAAAAATATGAAGACTATCCTTCAGAAAATGGCAGAGACAACTGCCGATTGGGCTGACAAGTTGCCTTTTGCTTTGTGGGCTTATCGGACCTCAATTAGGACATCAACTGGGGCAACGCCTTATTCATTGGTGTATGGCATGGAGGCCGTGCTTCCAATTGAGATAGAGGTACCATCCTTGAGGGTCTTAATGGAATGTCAAGTCCCAGAAACTGAATGGCTTCGGACTAGATATGAAGAGTTGAACCTAATAGATGAAAGGCGAATCAAAGCTGTAGATAATATGAAGAAATATCAATAGAGAATTGCTACAACTTTTAATAAGAAAGTTCATCTTCGCCATTTGGCAATCGGAGATTTGGTGCTCAAAGAGCAGAGAGCTCCAGTACATGACCCTAGGGGCAAGTTCCGTCCTAATTGGAGTGGACCTTTTGTAGTGAAGGAGATCTTGCCATGGAAGGTTGTTCGTCTCATAGATACAGATGGAAATGAGTTACAATATCTGACCAACCTTGACCAGGTGAAAAAGTACTTTGTATAACCTCCACAATAAAAAAAAAAAAAAAAAGAAAAAAAAAAGAAAAAAAAAAGAGAAAAAAGAAAAGAAAAATGTTGATTGGTTTGATGAGAGATCATCTTGGAGCCTTACAGCATGGTTGGCCTTAACATCCATTTAGGCTTACCCCTTTCACTAAAGGTTGGTTTCATCACTCAATCATTGTTGGAAGAGGACTTCTTTTTTTTTGGCATAGACTCTTTCTCCCGTCTATCAATCTGACGGTTTTCCAAGAGTCTCCATCATAAAGCCCTTCATTTCACATCATTTATTAGCTTTTGTGATATTGCTTCTTGTGAACATGTCACTCTTTTATGTGAGTATTGGGTTTATAATCTGGCTGAAATCTCTATCTGTCACTCATCACTTCGGTGACGTCCAAAGATTTCAATAGCCCTTGTTTTAAGCCATAAATGGTGATTCCTCAGTGAATCCACCATTCTACATGATAAGCCTCTATTCTCCCCAATGGTGGACCCATATGGGCAGTTTCTTATCAGTCCACTTGGACCTCCAGTATCATGCTTGTTTACGAATCTAGTTGGTTTAGGCCCAAACAGAGTCATGTCCGTTTCGACATACCATGTGCAGCTTGTGGAGGTATACATGGATTTTTTGGATGCCCTCAGTATGGTCGACATGACCCATTAGTATTCCCTAACCTTAATGTGGAGGTTGTGCCTCTTTAAGTTTGCTTTTGGTTTGGTCGAACGCTAATCATTTGTTAACTTGTGCAGAAATGGATAAGCAATTGCAAGAGTGGGCTCGTGATATGTCCCAGAATGACAAAGGAGCTCTAGCTAATTTTGATTTAGAGGCCCTTTACCAACTTCGACATGTTAAAATCTGTCATGGTCTTTTGGGGACAGCTTCCAAGTTTTGGGATCCTACAATGCATGTGTTCAGATTTGGGAACATAGAGATATGCCCTACATACGAAGAGTTTCGTGGATGTCTTATCTTTCCTGCGTGAGAAGGGATCTTTTGCCCTCCATTGCAAGAGACTTCCGACCATGAGATCCGGGAATATTTTGGTTGGACCAAGGAGGAGGCTCTACCAATCATCAAGCTTGGTAAAATCGATGTCTCAGCCATGGTCACCAAGTATGCCCACCAACAAACTTGCTCGCGTTTGGGTCATAAGTATCAAAGGAAGGCTTTTTGTTTCTGTATGATCGCAAGGTACTTGTTGAATACGCATGAGCGTCTGTACTCTCCAATCATCATTGATGTCATTAAGCATCTCCAGCAGGGTTTTGATATCATACCAACAATCCTGGCTGAGACATTAACGGGTTTAGACAGCTGGGCCAAGAAGGGAGGTCGTCTTCATACGGATACTCTCAACGGCTCCCCTTACCTGTTACACATCTGGTTGACTGAGAAGCTAAGTTTGTTTGCGCCTTTAGAAGTCGGTGTTTCGGCCCATCCATTATATGAAAAGAGCCAAGAATTCAAATTTTTACAAGGAACACAACTGGCCTGAGCGATTGAGAGCCTTAAAGGTCGACGATATCACATGGAAGAGCAAGTGGATGTCAACCCCATGTCCAGTGTTGAGAACTCAAGGAAACTCATGTGTACAAATTATGGGTCTGACTCACTCATCCTTCTATGTACCATCCTTGTTGTATCGTCAGTTGAACAGGTTGCCAAGTGTGGTCGGTGATATTACAGATGTCTCCCCTCCTAAGGAATTGACCAAGGATTTTGTTTAGAGCATTGCAGATGCATGGCATTATCGGGATCACCCAACCCCGACCCTAATGACTACAACAGCGTCTACTGAAGAGATTGCCAGTAGCTCGGGCCCTTAGTTAGATCTATCATGGACCCATCCATATTTGGCTATTCTATCATGGGTTTTGGGAACCTAAATGTTGAAAGAAATGTAACTGTTTTATCAATACCGTCTGCGGAGGGTTTATTTTCTAGTGGATCATTTTAACTGAGTTCTTGACTTATTAACAGTGATTTTAAAGTTCATCAATATCAGATTTTTAAGTCTTGAGGTGCCTTGAATCTTTGTGTTTGTGCTGTCATGAGCGCACGCCCTAACTTGAGTTGATAATCAGAATTTTTGTGGTCTACGAACATCCATTCCTTGGGGCACCTTGGTAGGTGATTCCATTTCTGTTTACCATCGGTGCACTTAGTCGAGTGTTCCGATTGTGTTTGTTGATGTGTTTGTCAGATACCCTGAGGGGTAATTCTAATTTTCTTTCTACCGTCGGGACACTTAGTCAAGTGCTCCGATTGCGTTTGTCAGATACCCCGAGGGGTGATTCTGATCTTTACTTGCCATTGGGACACTTAGTCAAGTGCTCCAATTGTGTTTGTCAGATACCTTGAGGGGTGATTCTGATCTCTATTTACCGTCGGTGCACTTAGTCAAGTGCTCCGATTGTGTTTGTCTTTGTGCTTGTCAGATACCTTGAGGGGTGATTCTGATTTCTGTTTACCGTCGGTGCACTTAGTCGAGCGTTCTGATTGTGTTTGTCTCTGTGTTGGTCAGATACCCTGAGGGGTGATTCTGATCTCTATTTGCCGTCGGGACACTTAGTCAAGTGCCCCGATTGTGTTTGTTAGATACCTTGAGGGGTGATTCTGATTTCTATTTACCGTCGGAGTACTTAGTCAAGTGATCCAATTGTGTTCATCAGACACCTTGGCGGATGTTTTGATTAGTTGTCGTCAGACACATTGGCGGGTGATCTGGTCGTTCTTCTCGAACACCTTGGCAGGTGATTCGAGCTTGTCAAAATGTCTAGTCAGATGTTTTGATTCCTATTAGAACGCTTAGTTAAGCGCTCTAATTTGATCTTTCTCTCGTCAATACCTAGTCAGGCATGCTGATTCCTTGACGGAACGTCTAGTCAGAATGTTCTGTTTCTCATCGGAATGCTTAGTCAAGCACTCCATTTTTGCTTCTTTCTTCGTCGAAACGTTTAGTCAAGTGCTCCGATTAGATTCATTTTTCCTCGTCAGTGCCTAGTCAGGTATGCTGATTCCTTGACGGAACGTCTAGTCAGAATGTTTTGTTTCTCATCGGAATGCTTAGTCAAGCACTCCATTTTTGCTTCTTTCTTCGTTGGAACGTTTAGTCAAGTGCTCCGATTAGATTCATTTTTTCTCGTCAGCGCCTAGTCAGGTATGCTGATTCCCTGATGGAACATCTAGTCAGAATGTTCTGTTTCTCATTGGAATGCTTAGTCAAGAACTCCACTTTGCTTTTTTCATCGGAACAGTTAGCCAAGTGCTTCGATTAGATTCATTTTTCCTCGTCAGCGCCTAGTCAGGTATGCTGATTCCTTGACGGAACATCCAGTCAGAATGTTCTGTTTCTCATCGGAATGCTTAGTCAAGCACTCCACTTTTTTTTTTTTTTTCGTCGGAACACTTAGTCAAGTGCTTCGATTAGATTCATTTTTCATCGTCAGTGCCTAGTCAGGTATGCTGATTCCTTGACGGAACATCTAGTCAGAATGTTCTGTTTCTCATCGGAATGCTTAGCCAAGCACTCCATTTTTGCTTCTTTCTTCGTCGGAACGTTTAGTCAAGTGTTCCGATTAGATTCATTTTCCTCGTCAGCACCTAGTCAGGTATGCTGATTCCTTGACAGAACATCTAGTCAGAATGTTCTGTTTCTCATCGGAATGCTTAGTCAAGCACTCCGCTTTGCTTTTTTTCGTCGAAACACTTAGTCAAGTGCTTCGATTAGATTTATTTTTCCTCGTCAGCGCCTAGTCAGGTATGCTGATTCCTTGACGGAACATCTAGTCAGAATGTTCTGTTTCCCCCTCTTTTTGTTTTGTGGAATTTTCATGGACCAAAATGCGGTCTTCTCTTTTCTTCGCCCTCATTCACTTTGAATTTCGGCCGAAGAGGGGCATTATGTAAGACCCCCATTTTGGCCTATTTCTCATAAAGGGCATTTTTGTCATTTTTTGGTCATGTTAGAATGTCTCTACCATTTTAGGTTATTATGAAATGAAAAAAATGGGAAAAATTGTTAAGAGAATCGGGCTTGGGCCTATAACTTTAGTTTTGTGGTAGTGGATTTTAATTTTTTTATTTAAATGGGTTTAGTTTAGGTGTTAGTTGGGTTTTAGTTTTGTTTTCTTTTTGTTGTTTTGTTTTAGGCATTTGTTGTTATTGGGCCTTATGATAGAGTTTTTTTTTAAATTTCTTTTAGTTATTTGAGTCAATGGGTTTGGGTTGTGGGTTTAAATTAGGTGTTAATAAGGTATAGATTAATGGGCTTGGGTTTGGGCTTAGGATCAATGGTGTAGAAATCTTTTTTCTATCACATGTGTTGGGCTAAAAGGAAATTAAGTGGAAAGATCTTGGCCCTTGGATTAGGGGTTAAAGAAAAGCCCTAAATAATCAAAAGAGGGGGACTTTCGTGAGAGGAAAGAAAGGAAGGAGGCGGCAGATTTGTAAAAAAAAAAAACCAGAAAAAAGAAAAGAAAAACGGAAAAAAGGGGGAGGGAGAGAAAGGAGAACAAAGGTGGCAGAAAAGAGAAGGGGGAGAGGAGAAAAGAGAGGAGAAGAAGTACGAGGAAGACCGAAGGAGGAAGAGCGGCGAGCAGAGGGAAGAGAGGAAGCCAAGAAGAAAAGAAAAAAAAAACAGAGGAAAGCGGCAGCCATTTGGGGCGTAAAACCAGAAAAGAGAAAAGAACAAAAGTCGAGAAGAAGTAGGAAAAAGGAGGAGAGACTGTTGCGGGAAAAGGAGAGGAGAGAAAGAGGCGGCAGAAAAAGGGGCAGAAAATGTAGGGAGAAAAGAAATCTTGAGAGAAAGGCGGCAGCAAAGAGGAGAAAGAGAAGGAGATCTGGTCGTGACTATGGTGGCGGAAGGTAGAAGAGAGAGACGATTATTTTGAAGAAGATGGAGAGCAGCTGCGGTAAGGAGATTGAGATGGAGATGGAATCGCCTGAAATAGGGTGAGTTGAGAGGAAGAAAGAGAAAGGTTGAGCAGAAACCGTGAGAGAGGGTAAGAGAGCTTTTCTTTTGGTTGAGCAGAAACCGTGAAAGAGGGTAAGAGAGCTTTTCTTTGTTCTTTTTGGGTAAGTTCTTGAGAGTTGTTGATGGTCTTTACGGTTGAGGATGGTCAGAGTGAAGGACATTGAGTTGGTGATGCTGGATTATAGATTCAAAGCTGGAGTATAAACACCTGAAAATTTCGTTTAGGGCTGGTTCTATTTTGAGAAAGATTGAAGAAGAAGGAACGATTTCAGCTTGAGGAAACGTTGGGCAATCATTGAGTTAATTCTTGAGCAATTTCTCCTATTCAATACGTCTGGCCGATCATCTTTGATTGCCTTTGCGTTCCTTGGACAACTGTGAAAATTTTTCGATATAGTTTCCGATGTAATTTCAGCTTCAGATATGTTTGTTCGCGGTCGGGTAGCTTCTTAGAAATTTTCACAAGCAATTGTTCGAGCATCAAGGTGATTTTACTTTCAAATTTTCACCCATAATTTTGACATTGCCAGGTATTCCTCTCTCTTCTTGACTAATTTTCTTATCTTGATTTGCTTATGATGAATGATTCCTCCTGTGTATGTTTTTATGCCTAGAGCTCCAAATTTCTTTGAGATGCTTTGATTTCATGGTGGTTTAGGAATTAGGTTTGAATCCATGCTTGTTAACATGCTACGCATTAAATCTCATAGTTAAATGTGGTTTTCTTTTAATATTTACCTCACTGAACTTGTGCTTGGTGGATGTTTATTTTAATGCTGAGGTTGATAAATAATGTGTCTGGACTTAAAGTCAATTCAATGTCATCTAATTAAATCTTAATCCCATTTTTTTCCCATTGGTTCGTTGTCACTTTGTTTGAATTATTCCCATTGTTGATCGGACTTGGCCCAGTCTCCAATTTTATATGGTTCAGTCCCATAGTGAGTTGGGTTCATTTGTATTGATGTTGGTTCAACCCGTTGTGGGTGTGGCTTAATGGTGATGGGTTGATTCAGCCCTATGGTGGGTTTGGTATAACCATGTTGGACTGATTCAGTCCTATTGTAGGACTCGTTTAATTGTTTTGGGTTGATCCAACCCCATGATAAGAGTGGTTTAAGAGTAATGGCCAGTTCGTTAAACTACATTTTTGGATGGTCCAACCCAAGGTGGGAGTGATTTAATGGCATTGGGTCTCATGTCAGGTTCGGTTTCTTACCTCTCTATTCTTAATCATTTTTTGTAATTTTTATCATTGGATCTGAATGTCTTAACCGGCTAAACTCAGCTACTTTGTTGCATTCATCACCTTTCTTGCCACTGGTTTCAATGTTGCATTGCAAGATGATTTTTATTCCATGGACTGTTCTTCATATAATATATTGGTTATGGTTTGTGAACTAGTGTGTATCTATAGATTGTTTGTGATGGTATGATGATAATAGTGGGTTGACACAGGAATGCATAATTCTGTTTTTTTTTAGGAGATTGTTTTTAGCTTGTTGTGTGATGATTACCTTTTCTAATGTTGTATTGGAATTTTCCTAGATGTTTTTTTTATGTCAATATCTGGTTTGTTTTTGTTTGTTGCATCGCTGTAATTAATTTTAGTGTAGGCCAAATTTGAGTTTTGTGCTGAGATGTTATTTGATTTTAAGTGTCTAGCTTTGGTTCTTTTTGTTTAGCTATTTCAATCAGGTTCCTGTGCTGGATTTAGTGTCATGCTGAAATGTTCATTTCTACATCCTGTGCCTATTTTCATTGTCAAAATCTGATTTATTTGCACCATGGAATCTATTTTGTTCTTAATCTGAATCTGATCCAATTGCATGCCTAATCCTATCCAAGGTCATTTTGTCATTCATGTTTAGCTTGAGTAAGCTGGTTTTACACATACATCCTCACATGTTTAACTTGATTCAGATGCTTGGTTGGGTGTATGAGCCTTTCCTTCAAGAGATGTCTCCCCCACTTTATGTCTATGATAGTTTAATGTGTAAGTCCCCTCCTCCATCGTTGTGAAACTTTAGGATGACTCCAATGAGTTTACCTTTGTTGGGATTCCCAAATCCCATGTTGACTGGTGTGGGTCCTGCCTAGGCCATGGGCCTGCTCAACCGTTAGGGTTTGTCACATAATTGTTTTCCCCCTTTTCAAAGAAAAATACAAAAAAATTGTGTTGTCTTCATGTATCTAGCGACGGTTGGGATCATGTTGATTCTCCAACCTAGCTATTACCTAGTTTTGTCTTTGGCCTTAGGCCAATCATCTCCCATGTTTGGGAATCGGTCTGCGGACCGACCATTTTCAAATATTGAGTGATGCCTTGCCGAGTGCAAGGAGTTGAGGTCCGGGAACCTTTTGAGTTTGCCTTGCCAAGTGCAAGGAGTCGAGGTCCGAGTACCTCTTGAGTTTGCCTTGCCGAGTGCAAGGAGTCGAGGTCCGAGTACCTCTTGAGTTTGCCTTGCCGAGTGCAAGGAGTCGAGGTCCGAGTACCTCTTGAGTTTGCCTTGCCGAGTGCAAGGATTTGAGGTCCGAGTACCTATGAGGTCCGAGCACCTTTCCAGTAATGCCATGTGGGGTCCAACAGCCCGTTAACTGTTGGGAACTACGTTTGACCTGATTCTCTAAAGAGATACGTAGGCAGCGGGAAGTGGAGAACTCTGAGTAGTTCACCCTTCACGCACAGTCACACGTGCTTCCTTTGTCAAGGGAGCACCTCACACATAATCACAACCACGCACGAACTACGTTTGGCCTGATTCTCGCCGCACAGGGATACGTAGGCTGCTTGATCTCGAGCTCGGTCATCCATTATCTGTTGTATTTTCTGTGTTATTCATTCTTTTAATTCATTATTTGTTTATTCATGATTATTTCATATTTTTAATCCATTCATTTGTTCATGGATCCATTTATTGTCTGTTGATTTGTATTTTATTTTTTCAAGTCTATGTGGTGGCACCCTAAGTTAGAACAACTTAGAAACTTGGTCTAGGGTTCCCCATTTGCCTAGTTAGGTTAAATTGAACGACCTGAACATACATAATTTTTAAGAATGCAGGAAAGGATAGGACTGAAGGAGACCGGTCCATTGACCGGGCGAGTTGGGTGCCTAACACCTTCCCAACTCGTAACTTGACACTTACCCTTCTCTGGTAAGACTAGAAGCCAATCCATTGAGCATGAGTCATAGTGTCTCTCCAAGTGAGAGACCATTTATAGGTCCTAGACCTTATCTAGGTGGCGACTCCATATTTTACTCCGTCCATTGGCGTGGATGGATAAAAGTAACCAAGGCGAGAGCCTAATTTTGATTTCGTGGAGGATCATATGAAAATCCATTGTCCTCACACATGGTTGACCATGGGAGGTTCTTTGGGCTACTCATGTAGAGTGACTGATCCTCAAGAAAAGATGCCACCTTTTGGGCAAAGAAACATGGACCTTGGAATTTGGGACGTCGTCGAATGGATGAATGACAGATGAATTCCAATCGAGTTATAGGATCGTAAATGTATAGAATGACCTACTCACGAGAGACAGTGCCATACAGATTTTCTCACAAAGGAAGGAGGCTAAAGACGTAAACTCTGGGTATCCGTTGGATTGGAGAACGGGAGAAGAGTTTCGGCCATAGAAGGATTTCTTTCCCTGATAATGATGAGAAGATACGACCTTTTAGCTGATAATAAGTCCGATCAGATCGAAGAGGTTCAAGGTTTCACAAACTATGGAAGTCCAACCCCCCCCCCCTTTTTTTTCAGGGGTGGAACTAAACATAGTACTTCTTTACCTGATCCAGATTTGTTAGATACTGTAATTCTTCGCCATCAAGGTCGGTCAGTCGTATAGCCTTTCCTGGGAGGATTTCTTTGATAAGAAAAGGTCCACTCCAGTTTGGATGGAACTTACCCCTAGGGTCGTGTATGGGAGCCCTTTGCTCGTTTAGCACCTAGTCTCCAAAAACCAAATGACGAGGATGTACTTTCTTGTTGAAGGTGGCATCAATCCTCTATTGATACTTCTTTAAATTGTCTGCAACCCTCATCTTTTTTTCATCAATAAAATTCAATTCCTCATATCTCGCTCGCCTCCATTCGGCTTCAGAGATTTTAGATTCCATAAGGGTCCTCAAGGAAGGGACCTCTAATTCAACGGGAAGAACTGCCTCCATACCATAGACTAAGGAGTAGGGAGTTGCTCCTGTAGATGTCCTAACCGAAGTGCGGTAGGCCCATAAAGCATAGGGAAGCTTATCTGCCCAATCCGTGTTAGTTTGTGCCATCTTCTGCAGGATAACCTTGATGTTCTTATTAGCTGCCTCAACTACCCCATTTGTCTGTGGGCAATAAGGAGAAGACCTATGCTGATTGATATGGAACTTCTCACACAAGTCTTGCACCTTACCCCTGAAATATGTACCTTGATCAGACGGCAAATGATGTACTCCTGTAAGAACTTGACCACTTTATTGGCAGTAAGCTTGGCATAGGACTGTGCCTCCACCCACTTCGTGAAATAATCTATGGCAACCAGGATAAATTCATGTCCATTGGATGCCTTGGGATTTATCTTCCCGATCACATCTATACCCCAGGTCAAAAATGGCGAAGGAGTCAAAGTATGCAACTCTGTTGGGGGCACATGGATAAGATTGGCGAATATCTGACACTTGTGACACCTTTTCACAAAGTGGACACAGTCGGCTTCCATTGTGTTCCAATAATACCCCAAGCGTAGGATTTTTTTAGCAAGCATCCTTGCATTCATGTGGGGTCTACATATCCCTTCATGGATTTATTCAATAACATTCCGAGCCTGTTCCTCATCGACACAAACCAACTGCACTCCATCATAAGACCTCTTATATAAAATATCTTCACATAATATGAACTGGGCAGCATGTCTCCTCAGGATTTTCTTCTCTCCTGGTGTCGCATCTGTAGGGTATTTAGATTCCCTGATGAAATCCACTATAGGGGCAAACCAAGGTCGACAGTCTACTGTCAGCGCAATGACCTCTTCATCCATGTAAGCTGGCTGTATCATTCTTTCGATTATCAAAGGTTGCATCTTCTCATTTGGATTACCTCCAATCATGGATGCTAGCGTTGCCAACGCATCAGCATATCGATTTGTATCTCTTGGGAAGTATTCAAATTCTATCTATTTGAATTTACTGGCCAAGACCTGAGCCCAATGTTTATAAGGTATGAGCTTTTCATCTCTTGTCTTCCAGTCTTCCCTAAATAGATAACGACTGAAGAGTCTCCATGCACTTTCAATTTGTGTACACCAAAGGACAAAGCCGCTCGGAGCCCTCTCACACAGGCTTCGTACTCCGTAATATTGTTTGTTCATTCGAACTCCAAATGAAAATACAAAGGTATGAAGACACCATCGGGATCGACTAGCAATACCCCAGCTCCATTTCCTCAATGGTTTGCCGCGCCATCAAAGAACATCACCCAAGTGTCATCTCCCAGTTCTTCCTGAACAGTGGAGACTCCTTTACCAGGAAATACGTCCTCCAATTGCTTAAGATTTCCTTCGATTGGGAGAGATGACAAATGCTCAGCGATCACACTCCCCTTGATAGACTTTTGGTTCATGTAGGTAATATCAAATTCCGAAAGCAGCAACAACCACCGTGCCATTCTTCCTGTCAAGGCTGACTTCTCGAAAAGGTACTTGATCGGGTCCATTCGGGAGATGAGGACAATAGGATATAAGAGCATGTAATGTCTCAATCTCCTCATTACCTAGACCAAAGCCCAACATTTTTCCAGTAGTTACTCCAAAAGCACACTTCTATGGATTCAGCCTCAACTTGTATCGCTTTATCCGTTCAAAGAATGTCCTCAATGCCGTGAAGTGATCCTCCTTGATAATTGACTTCACAATCATATCATCTACATATACTTCAACCTCCTTATGGATCAAATCATGGAGGATAGTAGTAGTCATTATTTGGTAAGTGGCCCCAGCATTTTTAAGTCCAAATGACATTACTGTATAACAATAAGTACCCCAATCTGTAGTGAATGAAGTCTTCTCTTTATCCTCTGGTGTCATATTTATCTGATTGTAGCCTGAAAAGCCATCCATGAAAGATAACAGTGCATGTCCAGCGGTGTTGTTGACCGATATGTCAATCTTGGGTAGCGAAAAGTCATGCTTGCTTTGTTCAGATTCCTATAATCCACACATACCCTTAATTTACCATTTTTCTTTGGGACAATGACAATATTGGCCAACCACTCGGGTTAATGGACCACTTCAAGGAAACTGGCATCAAGTTGCTTCTGGATATCCTCCTTGACCTTCAAAGCCCACTCTGGCCTCAATCTCTTCAACTTTAGTTTGTGGGACTTTGAACCAGGCATTAAGGGAATCTTATGTTGGACCACCTCAGGGTCTATTCCAGGTATATCCTCATAAGACCAGGCAAAGACTTCTTGAAATTCTTTGAATAACTCTACCATATTAGCTGTTTCTTCCTCAGTTAAAGTTACCCCGACTTTGATCTCACGGGGCTCTTCAATTGAGCCCAAATTGATCATTTTGAAATCCTCTTCAACTGGTCGGGCCTTCATTTCCTTTGAAGCCTTGATAGATCGCATTAACTCAGGAGAAGGTTCATCATTTTCATCATTTTCTGAGTCAAAGTTAGTGTAATCGACAGGAATGGAAGAAGAAGAAGACACAGTATACTCGAAAGTAAAATTTTCATTGCCAATAGAAGAGGTGTCTAATAGGAGATCCCAAGCGGGACAGAATCAATACTAGAAAATGTTTGCATTTTATCTAAACTTGTACTAGACACAGACACAGCTAAATTGCTCAAAATACAAGACTCATTAAAAAAACCAAAATGGTCTACACAACTCCAATTAGGGATAACCCCATCAAAAGGATGAATAAGCTGGTGTGGACCTAAATCCTTGCTCTTGTTTTCCTCGGTGATGGCCAAGACTCCCTCGTCATTGAATAAGCTGTCGACATCCACGAACCCTAATCCTGTCTTTGCCGCATCACTTTGCTTTTGAATCCTCATTAGCTCCAGCTCTACCCAATCAATATCAGAGTCAAAGAAGATCTCAAAGCCGGGAACTCGCCGTTGAAGGTGCATGTGATACCATGGATCAGGGAAGCTACAGAACGGAAAGTCTGACCCTTCCTTGACGAAGTGTCCATTAAGAGTTGTAGAAGGTGAGATCTCTTCTTCACTATGAATCCCATCGAAGTGGAGGCTATGGATCTGTTGGTCCGACCATTGTTGCTACCATGTCTTACTACTGCTGCTGCCTTTTCTTGGAAAGACTGAAAACTGCCTACTATTCTTGTACTTTCTTTTTCGAGCCTCGAAAAATGGTCATCAGCTCTCCTCCGCTTCTGGTCAATCAAGGCCAGGTCTTCCCTGGAAGGAACGTACCCTAATCCAAATCTATTCTCATTTATCATTAGAGAAAGCACATTGATGTCACCTTGTTGATGCAAACCCAGACCCATTCCTGGGAAAAAAGACATGTTAAGCAATGAATTAAATACAAAATTTAAATTCTTACCTGAAGGTTCTGACTTTGTTGTTGCTAGGATTGAACTAATCTGGAACCCACTCAGTTGTACTCCTGTACTATCCTCTAAACTATTGTCTCCTACTACCAGGGCATTAACCATATCAGAATCAGCATACACGGTCACCACCACCCCTTCATATTGAAATTTGACCTTCTGATGCAATGACGATGTGAGGACTCCTTCTTTGTGGATCTAGGGCCTTCCCAAAGGCAGATTGAAGGAAGCCAGTATGTCCACCACATGAAGCTCGACGTCAAACATAGCAGGACCCACCTTAATTTGTGCATTAAGTACTCCATTGATGGTCCTCCTCGTACAATCATAAGCCTTAACACAGTATGTGGAAGGCCTGAGCTCTGCCTCATTGAACCCAAGATGCTTGAAAGTGCTCAGAGGGAAGACATTCAATGCTGAACCTTCATCTACAAACACTCTTAGAATCAAGTGATCCCTGAGACCGATGGTGATATAAATAGCCTTGTTATGCATTCTCCCTTCATCCGTAAGGTCGACGTCGCCATACATCAAGGAGTTAACAGCATGAGATCCCCCAACTATGTTTTCTAGCTTAGTACAATTAGTGGAGACTGAAACTTAGATGCTGGCTAATGATTTCAAAACTGCGTCCCTGTGTGCCTTGGATGCTATGAGTAACCCCCAAATCAACACATTAGCCTATGTCTTTTCCAACTGCTTCAAAATAGGGTTATGGGGCTCAGGGGCAGTACATTGCTCTTTCCCCTTGTCTCTCGCCAACTGTCCAGGATTATTAACTGTCAGGTTTGCAGGCTTGAAGGTCTTTCCACTCCGGGTTTTTGCTACAGGCTTGTCATCATACCCAGGGATATAAATCTCCAGGTTACTGAAATCTTGGGTCGCCTAGGCTACCTCCAGCTCATCCTCAATGTATATGATCAAAGGGGTTCCCTTCTCAACCCTTGCTATAGAATGCTTTGTCTGTTGAGGGAAGACCACCTCTAGATCATACTCTGGTTCTTGCTTGATAGTCACAACCTCAGATGATCCCTCATACTTGTTCTGGTCCTTTCAACTGTAAACACGTGAAACCGAAGACACACCATATTCATTAAAACCCTTAGGATGTGAGGAACTCTTAGGATGTGAGGAACTGTAACGACCATCCTCTTCCTCTTCTATGAAGTTGACAGAGTGGTTAGGGAGAGGATTTTTTGCTGTAGATGCTGGTCGGTTCTGAATGGAAAAAGTTCCGGCCTCCAGTGCATCTTGAATCACTTCCTTTAAGGTGAAGCAGAACTCTATGCCATGCCCAGCCTGGTTGTGGAACTTGCAGAATCTATCATGTCTAAAGCTTGCTGGAAGAGGATTGGGTAGTACCATCGGTCCAGGGGGCTTTAACTGGCCAGCCTTCATTATTTATCCATGATCAATTCTCTTGGTAAACCCAGCTCTGTATATTATCTGCTTGCTCTCTGATTCCTCGGAGGATATGGAGCTTCAATCAATAACGGGGCTGAAGAGGCTGCTGCCACAATCTTGGCCTGAGAAAAAGAATTTGCACTAGACACTCTGAAAGAATTATTTCTCCTGCTTGAGCTGCCCTCAGATATTACCTTATCGCCTTTATGCGGGAGATCCCCGTGGCTGATCGCATCCTCGATCTGTTGTCCAGCGACGATTAAGGTCTGGAATGTGGTGATGCCTTGTCCAAAGATAAAAGTTTTATATGGGTTAGCCAACCCTCTCATCATCATGGTGACTTGCTCTCTCTCAGAAGGTCTGTTCTAGATTTGTGCAGCAATGGCCCTGAAATTGGCCAAGTAAGCAGTGAATCCTTCTCCGGGCAACTGCATGATTGTTTCTAACTGCCTTCTGTGGGTTTCCACTTTAGTGTTATAAGAATAATGTTCCACAAAAGCAGTTGTAATGTCTACCCAGGACTTGATTTGGGAAGGTTTCAAGTGCAAGAACCATTTGTGAGCCCCACCAGGTAAAGAGAACTGAAACGCTTGGCCCAACTGCTCATCTATAAAACCTCTCCCTATCCTCAGGATACCAGTAAATGATCTAAGGTGGGTGGTGGGGCAATCCGACCCGTCAAATTTCTCCAAAGGCCATTTGAATTTATCTGGCAGCTTGGCCTCTGGGAAGTAATTTACTCCCTCAGCGTCTATAATCTGATCTTCCATTCCTTTCATTCCTCTAAGCAAATGCTTTACATTGTACAATCGACTCATGACAGCTGAACTGGCCAACAGTTTATCCACCTCTGATAGCTTACTGGGGGAAGGCTCCTGAATCATTATCTGGGGTGAAGGAGATGCATTCTTGGGGGTGGTGAGACCGTTGCCTCCCTCAGGTGAGGCTGCAACGTTGGAGACTGATTGCGGCCCAATATTCATGTTTTGTTTAACCAATCCTACCATGGTATGAATTGTTCACTCCAAACTGGTAAGTCTAGTGGTCAAAATAGCGATTGGATCCTTTAGGGGCTCATGATGATCTTCTATCTCATGATCTTCCATTTCCTTTTCCAAACTAACTGGCTCTCTAGGATATCCCTGGGTTGATTGAAGACTGGGGACTCTATGTAGTCTCCTAGAGGTAGGATCCCTTACCCAACTGGATGTTATGTTTCAACTCTCCTGAAGGTGACTGGAATATGGAACAGGGGAACAAAGGTCAGACTTTAATAGATAGGGAGAACCAAGAATAATGCATGCATCAAAGCTGACTCAACCAGACAAAGTTAGTTCCTGTGTAAGAACTCCAATAGGTTAATCCTCGCCAATTTCGGTGATTCAGATTGATTCTTTGGTTAGTTTTCAGCAAGAGGGTATATGTGAAACAGACTATACCTCTGACTGAAACTTCAAACAAATGAACATATCGGAATCATTGGATTTGGGAGGGATTTACCGTCTGAAAGGACGTGCACAGGATATCAAAGAATTTTGATTCAATCATGAACAAATGAGTGATGGCTTCATCAGTGACCACCCGCATTGAGCGAGGTGAAACTGGGTAAAGACAACACTTAGGTGTTTAGGGATGAATCAAGCATATAAGTGTCAGTAATGTGATAATGGGACACGACAAGGCTACCTTGACAAGGATAAGAATGCCTATCACCGTATGCACGATGAGTCAAAGACACCTACATCCCTTTATATACCTGCATAGCCGCGGGTACAGGCCAAGGTTATGGCTTCCCCTTGCAGGTCATCTAATATGCACTGGAGCCCGTTCCAGCTAACCATGAGGTTTGTAACAATAGTAACCAATATCTTGAGAACCATGATATCACTATACCATAAAATAATTAGTGAAATATATATAGTACACCTAATCAGACAAGGCTACAAGTAAGGGTGTTTGCTACTCCTACACCTAACTACAAAAGCCCCAAGATATAAGTTTAATGCATAAAGAGAAATGGATAAGGATTTACAATCTGGAGTCTGGCATGAATCCCCAGCGGAGTCGCCACTGTGAGGACAAGGGGAAAAATCATTTAAGAATTTAGTTTATCCTCATTTTTAAAATTGAGTTTTCATGTAGTTAAAGTTATCTACCCTCATTACACTCAAACTAGGATCTGAAAAGTTTTCACCTTCAAATCCCATCCACTCATGCTAGTGGAGGGTAAGAAGACTGGAGTCGCCACCTAGATGAGGTCTAGGACCTATAAATGATGTCCCTCAATGGAGGGACACTGATGACTCATGCAAATAGAATGGCTATCTCGTCTCACCAAAGGCGGATAAGTGCCAAATTATGAGTTGGAAAGGTGTTAGGCACCCAACTCGCTTGGTTGAACCGGTCTCCCTAAATCTTATCCTTTTCCTATAGTTAATGAACACTTGGGGCTATCTAAATACATTACAAGGTAGAAGGGGAATCCTAAGTTGATCTCTAATTCTTTGCTAACTATGCATGACATAAGCTGAAAGTAAGCGAATTAAACAAGAAAATAATCACAAAATAAATTAAAGAATTTAATGAATAACCTAATCATGCATCTAAAGAAAGGAAAAAATGATATACAACATATGACCAAGGTCTGGGAAAATCCCAGACCGCCTACGTATCCCTGTACGGCAGGAATCAGGCCAAATGTAGTTCGGGCGGGTTTGTACGTACCAGGTGTGTGAAAGAGAAGGGACGCTCCCAAAATATTAGAACGCATCCCAAGTGATAGATGCTCCCATAATTATGGACACATCTAATGGTGAGAGATGTCCTACAATAGTGGGACCCATCTCAGTATTGAGGTACTCCCTATCATAAGGAAGTCCCCTCGGTGAGGTAATCCCATAATAAATAGAACTTACCTCAATTTGATTGAGTGTGGAGCGACCAAACTCCCTCGCAGCCTACGTATCCCTCGAGACCACTGTCTCTCCAGCATCAGGTCAAGCGTAGTTCCTATGGATTGTCGAGCCATGGACACGCGTGGCAACACTCAGGAAAGGCCAAATGTCACACCCCAATTCTGAACCAACTAGAATGATGTGATGAACCATCTATGATTCAACCGTTCAACTAGGATCTCGAATAGGCCATGTCCCTTTACTTAAACCATATACATCCACAACCATAATCAGAGTAAATAAATAATAGCAGAAGTCTTTAATATTAATGAACTGAGTATCTAATAATGATAACATAAATAAAGTATCCAATTATCTCCAAAAGACTAAGACATAAAATAAAATAAATTAATCAATTACAAGTTCTGAATAATTCGATAATTAAATCTAATCAAAGACGCATAAGTTGTACTCACACGACGAATCATGCGACTCCATCATAGCTTCTGCAACTATCGTCGCAATATGCCCGTACATGGGAGCATTCATATAATCTTCTACTGTAGGACCTGCATCATCAACTAAAAATATTCGACGTCGAAAGGGTGAGCACACATCATGGCTCAGTAAGCAAACAAAACAATACAACAAACATATGCATTCAATTCATATCTTTGGTCTGGTTCATAAGTTTGCAATGTGCAATAGAAAGGATTAGTGGCTGCCGCACCTCTATACACGAATGTATGAAGCCGCCCAATGGATTAAACACCATTACCGTCCCACATGCACCCATTATGGAATAGAGATAGAGCTAAAGTGCCCGGACAAACACCGCATGACACTTCCCCTGATGCCCTACCCATACCAACACGTAAGCCCCTATTGGTGAGGGCTTTGCAAACTGAGCTCGCAACTAACCAGTCCTAATGTCAAACAGTGTATCCAAGGCCTCACCCCAGCATCCCTCAATACGTCCATACAGATAGAGCTAAGGCCCCCCGACAGAGTCAGAGACTACACGGTCCGAGACCACCTCCCCTGATGCCCTACGACGTAATAGTTCTACTAAGGTAATGGCGATACGATGATGTTAATGGAAAAAGACTTGAGTAGAGATAGAGCTAGAGTCTGGTGACCAGGATGAGCCACAGTGTCACGTCCTCCCCCTGATGCCCTACTCGCATCAAGTACACTAACCACACACAAACATTCACATGCCTGTTCCTAGCATCATCATCATCATCATGTTATAAATAAACAGAATTAAATATGAATGAAAATTAATAGCAGAAATATTGGATGACATGTGAAATGCACAATACACACATACAAGCATAGAATCATTCATGGCATTGGACTCAATAATTAAAAATAGTTTATTATTAGCCAATTAGTTTAGGTCTTGTTCCCTCACCTTTGATAGATAATAGATCCTTGTTCAAGCTTTGTAATTCACTCTTAGACCACTTGGAAACCCAACAAATTTGTAAATTTTAAATTAGAATTAATTCCCATGAGTTTAGACTAACAGAAACTGAGGGGTCGCAGGTATGGCAGCACCTGTGGTCTCAGTTTCTGCGACCATAGGGTGTGTGGTCGCAGGGTGTGGTTGGACATACTCCGACCACACGTGCGACCACACCCTCCCTGGAAACTTCCCGAGGGCATGTGGTCGGACATGTGTGTCTTGTGTGGTCGCACATCATGCTACCACATATGCGACTACACGTGTGATGGTCAACCTTTCACTCTCAACTCCATTCCTTCATGTTTGAATCCTTTGACTTATCATCATGGTCCTTCCTATGACTGTTTTATGGCTCAAAACTATTATTTTATACATTATCCATTGTCCACATAACTTCCTCCATGGATTCTCTTGGAATTTATCCATGGATGGATGGTTTGGGTTTCTCCTAAATCCTATCTTCTTCATGAACTATTCTAGGCTCTCAATTTGACATGGGAAATATGTTCATACCTTAAGCTTGCTGAAGATTCAGAGTTTTCTTTGAATTTTCCTCGTCCTTAGTTTTCCTCTTTAATTTTCCTTCTCTTTATTCTCTTCTCTTTCTCTCACTCTCAGTTTGAATTCTAAAGAGTCAAAGAGGCTAAGGGACGTCCTATTTATAGAGGAAAACCCTCCATAATATGCCCTAATGAGTTTAGGAAAGACCCCCCTTTGGATTAGGAAGGTTTCCTAATTTTTGGTTTCTGACTAGGTTCGTATGGTCGAAGGTGGGATCGCAGAATCCGTCGACCACACCTTCTGAAATGTCTGACCACACGACCAAAATTCATGTGGTTGGACTATTTTAAGGTGTGGTCAGTTACACCAGTTTAGGTATACGACCGCACACTCATAATTGACTATTTTTGGGTTGATTTCATACCTGGTCTTGTGGTTTCTTCACGCACTTGATCCACTTGGTTCGACCATGATAGGATGACCTGATACAAGGTGGTAAGACCGGTTAGTTCGATACGGGTCTTACAACTCCCCCCCTCTTATTATAAATTTCATCCTCGAAATTTGCACATACCTTCCGAGTCGAAAAGGTGAGGATATTGCTTTCGCATAGCATTTTCTTCTTCCCATGTGATCTCTTCTATATCTCGACTCCTCCAAGTGATCTTAACATAATAAATGTCACGATTGCGTAGACGTTGAACCTTTCGGTTAGTGATTTCAGTTGGTGCTACTTCAAATGTCAAATCATCAGTTAAACCCGGTGGATCCACTGTTAAAACGTATGTTGGATCTCTGACGTACTTCTTCAGTAATGAGATATGAAATACATCATGCACAATTGACATAGATGGGGGTAGTGCTAACTGATACGCCACTTTTCCACATTTAGCTAGAATCTCATATGGCCCGACATATCTCGGACTTAGCTTCCCTTTCTATCCGAATTATTTTAAACCTCACATAGGTAATACTTTCAAAAATACCTTATCACCTACGACGAATTCAAGGTCTCGACTTTGAGTATCTGCATATTGTTTCTGATGATTTTGAGCTATTTTAACTCTTTTCTTGATAATATCGACTACTCGACAAGTCTCTTTAATGAATTCTGGTCCAACGATACTCCGTTCACCAACTTCATTCCAAAACAAAAGAGTTCGATACTTCCTACCATACAGTGCTTCATAGGGTGACATTTGTATAGTAGCATGATAGTTGTTGTTATAGGCGAACTCGATCAATGGTAGTTTCTCATCTCATGATCCCTTGAAATCAATAACACAGGCTCGAAGCATGTCTTCTAAAATCTGAATGGTATGCTCCGACTGTCCGTTTATCTTAGGATGGAATGCAGTACTAAACTTCAACGTTATACCCATAGCCTTCTGTAATCCTTCTCAAAACATTAAGGTAAAGCGTGGGTCTCTATTGGACACAATGCTTTTAGGTATACCATGTAATCTGACAATATTATCCACATATAACTTGGCTAACCTCTCCAGGGTATACTGAGGTCGTATAGCTATGAAGCGAGCTATCTTAGTTAGACGATCTACAATCACCCAAACCGCGTCAACTACTCGAGGAGTCAATGGTAACCCGATGACGAAGTCCATAGTAATGCAGTCCCATTTCCAAGCTGGTTTAGGCAGTGGCTGCAACAATCCTACAGGTATTTGCCGTTCCGCCTTTACCCTCTGACAATTTAGGTATTGAGACACAAATTTAGCTACATCTGCTTTCATTCCTCTCCACTAATATAATTTCTTCAAATCATGATACATCTTTGTACTTCCAAGATGCACCGAATAAGCGGTGGTGTGAGCTTCCTTCATTAGTCTGTGTCTAATGTCTAAGTTTTCCGTTTCAGGAATACACACTCTTTCTTTGTACTTCAATACCTTTTCAACGTCCAAGGTGAACTCATGAATAGTCCTATCTTTTTTGATGTCATATTGCACCGTTCTTAGATAAGGGTATGATTTAATAGCGACTTTCACTTCATCTAATATATCAGGTACAATCTTTAATGTTGCGAATATATTTGAAAACCGATGAATAAACCCTTGATTGGTTGATCCACCCAGTGCATCTATCACGAACTGCTCATTACCATGATGGAATACTTTCCCTGTAACACACATAGCCGTAGTCGTGTTAACCTCTCCTTGGGATTTTATCATTGTTTTTCTGCTTAGCGCATCAGTAACTACATTAGCTTTTCCTGGATGATACTGGATATCGTAATCATAATCCTTCAATAATTCCAACCATATTCTTTGTCTCATGTTCAACTCCTTTTGATTAAAAAGATAAGTGAGACTCTTATGATCTAATTTAATCTAAAATTTCTCTCCATACAAATAATGTCTCCATATCTTGACAGCATGTACTACTGCTGCTAATTCCAAGTCATGGGTGGGATAGTTCTTTTCATGTGTCTTTAGTTGTCTTGAGGCATACGTAACTACTTGTTCACCTTGCATAAGCACACATCCTAAATCCAACCCAGACGGATCAGTGTACAAGGTAAATGGTTGTCCTAGAATAGGAATAGTCAAGATGGGAGCATATATCAATCTAGCTTTCAATGTTTGAAAACTTTTCTCACATTTGTCGGTCCAAACAAACTTTTCTCCTTTCTTAGTCAAACTGGTGAGAGGTACGGCAATTCTGGAGTAATCTTCCACGAATCGTCGATAATACCCAGCTAGACCTAGGAAACTTCTGATTTCTGCAACACTCTTAGGTGCTTCCCATTTCACAATGGCTTCAATCTTGCTAGGATCCACTTTAATTCCTTCAGCGGATACCACATGGCTTAAGAAAGTGACCTTATTTAGCCAGAACTCACACTTTAGAAATTTGGCGTAAAGTTCTCTTTTCTTAGTCGCTGCAGAGCGGCTCTTAGATTCATGACATGAGTTTTCCTGTCCTTGGAGTAGACCAATATATCATCAATAAAGACAATGACTAACGTATCCAATATATCATGGAATACTCGATTCATGAGTTTCATAAAAGTTACTGGTGCGTTAGTTAATCCAAAAGACATGAATAAAAATTCATAATATCCATATCTTGTTTTAAATGCCGTCTTCAGAATATCACATTCCTTAATCTTTAACTGATGGTATCCTGACCGAAGATCAATCTTGAAGAACACCTTGGCACCTTGCAACTAATCGAACAAGTCATCGATCCGAGGTAACGGGTACCGATTCTTGATTGTAAGCTTATTCAATTTTCGATAGTCTATACACAGTCGAACACTACCGTCCTTCTTCTTTACAAACAATACCGGCACTCCCCATGGTGATATGCTGGGTCTGATATAACCCTTGTCTAGTAATTCTTGTAACTGTACCTTTAGTTCCTTTAGTTCAGTAGGAGCCATTCGATAGGGTGCTTTAGATACTGGTGCGGCTCCAGGTATAAGATCTATAATGAACTCTATCGCTCGATCGGGTAGTAGTCCTAGTAGTTCCTCAGAAAATACATCTGGAAAGTCATGCACAACATCAATATCTTCCATTCGTGGTACTTCCTTGGTGAGATCAACCACGGATACTAGATACCCAACTCCTCCTTTCTCGAGGCATTTTCTAGCCTTTAATGCAAAGAGGATGAGTTTTCGTTTACGGGGTAGTCTGGTTCCCGTAAAACTAAACTCTGCTCCTTCCTTGTCTTTAAATGTCAATTTTTTTCTGCACATAATAGGTTTGCAGAATGCCGAGCTAACTAGTCCATTCCCAAGATAACGTCAAAGTCTGTCATCTCGAGTTGAATCAAGGTTGCATCCAAAATCTTCTCGTCGATAAGAACTGGACATGGTCTATAACCTTTTCTAATTCCACTTCTAATCTCATAGGTGATCGTACAAGCAATTTGTAGTCTAACGATCTGAGGGGTAGATTTAACTTCTTTCCAAATGACACAGATATAAAAGAATGAGTAGCTCCAGAATCAAAGAGCACTCTGGCGGGTATGTCATTAATAGGTACGATACCTGTGATTTATTTTAATTTAGTCTACATGCTCACACAAGGTAATACAAAATGAAAAGTTCAAGTCATACCTGTGACCACATCAGGCAATGCGACAGCATCCTCAGATGTAACTACATAAACCTTTCCTTGCTGTAGTTGCTTCTTGGGCATAGGACACTCCCTTGAATAATGTCTCATTTGATTGGAGTTATAGCATTTTACTCCTTCATTATTTTGCTTTTGTTGAGGTTGGGCTGTTGGAGTAGTCTTGGCTGCAGTAGTAAAGCCTTGAGTACGGAAGGTTTTAAATGTCTTTGTGTTCCCTCCGTTATATGAATTTTCATTTGGCCTTTTTATACCTCTATTTTGATAAAAGTAGCTCTCCCTTTGGCTCGATTTTAGTACTCGAGCAATCTCCACAGCTTCATTATAAACATTCTTTTCTAGCCCCAAAACATGCTCTCGAATGCTTCCCCTAAGTCCCATGACGAACCTTCGGGTTTTAGTATTTTCCTCTTGCATGCTAGAGGGAGCAAAGAAGAACAGCTCTTCATAACGCTGTTGATATGCATCCATAGTCATTTGTCCCTGATACAAACTCAGGAACTCTCTTTCCATAGCATCTCTAAAACTTCTGAAAAAATATTTTTCAAAGAATGCCTCTTTATAGATAGCCCAGGTCAATTGGGCGTGCTTGGTTAACAAATAACTTTGAGTAGACTTCCACCAGTGGTGTGCATCACCTTTCAACATAAATGTTGCACACAGTATTTTTTTCCTCCTCATTAATAGTCATCATCATGAAATTTCTTTCCATCTCGTCGATCCAATGAGATGGCCACAAAGGATCCGCTGGTTTGCCATTATATTCCTTAGGATTTATTTTCAAAAAATGTTCGATCAGTCGAGAATGGTCCAACTGATACTGAGCATAGGCCCCATATATAGGTGGTTGATACTGCTAACTGCCTTGGGCTACCTCAGGGTTTTGTACTTGAGCTTGTACAAGTAGCGTTTGAGGTACTTGGGGTACCGTGTTGCTACCCCCTGGTACAGTGCTAGCTTGTTTGGCTAGCATAGGTGTAGTATGTACAGTTGGAAAAACCATTTCCATAGCAACTTGCATATTGGCTTGTACTTGTTGTATTTGCTGCAGCTGTTGTGCCAGGTTCATAACTACTGTAGCCAAATCTCTAGGTGGGGTTGGGAAGTTTGTAGGATTTTTCTGGCCATTAGCTCCTGGTGGTGCCATATTCTGATTCCCTTGTCCTTCAGGATTTTCATGGCTATCTTCCTCCACATGTGGTGATGGTGGAATTGGGTTACATCCTCGTCTGGTTACTCTTCGCCCAACCATTTCCTGTTTTGGTGGTGGTAGTGTCTGAAAAATCATAGAAAATTCTTAAGTATTCAACGGTTAGAATTTTTATATACTCCCATATGGCATAAGTATGCTTGTACTCTATGTAAATTATATATGATATCAGTGGAACAAGAAAGTTTTGATTTTTATATGTAATGTAATTATTGAAATATCTTTTGGATAATTTTTTTTCAACCATTTATCAAGTAAATCACATGTTAAAAAAACAGAAGTAAGAAAAAGAATTCCAATTTAAAGAGAAATAAATATTCAGTGAAAAATAATTGAACTCAGTAACATCCATATAATTGATAAAATTTCAACCCAAAGTGACTAGGTAAAATTACCAAAATTTATGTCTCCATCCGGGGTGGAGAATGAAAGGAACATCCTTATCCCTTATTGTACGAAGTGCTTTTTTGCAACTTGTGGAATGTGAATCCTTCTCCTTTCATCATATAAAGAAAAAGGATAGATCTATCATTACCACGGACAGCATTATGGGACCTCATCCCGTTCATGGGGTGTGGGATGCATTAAATAGGTGCAGGATGTACATCCATGCATGGACCACGATAAGTTCTTCTTATCAGCTTTCGGTACAGGGGAGAGGATCCAGATCCCTATTATCACATCCAATGGCAATGTTGGAGAATCTCTTCTTTGTAAATGAACAAAAAAGTGATCCTATAATTTAGGGAAAATTTCACGTACCATTCAAATACTTTTACTAAAATCACCTATCACTCAAGATTTTTTAAAACATCAACTATCACCCAAAATTTTCAAACATTAACCCATTAACTAACAGGAGAAAGTTGAAATTTTGTGTAGCTGTTTATACCCTTTTCATTTTAAATTGAGAAACATCACCTACCACCCACTGGTTCTTACTCCGAGAACATCATACCACTCACTGGTTCCTACTTCGGCAACATCGAAATGGATTTTTGACTAAAAAAAATTGATTGAAATGGATTTTTGACGTGAGGAGTATCATAATCCTGCGCATTCAAGCTTCTTTGTTTCATTCAGTTCATCAGTCCTCTACAAAAACACCGAGAGAGAAGGGAACCGCAAACATTCAAGCTTTTCTCTCACCCTCTCTCTAAGTTCTTAAAATCTCTCTTTCTCTACAAGTTCTCCTACGCCGATGCAATATTTCCTCGAATGAATCATTTGGAGGTTCTATGGCAAACACTAACAGTAGAAATTCATGAAATAAAAAACCCATAAGAACCCCCAATCTAATAAGCCTAAGAGGACTAAGAGGATGATAAGCCCAAGAGGATTGAGAGGTGAATAAGCCCAAGACGACTATTTGGTTTCATGATTGGGGGCAACTCTAGGGAGTTTTTGAATGATGTGATAATTCCACTCTTGGGACAATGGTGTTGATCAACACTAATATCAGTTTTTATGTTGAGAACCTGCTACTGATGTTTGATGAGGCCTAGAGCTCTACTTTGATTCACTTATGGGCTGAGAACCTACTATGGGTATTGAAATGAGCAAGAGCTTTGAAGGCCACTTTTGGGGTGAGGATCTTACTAATGATGTTGAAATGAGCAAGAGCTCTAAAGGTCACTTCTAAGTTGAGGACCTTGCCAAATGACCCATCTTGGAAGTCTTTGTCAATTTTGAAACTTTAAGGTTTGAAATTAGAGTATCCTTCTTGGTAGCTATATGGATATGAACCTTTCAGATATTTGAAGATATTAGAATTGATGATATGTGTGAGTACCTTAGCCACTTTTAGGGACTAGGAACTTGCACTTGTTAGGATGTTGAAATCCAAAAGGAAAGTGGAGAGCGAGTACTACTATTTCAGTGCCAGTCCTGTTCGACGCATCACTTGGCCGCAAATAGTCACTGGTCTACCCACCTCAAACCACTCATGGAAGATGCGAATGTCCTCAAATTGAAAACGAACAAAGAATTTCAAAACCCCAAGGAAAATTAAAGAAAGAAAAAGGATACACATGTCGACTGGAGAGAATAACAGGAATTGCTTGAGTCTGGACAAGCGTCAAAATTTCAAATCCCAACCTCTCCTTAAGTAATTATAGTGAGTAAACACAAAATTAAATCCACTATCGGGAGCTTGGACCATTTAGACGAATTAAAGTAAAAAAAAATTTACAGGAAATGAGAGAAAAGGATTCCAATTGGTTTTATATAATTTATGTCGTCGATTTTCATTGCTTCTAGAATCAATTTAGAAGCAAAACCCCAGAGCTGTTTTCATAAGGAGGTCTGAAGTCTAATAGAGGAGAAGGAGCAAGAAGCAAAGATTTTGTTCTCCCTGTGTCTTTGTCATTTCTTTTTTTTCTTCTATGAGTTAAGGTTTGTGAAAGAAAAGAGGACAAATGGGTCATTTTATATTTTTTTTGTTATTCAGTTTAAGAGAATGGTGTGCGATTGTAATTAACTGCACTCGGGAGTTGGGTGCCTTTAAGGCAAAGTATAGGATAGGTTTATGAAATTTTCCATAAGCCCCAAAAAAAGAGGTTATATATATATATATATATATATATATATATATATATATATATACCCAAAAAAGAGTCGAATTTATGAAATATTGATCTTTACCAATCGAACTAACTCTTAGAGTTAATTAACACTTAATATATGGGTAAGACACTTTGGCGCACACTCACTGTCCAATCTATCTAGGTCCTAGTGAGAGACCAAAGATAGCGATCTGATGTTGAAAGATAGAGGCAAATGGAAAAGATAATGGGTAAACTTTTCCACAACTTTAATTTTCTATCAATCACCCCACAAACATGTGGGACTCAATCCCTCAATTTTCCCACCCCACCCTCCATTCATGTACCAGTTCAAAATCCGTTAGAATATAATCTATCTAGGTCCTAATGAGAGATAAAAGATAGCTAACTGATGTTCGGAAGGCAGGAGCAAATGAGGAAGCCTCCGTCATACTTGCTCCAATATTTTCTACTTTCTTATAAATTAAGGGGAAAGGTTCTATGGTAAGCAGAACTCTCAAAAGGGATAAAAGTATTATGAAAATTTTAAATTCAAAGGAATTAGGATTTTGGTTTTTTTTTTTTTTTTTTCAAACCAAAGGATGGAATAAGAAAACTTTTACAATAAATTTAAGGAAAATTTTCCATACTATTCAAATACTTTTAAAAACATCACATGCCCCTTAAAAATTCTGAAAATATTAATTGTCACTCAAAATTCTAAAACGTTTATCAAAAGAATTCAAATCGTTTAGATGGATATTGTTAAATGTTGTTGTTAGTTCAAATCTATTTTTTAATTGATAATAAAACCTTTTATTGTAAAGGGTAAAGTTTATTTTACCTTTAATTAATTTTTATCCCTACCACCAAAATTTCTCCTTTTTCGTCGCCACGGTTAGCAACGGTGATTCTGTCATCCAACCTCCTCTCTTTGTTCAGCCAAGCGACTCAGAACTCTGTTGGCTTAGGATTGGAGAACCTTATATCACTTGAACTCACAGTTTCTACAACTCCTTTCTTCCCAACCAAACTCTGACGACCTTACCAGTTCCCAACCATCAGATTCTTAGTCTCTGCAACTCCTTTCTTTCCAACCGAACTTGATTGTAACCTTAGCCGGTACCAAACCCCCCAAAAATAATAATATTTGCAGTTTTAAAAAGAGAAAATTTTGGACGCACGCAGCTGGTGAATCAAGGTACCAGCTCAGGCGTCTCATGACTATCGCGATTAGGGTTTCGGAGAGATCCTTTTTCTGTATCTGATATATTATATCTTTGTTTTCTATGCTTTGATTTAATGGACACCCCACTTCCTTTCAGAGAAGGAAAACAAAGTCTGACACTCACGTTTCTTCAGCACATAAGTTTCCTCTTGTCTTCGAGCTCTCTGATTAAAGAATGGTAGGGAATAAAAAAGAATAATTTATTCCTTCCTTTGAAAACCCTAGATGCTTTGTACCAAGAAAACCCTCCTTTTTTGTACAGAAAACAATAAAGCGCTATTAATGAACACTTCTCGATGAAATCGCCACCAAGCTCTCGTGAATCAAACCCTTCTATTTTTTTGGGTTCTTGTTAAGTTTCGATTTTATTATCTGTTTTTACTCTTCTTATTTATGATAGAAAAATATGGGTACGTAACAAACTCGTTATCTGTCAGTCCTCTTGGACTTATCTTTCTCTAAGTCCTTTTGGGCTTATCCATCTCTCAGTCCTCTTGGATTTATCCATCTCTCACTCCTCTTTGATTTATCCATCTCTCTATCCTTTTGGGCTTATCCATCTCTTAGTCCTCTTGGGCTGATTCATCACTCAAGCCTCTTGGGCTTATCCATATCTCAGTCCTCTTGGGCTTATCCATATCTCAATCCTCATGGACTTATCCATCTCTCAATCCTCATGGACATATCCATCTCTCAATCCTCTTGGGCTTATCCATCTCTCAGTCATCTTGGGCTTATCCATCTCTCAGTCATCTTGGGCTTATTCACCTCTTAGTCCTCTTGGGTTTATCCACGTCATAGTCCCTTTAGACTAGCCATTTTCAATCCTACCACAGTTGAACTATGGGGTGACCGGATTCTGGAGAAAGGATGCATCCTAGGATACGTATGTAATTAAGAGGAATCTTCAAACTCGGTCTAAAAAAAATTTTAAAAAAAAATGAAACAAATGAAAAAAAAAAAAGAAAAAAAAACTTCCAAATGTTTTAAACTCATTTTAAACTCATTAATCCGAACCCGATGACTTGATCCTTAGGAGATGCACCTAGGTAATTTGAAGGAATCTCTAAATTCGGTCCTAAAGAGCTTTCAATATTCAAATCTCAATCTCTAAATTCGGCCCCAAAGAGCTTTCAATGTTCAAATCTCAAACTCTAAATTCAGTCACGAAGCGCTTTCAAGGTTAAACTCGTCTTCCAAACAATCTCTTGCCAATTTCATTCGAAATGCACATGCCAATAGAGTCGTTTGTTTTGATTTGTATGATCTGAGGACAATAACAATTGCAAGTTCTGATATCATTGTGATTACTATGATATTTGTGTGAAAGCTCAATTGCTAGGTATATCGGCTCTCCTTGAGAAAGTTTTATCCTCCTCTCCATCATGAAGGACAAAAATGTGGTTCTTTTATCTATACTCTTAATTGGTACAATCTTAGCTAATAAAGAGGGAAATCTATAAGCACCTCATTTTTGTCACCTCTCTCTTGCCATTCTTTACTCACTTAGATCACTGAGTATCCCATGTCATCCCTTATCATAGGAACCTGAACATGCCATTTTAGGGTTACTCCTGAGTCATCTCCCCCTTAGGGTCTAACTTGCCATAAATGGGCCCCTTGAATCAGACTTTATCTGAGTCAAAAAACTATCATATAAGGATCACCCTGTGTTAAACCCACTTGGGTCTAAAACTGCTCTACTTAGGTGTTCCGGGGCCATCTCTAGGCATAAAATCATCAATTACCACTTCAAGGGCATTTTAGTCATTTTAGTCAAAGTTGATCAAAGTTGGTCAAAATTAGTCAAATCTAGTCAACTAACCCATATATAGTCAATCTAAACCTTCCCTTATAATCTCGAGTCCATACTTTCCATTTTAGCTCTTTTGGACCTACCCCGGAGGTCAAACTTGTCTTTTCTAACTCATCCAAAGTCATTTTTCATCACAGAATCCATTTCTAGCCAATATGAGTTGCCCAGTATCTCCGGTATATTTTTTTAGAAAATCAAAGAAAGTGCAAAAAAAGACTTCTTACGGGGTCACCCAACCTGAAATTACCCCAATCTGAGCACGTTTAACTAAATGTTACTGTCCAATCCGGTCCCTTCTAGGGCCGTTTAGGGTCAAATTTCTGCACAACGTCATGCACATGACTAAATGTCACTCCTCCAAATCCAGCGAACCGTTCAAACTTGGTCAGAATTGGTCAAAATAGGCTGACTCAGTCGAAATCTAGTCAAGAACAAGTCAACTCAGTCAAAACCTAGTCAAACTAGTTAAATTTAGTCAAACCCAATGAAACCTTGTCAAGTCTAGTTAAACCTAATCAAACCTAGTCAACCCCAGTCGACTCGGTTCATACCTAGTCAATACCCGTCCAGTCATCTTATGGCTCCCTAGAGGGCATGTAAAGTACCACATGGCGCTAAATGATTCCACATCACCCCTCCTTGATGGTCTATGAAAGTGGTGATAGAGAATTGAAAGAGAGAGGTTGGAAGCCCAACTTGAGCCTACCCTAATGAGACTACTTTAATCCTTGGATCTACGTGGGAGGACTAATTTTGATTCTCCCTTCTCCTTGTGGTTTAATTTATAATTAAGTAAAAAGGCCAGATTTGCATATAAAAAAAAAAAAAAAAAAAAAAAAAAAGAGGGGGAAAAATGCAAATTAAAGAAGTTTGGGCTTAGATGTGAACTCATCAGGCCAGACCTCTGCCAGTTAGCCTAGGTTCTTCATCAAATACTGGGCCCATAGCATCCTGGCCCATTTCCTTTCCCTCACAAATGGGCCTAATTTAGTGGCTCCATATATTGTATTTTGGGAAATGTGTGGCGGTCAAAATCAAATTTATGCATCAATTTCAGTTTGACCAAACGGCTGTGAGCATGTTACGAGAGGATCTTAACCCCTCAAGGAAGAATTATAACTGGGCTGCGGAGAGCCCAGATCTTTGAAGGGCTAGTCCAAACCCAGGGGGTCTATCTTAGTTTTGGTCTGGACTCGATCCAGCCTGATTTCGGGCTCGGATATCCTCAGCCCAAGACTAGTCCACGATGTCGGGCTTGGCCAGGCTGGACTCGGACTTTCAACAAGGTTTGAAACTTGTATATAATTTTTAGTTTTAAAAAAAATTACATCTTGACATTCATGGATTCAAGTCACTTCAATTTCAACGAAACTCACACCTCCATTAATTGTTTATATATGTGAAAATCTTAATACACTATACCTACCATACAAGTTTAGGTTTAGATCCAGGCCGGGCTTAAGCTGAGGCCTCAAGGTGAAACCAGGCTCATGAAAAGCCCAGCCCGGCCTAACCTTGCGTCAGGCATTCTGGGCCTGAGCCCGGACCATAGGCTGATTAATCAAAGTCTTGAAATTTCAGGCGGGTGTGTGCAAAAGAATCCAGGTCTTGGTGGTATATATGGAAGGAAAGAAAACTTTCCTTCAAATTTCTTAATTCAGAACGTAACTTACACTCAAAAGTTGAATTGCAGGGTGTTTTCGTTCCCTTGCATGAACCTGATATGTTATCCAATTACTTTTATACTCGTATCTAAGGGTGTCAATCGGTTCAGTTTTGATTTATCATTTGTTTTGAGATATAAAGAACATGAACAAAATTGAATCGATTTTAATTAATTTCAATTTCCCAAACCAAAACAGATTAGAAATCGGTTTGGCTTATTCGATTCCAAATCTATTCCCTTCTATAGCGTTTCCCATTGGTGTTGCATAGCGACACAATCCTCCCACCCATTCATCCACCAAAACTTTTATAGAAAAGAAATCAATGTTCGGAAATCCGCAAATTATAATTGAAAAAGTGTCGAAGTTCATCAAATTTGACCAAAATAAAGTGACAATAAGAAATGAGAAAGTAGGAGATATTGTAACATTCAACCAATTTAACAGTTATATCGGTTAGCAACCGACAATTTCTTGGTTAAAATCAAAACCAAAATCTATTGTTAAGAATTAAAACCAAAACTGAACTGATTACCTAGGATTCGATTCAATTTAATTACCGTCCAGAATTGACACTCATACTTGTATCACACTGTTATGTGGGAAAAATCCCATCCATTTAAATTCTTACACGTGTCAAGACCATCTCCGGAGCCGACCGCTGGTTATATGTTGCCCTCGGTTTATGCCGCTCGGAGGTCACCTTCCGCTCGTGTGGTGAAGCGGCCGGAGTTTCACACCCATGCGGTTTTGTTCCCCGATCGGAGGCTAATATCCTAATACGACTATGATACGGCAGAGGAGTCCTTCTCCTTGTATGATACGACGCCGACTATCATGGCCCTACGACCACCTGTCACAACACGTGTCATCTGGGTGGTTGACCGACCTAGCTTCCTTGGCTACGGTCTCCCACTCCTACTCGGAGTCTACAAGGTGTCCCTCAGAGCGACACGTGGCAATCCTATTGGCGATCTACTTCTCTGAGTCCTGGTACCTCCATGCTTCTTCCCAATGTCTATAAGTAGAGGATGACCCCTCACGGTAAGTTAAGTTGACAATCCCTCTCACTCTCGCACGCTCAAACTCTCTCAACGTCCCACTCTCTCTTTAAACTGGAGATAGCTTTCTGCTATCTCTTGACTGCTTACATTGAGAATCTGACTTAGGCACCGGAGTGTATCCGGGGCTTAGTCGCCCAACTCCCTTGTCTTATCTTTGTGATTGCAGGTTATTCGGATCGTAGACCGACGGGCGATTTCCAACCGTAACAGTTTGGCGCCCACCGTGGGGCCTTTTTGACTGAGTTTGACGATTAGTGCGCGAGCTCTCCAGTTTCAATGGCCCAAAGAAGAACCCGAGCCCAAGCATCTAATCGCCCATCTGATCCATCCGTGCAGGTGCACGTGAATAGCAGCGAAAGTACATCAGGGGAAAATCGCGTGCCGACGTCGGCGCCAGGGCCGACTCCAGTCCCAACACCCGTCCCGACACCAACGGCGACGGCACAACAACCGCCTCCCCAATATGTTACCCGTCAGCAGTTCGACGAGTTGAAGCAGCAGATCGAACAGCTGGCCAGAGTCTTAGGAGGTGCTCGAGCGAGCAATTCGGCCGCCAGGGCAAGGGAAAATTCTCAACAAGCCCCGGTGCCGAACACGCCCCAAGGAGCACCCCCGCAACCCGCACGGACAGTATACATGAGAGCCACGCCGAGCAATCCCCCCATGGGATATCACCAGCCCGCACGGAGTATGGCTGGGTCAGTCGCTCGGCACCAGCCAGCTGATCAACATCAGGCGCCGCCGCCATCGCCTCCTCCGGCAAGAGGCGCGAGGCCCTTCCTCGACGCCCTTCGACAGGAGAGGGTTGACGTGGAAACACCGGCGACGGTCGTGGCTCCGCCTCCGGACACTCCACAGTCCGAGGTCGAGCGACGTTTGTTAGAACTAACCACCCATCTCCCGTAGGTGGAGCAGAGTCGCGTCACTCCGCCGAGGACAGCCTATACTGCCATCACAGCACTCTCGGACGAGATCATGAAGGCACCCTCTCCTGACAACTTCAAGATGTCGGTCCTGGACTCGTACAATGGGAGTACCGACCCCGAGCAGCATCTGGATGCGTTCGTTTCCACGACGCTTTTCTACCCCCTCAGCGACAGCCTCATCTGTAGGGCGTTTCCTTCAACGCTCAGGGGTGCCGCTCGTACTTGGTTCAACAATCTCCCCCCGAATATTACTTCGTTTGAACAGCTATCGAACAAATTCTTGACGCACTTCCAAGCCAGCCGAGTGCACAAGAAGACCTCATACCATCTGTCAACGGTCAAACAACAGAAGGACGAGTCCCTGCGGGACTTCATCAAACGCTTCAATACCTAGGTGCTCGAGATCAAGAACGTCGAGCCCACGGTGCACATGTCCAGCCTGCAGGCCAAATGACTGATAGAGAGCTTTGTTGGTCCCTTGCCAAAAAGCCACCGAAAAACCTGGACGACTTGCTTTCCAGGTGTGAGAAGTACGCCTCCGCAGACGAGACGACGAAGTCCCAGAAAAACAACACGGTAAACAACTTGAAGGCCGAGCAAAAGCCTTCGGACAAGAAGAGGTCTGAGATGGCCGACTAGGCGCCAAACTCGATCGACCCTAAAAAGCAGAAGTCCGGCAAAGAACAAGCATACCGGCACCCATACAAGACCTTCGAGTACTATACCCCGCTCAATGCCTCGATGGCGGAGATACTGGAGGTAATCAAGAATGATCGGAACCTCCGACCACCGTCGAAACCATTGGGCGACGGCAGGAATAAAGATCGATCCAGGTTTTGTCGCTTCCATCGCGACTATGGCCACGAGACGGAGGAGTGCAAATACCTCAAAGGAGAAATTGAGGATCTCATCCGACGTGGGTACTACGAAACTTTGTCAGAGATGCTGCAGAGGACCAGCTCCCGCTCGGCGAGAACATGGGTTACCACCCCAGCCCCCACGAGAGCGCGGACTGCCACCCCCGCCACCAAACAACTGTCGAGTCGATGCCGGCGATAATCAAGGTGCCCCTCGGAGAGACGATAGATACCCGGATGGAGGTCACGCCGCCCCCAGACAGTGGGTCGGCGCCATCCAGTTCGGGACAATCAGAAGCTCATCTGGGGCGCAGCAGGACAGAATACCGGTAAAGGAAAGGCTCGGTGGTCGGCAGTATACCACGCTCGGGTCCATCCCGTCCTAGTCAGAACCAAAAAGCAGAGGTAGAAGAAAGAAGTCCCATTCGGCGTCAAAAAGAAGAAAGGCCGAGCGGAGGTTCGTAGGCAGCCCCTAACCCAAGGTCCGATCGCACACTTCATTGGGCTTACGCATCCCTAGTGATAGCGGCGTGTATGCCATCACCCGAGCACCCAAAACCAATGGGAAAGAAGTCCTCACAATAATAGGAGGACCTGCAGCCGGAAACACTTCCAACCGGTCGGCCAAGGCTTACTCGCATCTGGTAGCAAAGACGGAGCGGCCGTCCAAAAAAGCCCACACCGGAGAAATAATTACTTTTGGCGACGAAGACCTCGTCAACGTCACGGTCCCACACGAAGATGCCATCGTCTTCACAGTCGGGATCGGCCACTATGATATCGCCAAGTGCTTGGTGGACACAGGGAGCTCGGTAGACATTATATTCTACCATGTCTACCAAAGAATGCAGTTGGAAGACGACCAGCTCCAATCGGTCACATTTGACCTGATCAGCTTTTCCGGAGGCCCGGTCACAGTAAAGGGAGGCAATCAGTTGCCTGTCATCCTCGGCCACAGGCCCAGACAAAAGAGAGTGATGGTCAAATTCATGGTGGTCGATCAGCCATCCGCCCACAATGTAATCCTCGGCCGTCCCTCGCTGAACAAGCTCAAAGCGTGCATGTCCACGTACTATCTGGTGATGAAGTTCCTAACAGAGGATAGAGTCGGAGAATGCCGAACGGACCAAGGGATATCAAGAAGATGGTATGCCACCGAGCTGAAGAATAGTCAGCAAGCTCTGAAAACAGCGCAGGTGAACGCCATAAAGGCTCGAGACATCGACCCTCCAAGCAGAGGGGAACCAGTCGAAGAGCTGTTGCAAGTACCAGTGGCAGAAGATCAGCCAGAAAAGACATTCCATGTCAGCTCCCTCCTGCCTGAAAGTAAAAGAGAAGAGCTGATAGAGTTTTTGAGGCAGAACCTCGACATATTTGCGTGGTCGGCCTCTGAAATGCCGAGAATTCCCAGAGAGGTGATCGAGCACCACCTCGCAGTCGACCCCCAACACAGACCGGTCAGACAGAGGAAGAGATGCTTCGCACCCGCCCGACAGTCTGTTATAGATGAGGAGGTCCATAAATTATTAGTGGCCGGCTTCATCAGAGAGGTGGACTACCCAGACTGGCTCGCCAATGTAGTCATGGTGCCCAAGGCGCACGGGAAGTGATGCATTTGCATAGACTTTACGGATCTCAATAAGGCCTGCCCGAAGGACAACTACCCATTGTTGCACATCGACTAGCTGATAGATACCACGGCTGGGCACAAACTACTTAGCTTCCTCGACGCATACTCCAGGTACAACCAAATCAAGATGAGAAGAACGGGCGAAGAGTGCACCTCCTTTGTCACCAATCAAGGGCTCTTCTGCTACACGGTCATGCCTTTTGGTCTAAAGAATGCAGGAGCCACCTACCAGAGGTTGGTGAATAAAATATTTAGGAGTCAGATCGGTCGAAACATGGAGGTGTATGTTGACGACTTCCTTGTGAAAAGCCAGCAGGCCGACAGTCATTTGGCCGACCTCGAAGAAACGTTCCAAATTCTCCGACGGCATAGCATGAAGTTGAATCCAACGAAGTTGCTTTCGGAGTTGCGTCCGGCAAATTCTTTGGCTTCATGGTCTCGCAGCGAGGAATTGAGGCCAACCCATCAAAGATCACGGCCATACTAAACATGGCCGCCCCGACGAGAACCAAGCAGGTGCAGGAGCTGAATGGATGAATTGTCGCCCTCGACCAATTCATGTCCAAATCGGCCGAGCGCTGTCTCCCATTCTTTAAAACGCTGAAAGGGACGAGTAAATTTGAGTGGACCGAGGAATGCCAGAAGGCTTTTGAAGACCTCAAGGCCTACTTATCCTCACCACCCCTGCTGGTAAAACCTAACCCAAGGGACGAGCTATAGCTTTACCTAGGGGTCTCCGACTGGGCGGTAAGCGCGGTGCTACTCAAAGAGGAAGACAGGGTCCAATGGCCTATATACTACGTCAGCAAAGTGCTATTGGACGCCGAAACCGGATACAAGCCAATCGAGAAGCTTGCGCTTGCTTTGGTCACAGCCGCGCGGAAACTCCGATCGTACTTTCAAGCTTACCCCATTGTGGTGCTCACCAACACACCACTGAATTGGTCGGTTGAGCTCGACGAGTTCGACATAATGTACGTCCCCATGACCGCCATGAAAGCACAGGCACTAGCGGACTTTATTGTCGAAAGTACACTACCAGAAGAAGAGCTGGTTGTACCGCAAACCACAAAGGCTCCTGAACCAATCGAGGCCGCATGGACACTTCAAGTGGATGGATCATCCATGAATGACTGAGCAGGGGCAGGCGTAATCTTAACGAGCCCGGAAGGATTCAAGGTCCGATCAGCCATCAGGTCGGATTCCAAGCAACGAACAACGAAACCGAATATGAGGCCCTACTAGCCAGACTCAGACTCGCAAAGGGCCTAGCCGTCCATCGGCTACTGGTCCAAGGCGACTCATAGCTGGTCGTCCGACAGGTGCAGGGAGAATACGAGGCCAGACAACCCGAGATGCAAAAGTACCTCGACAGGGTGAACTCGGCCATCATGGTCTTCCAAAGTGTCGAATTGCAATACGTCGGCTGTGGAGAGAACACCAAGACAAACGAGCTGTCTAGGCTGTCCCTGGAAGACATCAACACGATGGACACTGCCGCATACGTGGAATTCTTGGAACACGCCAGCAACTTCGTAGAACAGGTTGCTCCGGTCTGAGTTGTATCTAACTGGTATGACGACATATACCAATACCTCCAGACCGGCGCACTACCAGAAGACAGGAAAGATGCTAGGCGTGTCCAAGCCAAGTCCAGGCAGTACACCATTCACAACGATGTGCTGTACAGGAGATCCTACACCATGCCATTGCTTCGGTGCCTCAGGATAGATGAAGCCGAGCAGGTGATGAAAGAAGTCCACGAAGGTATCTGTGGTCGGCACCAAAGAGGTCGGTCGTTGTTTCAGAAGATCCTCCGACAAGGCTACCATTGGCCAAAGATGCACGACGACTGCATTGAGCTAGTGCGCATGTGTGACAAGTGCCAGTTTTACGTGCCAATACCTCATGCTCCGGCTGCCCCTCTGCAGCCGATCACAAGCCCTCTCCCATTTGTCATCTGGGGCATGGACATCATGGGGCCCTTCCCTAAGGCAACATATCAGCGGCAGTATGTCATTGTCGTCATCGACTACTTCACAAAATGGATCGAGGTCGAGGCCGTGGCGAAAATTGACGCAACCACTGTGTAACAGTTCTTCAGACACTCGGTTGTCTACAGGTTTGGAGTGCCCAAGGTACTGGTGACAGACAACGACACCCAATTCGCGAGTGCATCATTCGTAAACTTCTGTGTGGAGTTCCGAATAGACTACAGGTTCGGCTCGGTCGGCCACCCACAATCAAGTGGACAGACCGAAGCCATAAACAAAACAATATTATATGGTCTGAAGAAAATGGTAGCAGACCAAAAGAAAAAATGGGTGGACATGCTACCGAGCATTGTATGGTCGTACAGGACGACCAGCCGAACACCAACCAGCGAAACGCCTTCATGCTCGCCTTCGACACGGAGGCCGTCGTCTCCGTTGAGGTGTTCCACCCTACCTTTAGGATACTAAACTTCAATGAAGAGACCAACTCTGAAAATCTTCGGACAAATCTGGACAACCTAGAAGATGTGCGAGAATCAGCAGCATTCCACATGAGTGCGTACCAACAGACGACCGCACGTCACTATGATAAGACCGTCCGACCAAGGCAGTTCAGGGTCAAAGATCTTGTCCTTAGGAAAACAGCGGTTTTCGACCCCACGCATCAGGGAAAGATGTCCCAGAACTAGGAAGGGCCCTACCGCATCCTCAGAGCTGGACGGCCTGGATCATACAAGCTGACCACCCTAGGCGGTGAAGAAATTCCGAGGACTTGGCATGCCACCAACCTCCGAAAATATTATCAGTAAATGGCAGAATTCGTCTTTATTGTCGGCCACTAAACCTCGGCCGAAGTATGAATTTTTTAATTTTTAGTAGTCTCAGTTGTATACTGGACCCCCTGAGGGCATCCGCTTAGTTTCTTTTAATACAAAACAGCACAGATATAGTTCTAGTCAACAACTCCCAGCAATTGTCTTTCATAGCTGTTCCTTCCGGCCCAACCGATCTCAACCAGGCGCAGGTCAGACATCGCCCTCGATGAATCTTCCTACCGTGGTCCACAAGCAGACCTTGGTAGCTTGCAGACCATACTCGTATCTGCCTACCACGGTCCACTAGCAGACCATGGTAGCACGTAGACCATACTCAAATTTGCCTACTGGGGTCCACAAGCAGACCTCGGTAGAATGCAGACCATACTCGTATCTGCCTACCACGGTCCACAAGCAGACCTCGGTAGCATGCAGACCATACTCGTATCGGCCTACCACGGTCCACAAGCAGACCATGGTAGCATGCAAACCATACTCGTATCTGCCTACCACGGTCCACTAGTAGACCATGGTAGCACACAGACCATACTCAAATCTACCTACCGCGGTCCACAAGCAGACCTCGGTAGCATGCAGGCCATACTTGTATCTGCCTACTACGGTCCACTAGCAGACCATGGTAGCACGCAGACCATACTCGAATCTGCCTACCGCGGTCCACAAGCAGACCTCGGTAGCATGCAGACCATACTCGTATCTGCCTACCACAGTCCACAAGCAGACCATGGTAGCACACAGACCATACTCGAATCTGCCTACCACGGTCCACAAGCAGACCTCGGTAGCATGCAGACCAAACTCGTATCTGCCTACCACGGTCCACAAGCAGACCATGGTAGCACGCAGACCATACTCGTATATGCCTATCGCTATCCACGAGTAGACCTCGGTAGCATGCAGACCACAACAAAATCTACCTACCGTGATCCACGAGCAGACCTCGGTAGCATGTAGAGCCTACTTGACTATGCCTACACCAGTACACAAGCAGACCTCGGTAGTCCGATCGTGGCATTCCCAACACTTGACAATTTTTCAAGCACCCAGTTGCTTGGAGATACATCCGACCATCCTAATGACTTAGTCACTTTAAGAAAGAATCAAGTGCTCTCGGCCTGATCAGCCGTCAACCCGACAACACTCCCGGGGTACATGTATTACCGAACACTCAACTCTGAAGACGAATGACAAAAAACAAAATGCACAAGGAATTACAAAAAGAGATTTTCATTTATAAGGGCCCGCAAGGGGCAATGATACAATGCCCATGAAAGGACAATTACAAAGAAAGTTAAAATTTACAAGTGTTCAAGATGGTTTCTCGGAGGGCTCGATATCCAATACTGCTTCTCAGAGGGCTCGACATCGAGTATGGCTTCTCAGATGGCATTGGAAAAGTTTCTCCCTCCTTTGCCAAACTAAGGGCTCGTGAACGAGCACTAAGCCATACTCCTTCAGCTTTCCAGAGGACGAAAAGGGCCTCATGAATGTTCTTCCTCGGCGACCGGGTCCGTAGGCGTTGTACAGCGTAGTGGCACGTCCGAAAGCTCCACGATCGTAGTCTGGGGCACTTCATAAGGAGGAAGATCATCCTCCAGCATGTCGTCAGCCTCCGCAGACATCGGTTCTACCACCTCGTCTTCAGCAAGGATCGGAACGGCCGACCAGTTAGCGACAATGCCCATGCTAATGAGCTGCTCCTTCAGATATGCAGCCCCCTTCTGGAAGAACCCGCTGGTGGCCTCCTCCATGTCCTCCTCATATTGGGAAGACGATCTGTACTCCGCCACCGCCCGATCGGAGGGCTCCTTGTAGAGCTCCTCAGCCTTGGCCAGTGCCTCCTTGGCCATCCTGGCGTCATCCTCGGCCTTCCGCTTGGCGTCCTCCGCCGCCCGCAGCTTCTCCTCGGCCTGGTGGACCTGCTTGTGCTCCTCCGAAAGAGCTTCTTCGGCCTTGTCCAAAGACTTTCGAAGGTTCGTCTTCTCCAAAACGAGGCCTTCGGCCTTGGCCGATTTGTCCTTTAACTTGCCTTCGGTAGCCTCCAGGGCCTCCCGCAAGAAGGTCTACAACACCTCCTTTTCCTCAACCTCCATCATTGCGGTCACGCCCCGCTGACAGACCTCGGCCAAAAGGTTGCTGGCCTACAGATCACAAAATTAAGGAGTAAGTTAAAGTGACAGACTAGCTAAAGCAAAGAAAAGGAAGCCATAGGATCGTGTTATTTTACCTGGGCGCTCGCGAGGAACATCCTCTTGAACAAATCATCGTTCTCCATCGAAGAAGTGAGAGTCACATCCTCTGGGAGACGACCCTTGGTGAGGATGACCCTAGCCACCCTCGAGCTCTTGAAAACGGAGTCCGACGGCTTCAAGCCGGGCGCTGGTGAAAACGCCGTCGTTCCCGACTTCTTCTCTCGGGCCCCCTCGGCTAGACGCGCGGGCTCCTTCTCCTTCCTTCCGGTGTCGGTGGTCTTGGTCAGGTCGACCACCTTGGCTCCGCGAGGAGGCTAGACTTACTTCATCGCAACCCCCTTCTTTTGCTCATCTGACCGACCGAGTTGGACGACCGGTCGTGCCTTGTAGATGTCGGTCGGCAGATCTTGCGCCGACCGGATCTTCTTCTTGGGCAGCTCCTCCACCATGGGTTTTTTACCCTTGGCGTCCTCCGCAGTACCAGGCACCTTCGGAGGAGCAGCGATCTGATCCTTGGTCTGGTCTGCCTCGGAGGCCCACTTCCTGAAGATCCGGATGACAATTCGGTCATTGGAGAAGTTCATTGGGACAAGCAAGCAACTGGTTAGAAACAATGTTAAAATTAATTCTCGGAGTTTAACAGATATGATCGTAACTCACCTAGTAGGCCGTGCTCGGCCAATTTCATGGGATCCGCCAAGTCAGCATAGCGGACGGTCTGGCCCCCCAGCACCTTGCGTTGGGCCCGTCTCTCCTCCATGGTCAGGAAAGGGACCTTGTTGAACCCAGTAGCATCAACTACCAGCCACATGTTCGACAAAGGAAGAGGAGGCCCACCCGTCGGAGGGCCCACAAAAAGAACTTCTCCTTCCACCCGTGAATGGAAGAAGGTTTTTGAGAGATCACCGGGAGTTTCTTAGTGCTCCTCTGGCTGAAGTAGTACCACCCGCTCATGGAATGGGTCTCGGTCAGGCTGGAGAATTGGAAGAGGGATCGGAAGAGGTTCACGGTCGGAGTTTCCCCCAGTCGGAGGATGAACATGATAAAGGCATAAATGCATCGCCACCCGTTCGGAGTCAACTGAGAGGGGGCGATGCGGTACTCCTTCAAGATATCGACAACTAGGGGATGAAGAGGAAAGTGGAGGCCGGACTTCAGCGCGTGCTCGTACACGCAGACCTCTGCGATGTTCAGGCTGTAGGCACCCAGGGACAGCATGATCTGAGCAGGTTAGTGGACAGATTCTTGAAGTTGAAACCTTCATCGTTCACGGGCAGGACAGGGAAACCATTGTGGCCAGCACAGTGGGTTGCTGAAATGGAAAAGAATTTCTGACTGATGACTTGTACTGAGGAGGAAAAGGTTATGTTTGCCACTCATATGCTGAGAGAAGACGCCAATGCTTGGTGGAATTCTACGCGGGCATATCTGGAGAATAAGTATACACTAGTTGATTGGGAAGTGTTTAAAGCGGCTTTCTTCGACAAATATTTCCCAAAGAGTTTCAAAGATCAAATGGAGAGAGAGTTTCTCAATCTGCAACAATCTCAGTCGACCGTAGATGCGTATCAGCAGAGGTATGAAGAGCTGTTCTTCTTCGCACCAGCCAGTATGCAGGAGGAGGAGACCAAGACACGTACGTTCACCATGGGACTACGTGGAAGCATCAGAGAGCACCTTTTGGGTCTGGAAAAGAAGACCTACAATGAGGCGGTGCAGGTTGCGAGGGTGATAGAGTCCAGTTAGAGGGACAGCTTCTTCGCTCAGAACAGGGGAGTGAAGAGATCCGCTGGTGAGAGCTCGGGTGGCGGTAATACTAGACCATTCCGCCTATATAGGGCACAGACCGCTACAGCACCTGCGAGAAACAACCCGGCACCACCTGTGCCACAATTTGCCAGACCCAACCCAAATATTAAATGTTATAACTGTCAGCAGCTGGGACATGTTGCAAGGAACTGTACTCTACCTAAGAAGCAAGCTCCCCAGCAAGGAAGAGTTTATGCGGTCACCACTGAAGAGGCAGCCGCATCACCTGATGTGGTAACTGGTACGACTCTATCCCTTACTATTTGGTTTATTCTTTCAGTTGCATGAGCATGTAGAACTAAGGGGCAATACATTCCAGGGATTGTAAATGTAGCTGGTTTACCCGCTAGAGTATTATTTGACTCTGGGGCCACGCACTCCTTTGTTTCTGTTTTTTTTGGGAAGCGAATGGAGTTACCACTCAAGCAATTGAACCCAAGCTTGATAGTTCGTTCTCTACTAGGAGTCGAAGTGGCTTTGACCAAATATTATGGACCATGTACTGTAAGTATTGAGGGCCGAGACTTAGAAGCAAGCCTAGTAATACTTGAGATGGCAGACTTTGATGTCATTTTGGGGATGGATTGGTTGGGCCATCATTTGGCCGTCCTTTTATGTGGTGAAAGGAAGCTTGTGCTTACTGACAAAGAGGGAAGGGAATATAGCTTCGCTGGGATTAAGCTATCTAGGAAGCGGAAGCTGATCCTCTCCGCCCTAAAAACTAAGAGATGTTTGGAGAAAGGGGGAGTGGGTTATCTCGTTTCTGTAGTCGATCTCACGGCAGAGTCACTCAAGATGGAAGATATAGATGTGGTTCGGGAGTTTCCGGATGTATTTCCGGAAGATCTCCCGGAGTTTACCACCGAGACGGGGCTACGGGAATTTGTGATAGACCTTATGCCGGGTTCGGCGCCTGTGTCTAAAGCACCATACAGGATGGCCCCGACCGAGTTAAAGGAGTTGAAGACCCAATTACAAGAATTGCTGGATAAGGGCTTCATACGACCTAGTATATTGCCTTGGGGAGCACCTGTATTATTCGTCAAGAAGAAAGATGGAAGTGTACGACTATGTATTGACTACCGTGAGCTGAACAAGTTGACGATCAAGAATCGGTATCCTTTGCCTAGGATCGATGATCCGTTCGATCAGTCGCGGGGTGCAAAGGTTTTCTCGAAGATCGATCTCCGATCGGGGTATCACCAATTGAAGATCAAGGCCGGAGATATTCAAGATGCGCTCGGGACGAGGTATGGGCATTATGAGTTTCTAGTTATGTCTTTCGGGTTAACCAATGCTCCAGCGTCGTTTATGGAACTGATGGACCGAGTGTTCCATGATATGTTGGACACTTCGGTCATCGTATTCATCGATGACATATTGATTTACTCTAAGGACATGGAGACTCATACAGCGCATTTGAGGGCAGCCCTACAACGGCTGAGGGATGTGAGGCTTTATGTAAAATTCAAGAAGTGCGAGTTTTGGCTGAAGGAAGTGGCTTTCCTGGGCCATGTTGTATCTGAAGACGGTATCAAGGTTGATCCAAGCAAGATAGCTGCTATAGTAGGATGGGAAGCACCAAAATCTGTTGCGGAGTTTCGTAGTTTCCTTGGGTTGGCTGGTTATTATAGAAGATTCGTGGAAGATTACTCCAGGATCGCTGTTCCACTCACCAGATTAACCAAGAAGGGAGAGAAATTTATATGGACAGATGAGTGTGAGAAGTGCTTTCAGACTTTGAAGTCAAGACTTGTCTCTGCACCTATCTTGACCATCCCAAAACCAAGCGTACCGTTTACTTTATATACGGATGCTTCAAGGTTGGGAATTGGGTGTGTTCTGATGCAAGGAGAACAGGTGATTGCTTACGCATCAAGACAATTAAAAGAGCATGAGAAGAACTATCCTACGCATGACTTGGAGCTAGTAGCGGTTATTCACGCAATCAAGACTTGGAGACACTACTTGTACGATGTGAAGTTTCAGATCAAGTCAGATCACAAGAGCTTAACTTATCTTTTCATTCAGAAGGATCTGAATATGAGACAGAGGAGATGGCTGGAATTATTAAAAGATTATGATTGCGACATCCAGTACCATCCGGGTAAAGCAAATGTGGTGGCTGACGCCTTAAGTAGAAAGTGGGCATCGAAACCTGAGGCAGGACCAAGTACAAATGCTGCATTGTGTGCCGCAGCCTCTAGTTCAATCGAAGGTGACGAAGAACATATAATTGAAACTGCAGAAGATCCAGTTGAGCAAGGCTTGATTCATAAGTTCACTATGATGTTCGCCGCATTGAAGATCTCACCGGGTCTAATTGATGAAGTCAAGGTGGCAATCCTACAGGATCCATATCTCAAGACAGTGTAGGAAGACTTAGAGAAGGGTACGTGCAATCCTGACTTTACCTTGGAATCAGACAAGGTACTCAAGTATCACAGACGGTTATGTATACCTGAGAGCGAAGACTGCGATATCAGAGGTCGAGTTATGACTGAAGTTCATATCCAGGAAGTACCAAGATGTACCATGATCTAAGAAGACTATATTGGTGGAGGGGTATGAAAGCAGATATAGCTCGTTTCGTGTTCCAATGTCTGAACTGTCAGCAAGTTAAAGCAGAAAGGCAGAGACCCACAGGTTTACTACAGCCATTACCGGAACCTGCGTGGAAGTGGGATTGCATTACTATGGATTTCGTCACTGGCTTACCTTTGACACCAAGGTCAGTGGATGCAGTTTGGGTTATAGTAGATCGACTCACCAAGACAACTCGATTTATTGCGGTCAGACCTCAGTATACCATGGAGAAGCTGGCCAAGCTATATGTTGATAATATAGTCAGACTTCATGGCGTTCCAGAGAGTATAGTATCTGACAGAGATCCCCGTTTTACATCAAAGTTTTGGGAAGGATTACAGAAAGCTATGGGAACAAAGTTGAAGTTCAGTACAACTTTTCACCCTCAAACGGACGGACAGTCAGAGCGAACTATTCAAATTTTGGAAGATATGCTCCGAGCTTGTGCATTGGATTTCAAAGGAGCTTGGGATGAGAAGCTATCACTTATCGAGTTTGCTTACAACAACAGTTATCAGGCTACAATTCAGATGGCCCCATATGAAGCACTCTATGGGAAGAAGTGTCGTACACCTCTGTTATGGAACGAGGTGGGAGAAAGAAGAATTGTAGGACCGGAGTTTGTTGAAGAAACTTGCCGAGTGATTGATCAGATCAAGGAGAGAGTAAAGACAACTCAAGTTCGACAGAAGCACTATGCGGATAATCGACGTCGAGATCTGGAGTTTGCAGTGGATGACAAAGTATTCTTGAAGGTATCACCGGTGCGAGGTCTGAAACGGTTTGGTAAAAAGGGGAAGCTTTGCCCCAGGTATGTGGGATCATATGAGATATTAAATCGACGTGGTAATGTAGCATATCAATTGGCTCTACCACCATCTATGTCTAGCGTTCATAATGTGTTCCATGTATCATTACTAAAGAAGTATGTCAGAGATCCATCGCATATCTTGATCGCTGATCCTCCAGACTTGACTGAAGACTTAACTTTCGAAGTGGTGCCTGTAATGCTCTCAAGCCGAAAAGTTCAACAACTTCGAACCAAGGATATCCACTATGTGAAGGTGCATTGGAGAAGCCAAAATGTGGAGGAAATTACTTGGGAAGAAGAGAGCGCGATGAGGAAGGAGTACCCTAACCTTTTTGACGATCAAGGTACGTTCAAATTTCGAGGCCAAAATTTCTTTTAAGGGTGGGGGAGTTGTAGTACCTACATTCAAATTTTGAGGCCGAAATTTCTTTTAAGGGTGGGGGAGTTGTAGTACCTACATGCAAATTTCGGGACGAAATTTCTTTTAAGGGTGGTGGAGTTGTAAGACCCGCACTCTGAAAACCCGGTCTAACCTTGGTTTTGTGTCGTGACAAGTCTTTCGATCAACACCGAGCCAGACGGGGCAAGCGGATAACAAACAGGTACAAAATCGGACCGAAGTCGACCAATTATACCTGATTTTAGGTATACCGGTTGATGGTACCGGTCGACCGGTATGTCCTGCGCAGCTATGTGCGGGAATCTGGAAATTGGTCTCTACGGGTCCCGCTTTCCTGATTTCGAATCCTAGAAGTTTCCTAATCCTAGTAGGGTTACTAAACCCTATTTCTAGCCTATAAATACACCCTTAAGCCCCCTCAAATCCTTTCCATTGTCTCTCACAAACCCTAGAGAAGAGAAAGAGGTAGAAAAGGAGAAGGAGCTAGGAAGAAGAAGGAGGTGCCGCCATTACCGTTCGACGAAGCTCACGCTACGCCTGTCAATGGTAAGTGTTTGAATCCCTCTTCTTACCCTATGATAGTTGTGTGGGTGGATCAATACCATGCAAAGTAGGTATTGATCTAAAACCCTAAATTGGCCAATAAACCCTAAGTTGCCATCAAACCCTAGATTCGAGTTTCGAGATGCTATTCATCGAAACGAGACTTGAATGAGTTGGGGATAACTCTAACTCAAAGCCTAGACTTAGAATGTATAGGAGAAACCCTGAAAATCCATGGAGGATGATCGTCGGCAGTCGAAAAACCCATGTATGGTCTTCCGGAGACATACCGGTCGACTATACCGGTTGCACATAGTGCGACCGGTATGTTGCGACCGCTACCTCTCGGGAGGTTGTCTATGGGGATCGGCTGACCATACCGGTCGCCAGTCTTTCCCACAGAGCTGCGATCGGTACATGCCACCGGTCAGCTCTGTGAGGGTATTTTGTAATCCATGTTGGTTTCCGACCAACATGAAACTCTAAGAATGTTATTTTAATGAAACCTTAATAATATTGTAGGACTTTGTGACTTGTCGTTTGGATCTTGCGACGTGGAGCAAGTGATCGAACGAGCGTCAGGTAAGGGAATCTGACCTAAACCTAATAATTAATGGACAGTAAATCGTTGTTAATCATTGAATATCTATGATGTGATGTTTGTGCATATTGCCATCCTTTACTTTCAATTATTATTACTGTTCATGCATTGATAGGATGTGATTGTTAGGCATGTGATTGTTTTCGTTGGTGTGTGGAGTAGGGCATGGGCCTGGGATCGCTCTTCACACTAGCACCTTTTGTAGTATTCTGTCTTAACATGCTTGGTATGGGTGGGGTATCAGGGGAAGGTCGTGGTACGGTGGTCTCCGATATTGATGTTGTCCCGGCCATTGTTATGTGGTACTGTGGATTCCGAGTCGACGCTGGCTTGTCCACGATGCTTTAGCTCTATCTCTATGCCGTAGGGAGTTATGTTGGGATAGGGTCTACCTGCGTATTGTTCTATCCTAGTGTGTTAGTTACGGATAGGGTATCAGGGGGAGGTGAGGTATTGTGGTCTCCGGCTCGGCCTGCACGCTCTTGCTCTATCTCTATGCCGTAGACGACTGTGCTGGGATAGAGCATACATTGTTGACATATAGGATTGGTTAGTTGCGAGCCCAGTTTGCGAGCCCTGGCCAGTAGGGGCTTAGGTACTGGTATGGGTAGAGTATCAGGGGAGGTGCGGGTATACCTTAGCTCTATCTCTATTCCGTGATGGGTGCATGTGGGTTGGTGGTAGTGTGATCTACTGTGCAATGCCACACACTCGTGTATAGAGGTGCGGGGGCCACCAAACCTTTCTATTGCACATTGCAAACTTAAAATCAGACCACAACATAAAATGATTGTTACTCATGCATAATATTGTGAAACTGTCTGATTGTCTTACTGAGCTGTGTTGTGAGCTCACCCTTTGTGCACATCTTGTTTTAGATCTGGATGCAGGTTATACTGTGGACGATTATATGAACGCTCCGGCGTATGGTGGTGTTGCGGTGTTGGACGTACATGCAAGAGAGGACGAGCATGACGCTTCATGCGAGTGCCCTTTCTGCGTGTACCTGTGATGGATTTTTATTTAGTTGTTTCAGTTATTTTCGTTTGATATTAAAGGGATGTAAAAGATATTTATTTTATGTGGTTGAATTTGGATAATGGAATATTTATTAAAATTATCAATAGATACTCAGTTCATTTTATTTAAAGTCTTCTGCTGTATATTTATATTCTGATTGTGGTTATATGTAATGGTTTGTATGGGTGGACACGGCCTATTCGAGATCCTGGTGTGAACCGTTGGTTCAATGACGGTTCACTCACACCGTTCTGGTTGGATCAGAATTGGGGTGTGACACCCGCTCATGGAACGGGTCTCGGTCAGGTTGGAGAATTGGAAGAGGGATCGGAAGAGGTTCACAGTTGGAGTTTCCCCCAGTCGGAGGATGAACATGATAAAGGCATAAATGCATCGCCACCCGTTCGGAGTCAACTGAGAGGGGGCGATGCGGTACTCCTTCAAGATATCGACAACTAGGGGATGAAGAGGAAAGCGGAGGCCGGACTTCAGCGCGTGCTCGTACACGCAGACCTCTGCGATGTTCAGGCTGCAGGCCCTTTCGTCGAAAGACGGGAGCCGGACCGAGACGTCGGTCATAGGCTCCTCCAACTGGTATGTTATGCGGATCTGAGACAAGGCGTTCTCGGAGACGACCTTGCTCGGAACCCTCCATGCGGGGACTTTGTCGAGAGGAGGAATAATGGGATGACCGCTCCTCTGGCGGGGAGCCCGTCGAGCTGAAGTGCCGGCAGGGCGACTGCGCTCGGCGGCATCAGAAGAACTTTGCTCAAGTTCCTCCTCAGAGGCCGGACCGGAAGCCGAAGGAACAACTTTCGGAGATTTTTGGGCTACAGCCCTTTGACCAAAGTTCGCCGACTCAGTGCTCTCCGACCCAAACTCCCGGCTAACGGAGTCTCAAGTCCTCGTCTGACGATGAGGAGGCTCTGGGGTAGCGGAGAACCCTTCCATGGAGTCGGACGATCTCTCAGAAGAAGATGTACGGGATTGGGCCATGGTTTCACTCTCTTTCTCTCTACCTAAAGGTTTCACACTATTGGACGAATGGGAGCTACTAATCTTGAAATGGAAGAAAAACAGAAAGGAAGGACAAAGCAAAGTGAACTTACTGGTTAGAATCGACGAAGGAGGCGTGAAGACTGGGAAGCTTTTCGAAGACTCCGACTGCACAGACAGAACTCCGACCTCACTGGAAGCAAATGATCGAATGAAGGTAATAAAGTGATATTTATAGGCGTTGAGGGAGAAGACCGTCTCTTCGAACTCCGACCACGTGGCAGAATGACATTGGTCATCGCCTGCCGCGCCCGGCGCGACATGACAGGCTGACGTCACCCACAATGATGGCGGGACATTATGGCACCATTTTTCGAGACGATCATATTCAATCTAGACCGTCTGATTGAGCCGACCGTTGGAAGTGCGCCGGCTATTTATTGCGCCTCGTTCCGAGGTGCGCCGATGGCTTTCTGTCTATCAGATGCAAGCGGCGTTTTGACTAGCTGGAGATCTACGATCGAGTGAGATTGCGAATCCCAAGTCTGAAGCCTTGAGCCTCGTGCAGCGATTAATCGTGCAGACGGTTGGCAACGGTTGTCTTCCACTCAACCGACGGTTTCGATCGTAGTGGACAGTCCTAGGAGGGCACTTGTGCGTCACCAGCTTGCGACCGTGCATACACTCACTGTGTTCGAGCGGAGATTTGATACTTTTATTCCCTACGATTGCACTGACGAATTTGGTGAATCCGACAGCGCAAGGGGCATTTGTTATGTGGAAAAAATCTCATCCATTTAGATTCTTACACGTGTCAAGACCATCTCCGGATCCGACCGCTGGTTATATGTTGCCCTCGGCTTATGCCGCTCGGAGGTCACCTTCCGCTCGTGCGGTGAAGAGGTCGGAGTTTCACACCCATGCGGTTTTGTTTTCTGATCGGAGGCTAATATCCTAATACGACTATGATACGGCAGATGAGTCATTCTCCTTGTATGATACGACGCCGACTATCACGGCCCTACGACCACCTGTCACAATACGTGTCATCCAGGTGGTTGACTGACCTAGCTTCCTTGGCTACGGTCTTCCACTCCTACTCGGAGTCTACAACTCAGGTGTCCCTCAGAGCGACACGTGGCAATCCTATTACTTCTCTGAGTCCTGGTACATCCATGCTTCTTCCTAATGTCTATAAGTAGAGGACGACCCCTCACGGTAAGTTAAGTTGACAATCCCTCTCACTCTCGCACGCTCAAACTCTCTCATCGTCCCACTCTCTCTTTAAACTAGAGATAGCTTTCTGCTATCTCTTGACTGCTTACATTGGGAATCTAACTTAGGCATCGGAGTGTATCCGGGGCTTAGTCGCCCAACTCCCTTGTCTTATCTTTGTGATTGCAGGTTATTCGGATCGCAGACCGGCGGGCGATTTCCAACCGTAACACACACAGGCGATTTCCAACCGTAACACACACAGGCGATTTCCAACCGTAACACACACAGAAACAGAGCGACCTCATTTATGCTAATGATGTTTGGACTAATTGACAAACATCATTGGATTGGCATATGAGCAGGCACAAGTCATTAAAATAATACTAACTAATAAGTTAATGGAATCCAACGTTATAGGTATTCCAGATAATATTTAGATATGAAGAACATCTTCAACGTTATAGGGACTGATTAGGCCGGCTGCAACATGGTGGGGCTTGGTAAGGTTTTTTAAAACCCTTGCAATGTAGAACCACTGCTCAACATGCTAAAACTGAGCTAGAAAAGTTTTAACTCTATGATCCAAACCCCAAGATCAATACACCAGTCGAGACCACAACTTATCAAACTCTATGATTTTGCCCCTAGCCCATTGGCATTTCCCCACTGCTTGAAAATTTTTAACTCGAGTGATAATATTTACCTCCAAACAATCATTCACTGGTTCAATGGATTCATATCTATGATCTACATCAAGGTTCTTTGACACAGTCCATAAGAAGTAGTCATATATCATTCTATTTCTTTCCACGAATCATCTAAGTTTTAAATAACAAATCAGCATGTTGGAATACCCCAATGAAAAAGTCCCCATAAATTATTCACTAACCTTGTCGAATCATCTAAGTTTTAAATAACAAATCAGCATGTTGGAATACCCCAATGAAAAAGTCCCCATAAATTATTCATTAACCTTGTCGGCATGTTCAATTTCCTCATTAGAGGAGTATGATACTCTTACTCATAAGAAGTAGTCATATATCATTCTATTTCCAGTAAAAGAGAAGGGGAGAGAGAAAGAGAGAGAGAGAGAGAGAGAGAGAGAGAGAGAGAGAGATTATCTTCAACACTAGTGCTTTATATATAAAACATGACAACCCTTTATAACTTAAAACTCCCTCTTTGTGTAGGATTCCTTCTTTATTTAGAATTTTGAAATTGTAAAGTTTTCTTTCTTCCTTGGAATCTTCTATTGTAGGTTTCCTAACTTGAGTAGAGGACTCCTTATGGAAATTTCATCCACCGTTGAATGTTTTATTCAAATTGTACGGTAGTTCCAATTCGGATTCGGATCAGATTTTTGTGTTAGACTTTGAGGCAACATTTGGAGGTCCACGCGAATTCTGATTTTTCTCCATAATACCATTCCGAAAAGGTTGAGACGTCCTCTACAACTTTACTGAAAACAACTTTTCAATTCTGAAACTATTTCTATGTCAGAAACCTGCATGAAACTCTATATCTAAGATCTACATCAAGGTTCTTTGTCACAGTCCATAAGAAATAGTCATATATCATTCTATATCATTCTATTTCTTTCCTCGAATCATCTAAGTTTTAAATAACAAATCAGCATGTTAGAACACCCCAATCAAAAAGTCCCCATAAATTATTCACTAACCTTATCGGGATGTTCAATTTCCTCATCAGAGGAGTATGAGACTCTTACTCTCTCACAAAGATATGGGTACACTTCTGTACTTTTTCAACCTACAACATTCTACACATGAGTTTTTCATGAGCCTAACTCAGGGACAAACTCAATTTACAAAGCATCAATCGGCAATGCATTCCCACCCCAAACATGTTGTTGGGGCCCAAATGAAGCAGAATGATGATTCAGCTCATAAGTAAAGCATGTGGCATATAGTGCCTCAAAAACTCCATCTCATCAACATCTTTTTTTCTAAAGGACAATCCAACTAGTGAAGTATATGGCATAGAGTGCCTCAAAAACTCGGTCAATCTACTGTTTCCATGGTGTACGCTGGACCATAAAGTCCAGCACACAAGATAACCAGTAGTGACTTGATTTAAGCTATTTAAACTTCAGTATTAACAAAAAGAATACAACCAAAAGGACTGAAGCATTCAATTTACAACTCTACTACATTTAGATGTACAATATGGGACTTCAACAGAATCAACACCTGGCATTGGTAACAGCCAACAAGATTGGCACAGACATGAAACTGTAATGCAATTCAACAAAATAATAATAATTGAAGTAATGTCATAAGACATCCCAAGAAGAAAACATGAAACAAGAATGCCAAGGTAAGGTAATGGTAAAGGACATCAGCTCCTAACATGTGATCCAGAAATCATCTGGCCAACCACTAATCAAATAACAGAACTTATGAAGTATAAGGCTTCAGCTATATCATGCCATTCATACGCTCCCATAGCAATGGTGTAAATTCTTTAATACTGAATCGATCACTTTCAGTTATAATATCCTGCTCATTATAAAAAATTATTAAGCATTATATAATAAGATTAGCATAAAAATATATAATCGGAAAGAACTTGGGTTTACCTTGACAAACTGATCTAAGAGATGAGCAACACTTTGAACATTGGCATCTGAGTGGTAGCATGTCGAATGCACCAAATTAATTATGTATTTCTTCACTGACCTAATTAATAAACTGTAAATAGAGTAAGCAAAGATCAATCACACAGAAAGTGATTTGATCAAAATTTATATTCTACTCAAACTAAATATACTAATTAACACTAAGCAAACATAATAACGACGGGGTTTTGGTTGGTTGAATCAAATTGAAAGTAAACAAACAGAATTTAAATAGGAAAATAATTAGATGAGAAGATTCAGTTCTTTGTTCAATATCCACCCACACATGTAATGAGTAAATTAATTGCAACGTTAATCTCTTCCTCCCAATTAGAATTAAAGACTCTAGATAACAATATTATGCTTTGTTACCTGAGTTTTTCCTTAAGTATCTCTACTGAAACAAACTCTTCAGAGAGATCTAATCATTGAACAACACTAAATAAGCTCTTAATATTTAATTCAATGATAACATTAAGTAAATGAAAAATAGATCAATCTAAGCAACAATCACACACAAGTAGAGATTATTTAACTTAGGTCATATTATTCACAATGATGAGATAAAAACTTGGACATAATCATCTACCACAATTTACTATTTATGATTAGAATCAGGACAATTACGTATCACAGATTCTAGATCTAGCAATCAATATTAATCTAACTGATTCAGTAGGCCATTACTGAATTATTCAAACAAATATCATAAATAAAGGGAAAAGAATAACATAAGCAATTCCAATAAAAGAGAGAAGAAAAATAAAGTTACTCAAAAATGATTACACCATTGACATGAGTTTGGGCTTCAAAATCCCCTTGAACTGAATGAGAAAATTAACCAGGAATTACAATCCTTTCAGAGAGAGAAAAATTTCCAGTAAAAGAGAAGGGAAGAGAGAAAGAGAGAGATAGAGAGAGAGAGAGAGAGAGAGAGAGAGAGAGAGAGAGAGAGAGAGATATTATCTTCAATACTAGTGCTTTATATATTAAACATGACAATCCTTTATAACTTTGAACTCCTTCTTTGTGTAGGATTCCTTCTTTATTTAGAATTTTAAAATTGTAAAGTTTTCTTTCTTCCTTGGAATCTTTTATTGTAGGTTTCCTAACTCGAGTAGAAGACTCTTTATGAAAATTTCTTCCACCGTTGAATGCTTTATTCAAATTGTACAGCAGCTCCAATTTGGGTTCAGATCAGATTTGCATGTCAGACTTTGAGGCAACATTTGGAGGCCCACATCAACTCAGATTTTTCTCCATAATACAATTCCGAAAAGATTGAGATGTCTTCTACAACTTTACTGAAGACAACTTTTCAGTTTTGAAACTATTTCTATGTTAGAAACCCACATGAAACTCAAAACGCCAATATTAAGAATGCTGGAATTTTCTTATCTTTTAGCAATTAATTCACAAAGTCTCTAAAATATGTCAGATTAATAAAATTAATCCTATTCAGTTCAATTAAGCATAAAACATATTAAAAAAATATAGTGCAAAAGGAATAAAATATAGAAATCACATACTTATTAAATACCCCCATCCTTAGCTTTTGCACATTCTTGGGCAAAGAAAAATATAAAGATAAAATAAAATAAAACTTTAACTCACTTTTGTAAGAATCACGATTTCACTTAGCATGTGCAACAAGTCATTAATCCCCTAGGTCACCTCTAGTGGACGAGTTGTGTCTCGTGAGTGTTTTCAGAGAATAAACACATAAAATTTATATAAAAATTTTAAACTTTAACTTTGGTATTTAGGAAAAAGAACATACACATATCCTATTAGTCAAGACATTCAACTTGGGATCAAGAAAATAGAAAAACCCCTACACTTAAACTTTATTACCTCATATGATTCAAACACCAAGCACACATCTTTAATTAGGGAATCTTGTTATATCTTCCAAACATACATTTTCTTAAGGTAAAACTTATGGTAACACACTGGCAACTAAGACCTAATATTTAGAGTCTATTTAACCATATTTAGCTTTCAACACTTTTATTTCATATTTCTTTTCTGCACTGTTCCTCTCTAAGCTACTCCACGACAGTTGACTTGAGAAGTGCAGATGGTTATGCATTCCCATGTTACTTATGTAGCTTCATTTTTTTTTGTATATATCCTCAAAGATATTGATGCAAGAGAGTACTTTTTTTTTTCAAGAAATCTCATCCAAGAAATTTCAATCAAGACACCTCGCTTCCTGAGGTGGAATGCTTTTTTTAGTTCCAATAACATAAACTCTTATTATTATCTCAATAAGAAATTTTTCTTTAATCAAAGACTTAAATTACCAACTAGAACCATAAAAGATTCATACCTTTAGATTAGGTAATATGTATTTTTTAACTCGATTCCCACCTTAAGATACAAACTAGGTACTATCATCACATAGGTTTTTATTACTTCACATGTGATGGTGTCGTAAGTCTCTCAATCCTTCCACTTTTGTGTCAAAATCATAGAAAGAGTCTATGACTTTACCAAAAATCAATGTTAAAAATGTTAAAATTTTCCATGAAAGCTACTCTTAAAGCACATTGACACTAAAAGAAGCTAAAAATAAAAACACGACAATAAATAAGGCTAAATAAGATATAAAAAAATAAAGCTAAGTAAAACATAAAACTCTAAATAAAACTAAATTTGCTATGATAGATCTTAACTCCCCCCTCCCCCCTAACACTTAAATCTGATATTGTCCTCAATGTATGTAGAAAGATAAAAGCAAGGACAAGGGGAAGAAAAACTTCCTGAATCAAGGATCAAGGTAAAAAGGCTCATGGAGATCCATGGCCTCTTTAGTAGCAGAATTCCTTAACTCCTCAAGTTTTTGCAATTGCAACTTTCTTTGAGCACCAGCTTCATTCAGATTCATATCGCAATGCTTGACCGCCAAACAGGCCCAATATTCCTTATGATACCTTAGCATTCGAATCAACTTCTCTTCCTGACTAGGTGTCAAATTCTTTGCAATGATTACCGATAATATCTCATTTTCTCCCATGTACCCTTACTTTAAATGGGCCAACAATAGCTTTAATTCCAGGGTAGGAGCTTGCAAAATAGATGGTAATAATTTTTTATGAGAATCAGGTAGCTTTATAAAAGAAACTTCATATTTTTGTTTAAGTGAATTCTGTCATATTTGGATAAATTGCTATATTTGGAGCATTCATATGTTTTATTTGGATTGTGCATACCATGTTTGTCACATTCCATGTGTTGCTATTTTTGGTAGAATAGATAAATTTTTACCATATTTTAACAAAATCTTAACAATTACTGTTTTTAAGTCTTACTATGCTTAAAAAATAGCATATAAGATCTTTATTTTTTTGAAAAAATTCATGTCATATATGTATTCTATGATTGATACTTACCATATTGATATATAGATGCATATTAGATCTTACCATATTAGATCTTTCCATACTTAGATCTTACCATATTAGATCTTGCCATGCTTAGATCTTACCATATTAGGTTCTTGCCTTATTTGCAATACATGCCATATTAGGGAGATTTTCATAATCTTACTATATGTTGTGATAGTTATCATAAATATCATACATGTCATGCTTAGAATATTTCTTTTTTGGTAATAATTTAATTTATGCTGCACCCTAGTCGAACTGCTATATCTGTGCACCTAGCAAACATATTAGATGTGGGGACGTGCATTTAGGCACCCACATTCTTGGGAAGGGCATAATGGGAATAATAAAAATCTTAATAAAGAAAGAGAATGTTTTGCTAAACTTTTTAAAATTAGAGCTTAGGTTGAAAAGGGTAATTTATGACGATTTTGTCCCTCGATAAATTCTAAACCTAGAATAGGTTCTAAATCCTAAACCTAGAACAGGTTCTCAACCCTAAACCTAGAATAGGTTCTCAATCTTTAACATATAACAGGTTATTCCCAGAGCCCGAACTACGCGAATTCTGATTCCTAGGGCAAACCCTAGGATACGTAGGCCATTTGGGAGAATCCCAAATTTGGATCCACACCTTAGTCCACTCGGACTATCCATAGATCCACTAGGATACCCATCCATTTCAACCCAGAGTTTCGAACTACACAGATTCTGATTCCTAAGGCAAACCCTAGGATATGTAGGCCATTTGGGAGAAACCCAAATTTGGATCCAAACCTTAGTCCACTTGGACTATCTATAGATCCATTAGGATATTTATCAAGATTTCAACCCAAATAGGGTTATCCACATTCCAACTCGATCATAATGGGTTATCCATATTTCGACCCAAATAGGGTTATTCTCAGATCCACTAGGACTATCTATCAGTCCACATGGACTATCCAGATCCTAACCCATAGGGTTTCTCATCCATTCAAGCATAAACTTCAACTTGAACAAAGAACTTAATCATGCACAAGCATAAATCACAATCATGAACTTTAATCACACCTGAACTACGATGGTGAACCTGATTTTCAGAATAAATCCGTAATACGTAGGCAATCTGATGGATACAGATTCGGTTCAATGATATCAAACCACTTGGTATGGTTCGATTTAACAAATAGAGTCTAGCATAGGAAAGGTATAGGAGATCGATTTCGATCGGGCGGTTTGGGTGCCTAACCCCTTCCCATAATCGTAACCTAACGCTTACCCAATCTCTGATGGACCAGAAATCCAATCTAAGGGTCATGAGTCAATCGAAGTTTTACCTTGGGGTGAAATTTCACATTTCTAAGGTCCTAGACCTTAATCTAGGTGGTGACTTCTAAAATTTCCATCTTTGTTCTCACATACACTATTTTCCATGGTGTGAAAAGCTGCTAAGAAAGACAGTGTTAATCCAAAGGTGGCATTGTCAAAGTTAAAGGTATGTTCATGCACATGAGTTGAAAGGCTTTTGACTTTAAGGAGTCTCATTAACCCAAAAGTAGTGGGATTTTCGAGAGTCATTATTCTTTCGTAGTCACTGCACAGAAACTGAGAAGACTACTGCATGTTTATCCCAAAGGAGAATGTGTAGTTGGTTAACTCTTGGAAAAGGATATTTATTTACATGAATGATTTATATGGTTAATGCAAGTAAAGGGTATGTGTATGAGTCTTCAGTTGTTTGATACTGTATTTATGGTGAACTTGGCTGAGCTAGCCTTGTTCAATGTAGAGGGAGCTTTTGGTGATATGGGATGGCTCCCTGTCATCACATACGACGCGTGCACCTGTCCAGACTTGGTACGCCAGTTCTATTGTAATCTCCAGGTGGTGGGGAATTACAATGATGTTGAGCACGATCAAGAGTTACGCATCACCAGTTACGTCAAGGGGGTGCACATCTCCTTTGATTATCGGCAGCTGGCCGATCTGTTGGGCATTCCCTATGATGGCCCTATGGTGTACTGTGCGCCGGGAGAGCCACAGTTTGTTGAGATGGAGATGAGAGCATAGATCGACAACCAGTTGCTCCGTCCTGATAGATGGCAGATGAGAGCTTGCTACTTACGTCCAGCTCCACGGGTCTTCTGCAAGATTATTCAGCACAATCTGATCCCGCAGAGTGGGCACTATGAGAGGGTATCTCAGCTGACATAGTTCTTGATCTACAATATATGCACTCGACAGCCGGTCTGCCTTCCATACATCATCATGCAGACGATGATTAGTGCTACATTGTCCGGTCATAGGGGTAATCTACCCTATGGATGCATGATTACAGTGCTACTGACCCATCTGGGGGTGGATCTGGTAGATGAGAAGATCCAGGAGAAGACCTTCTCGTCGCCTCTAGATTGGGAGGCTATCTGCAAGATGGGGCTGCGAGATGCTGAGGTTAGTGATGAGGAGAGGAACGCGATGGTGCGCCCTCACACTCGGGTCGAGATGGCTGATGCTGAGGCTGCTGCTGCTGCTGCTAGAGCTCGAAAACATCATCTACACCCCAAAACTTTGGTTGTGGTAATCAAAGAAGTCCACTCCGTCAGTTGATTCCTGTTAGATGCTGACGTCAGGTGGATTAGAATTTTTCACGGAGTAGGTTGAAAAGACCAATATACCTTTTTGATATTTGTTTCGAAACCTCCTCTATTTCGAACTGTTTCACTTCGAAACACTAATAGAAGTGAAACAGTAATAGAACTTGAGATTTTCCTTCTCGACGAGGATGACGAGGACGAAACCCTACCTCTACTCGACGTCGACGAGGACGAGGACTACGAACTTGAGATTTTTCTTCTTTGCCGTCAACGGTGCCTTCATCTTCCCCGACCACGGTTATTACTGCAACAAAGGTAGCTAAATAGGGCAATCCTCTGCAGCCCTACCTCTACTAGACGAGGATGATAAAGGACATGAAACCACTATTCCCCACAACTTCTTCTTCATTATGTATGAAACCACTCATTTTTTGTTCAATCCCCTCTTCCCCACAAATTCTTCTTCTTCGACTACCAGGGGGATAGTTTTTCCCCAATATTCAATGGGGTATGAAACGAAACCCAAGCCCTAACCTGATAATTGAATCTGGAATGCGAAAAAATGCCAAAAAATTGACGAATAGTTTTAGTTCGATATCCTTGTCTATATATACTATATTGAAGAAAAATTGAATCGAACAACTTGATTTTTTATTTACACTTTTACATCCACAGTGTACTAGTGGTCCTAGACCGCCGACAAGTGAGCCCTACAGCCCTTCGTTGTCGACCTCTGGGTATGTGAATGTGTTTATCCTTTGTGTCATTTTTTGCAAAGTCCTTTTATTTTCTAATATTTTTTTCTTAATTTATTTCTTTGTTTATTGTCTGCAGGTTGGTTCTACTACTTTTTGTCTGCTGGTGAGCAATTTATTAATTGTAACTTTGTAAAAGTGCATATTTTCCACTCAGGTTGGTTCCAATACCTAGAACAAAAATCTTAATAGTGGGTCATAATAGAGAGAGAGAGAGAGGAGCTATAGATTATTTGACTTATATTATTGCAAGATCAGGTACGTAGGCCCTCATTTTTGGATTTTTTTTCTCTGAGACTGTAGACCGACTTGGCAATTCTCACTTTATAATCTGCCCCATTTTGTCTTGTTCCTTCTGGGATTTGCTTAAAATTGGTCATTGGAATCATGGTTCATATTGGATCAGTTGGATTGGTCAGTTCGTATCGATTTTAGACTTAGTCGATCTCTGATCTCAGTCTATTTTAGTAAGGATCGAACAAGTATCGTTTTTCCATTGGATCTGTTTTGGACATGACCATTACTCAATCAAATATATTCCATTGGATCTGTTCATATCTTTCCTGTTCTTATGGTGTGATTGATTTTTTTTTTCATCTTGTAAACAGATTTTTGAACATGGAAGAAAAATTCAGTATATATTATCAGTACAAAGATGAGTTGGAAATCAAAATGGTTGATGAAGACTGTATCAGCTGGATTGACATAGTCTACACAGCATATTGCATAGTTCTAAAAGCTATTCCAGATGGCAGATCTGTCAGCTTCTCAGTGAGGGCAGAGATGCCCAATGGTGGGTACTACGAAGTCAAATTTGATGTTGATGTCTTAGAACTGGTGAAGATATTTAAAGAACAACATATATCCATGTTGTTGGAAGTTTATGGAGTAAATGTGGGTGATGCCACGTTAGATAGGTATACCATCAATGGATATGATTCATCGATGATTGGTAGACCCCCGCCATCCCGTAGGCAATCAAGAAAGACAGTTGCAAGGAGGCCTCCAATTGCATCACCCCCCATTTTGCCTGTGGAGGAAATAGTGTCCACAGCAACAAGTACTCCTGGCACTATGCATGTGATGGAAAGATAAGGGGACACTAGTACAAGTGCACCTCGCACTACTGAAACTGCTGGCAGTAGTGGCTATAGAAGGAGGGGAAAAGAACCAGCTATTGAGAGTGATAGTGAGGATGACCCGTTGGATGACAGCTGGGACCTCAACCTGGAAGATAGTAGTCAGTCTGAAGGAGATAGAGATGTAGAGTATGAGATAGAGGATCTTAAGGAGATGGACTTTTCTGATGTTGAAGCAGATTTTCCAGAAGAAAGTACTGTTAGGGATGATGAGGTAGACATATATGATGTTAGAAGGGTAGAAATTAAACGAGGGGATGTCTATGAAAATGTCGCCTCTTTCAGGAAAGTTTTAAAAGATTTTGTCATTCAACAGGGCATAGAGATAATTAGACTAAAAATGATAGGAAGAGGGTAACAGTGATTTGTGCCAAAGATGGATGTCCTTGGATAATCCATGCAACTGTGGGAACAGATGGGGACACTTTTGTGGTCAGAAAATATCATATAGACCACACTTGTGGAAGGGAGTTAACCAACAAAAATGGAAACTCAATTTGGATTGCCACAAAGCTAGCCAATAGGTTGAGAGCAGACCCTGACATGAAGAATGAAAGCATGAAGGCTGCTTTAAAGGCAATGTATGGTATAAAGCCTTCAAATCAATAGTTGTATAGGGAAAGGTTAGTTGCCAAGCAAGAGAATTTGATTACTCAGAGACAATCATATGCGAAGCTGCCCGGATATGATCAGATGTTGTTAGAGAGGAATCCAGGTAGTATGTTCAAGTTACAGTATGAGGAGACCTCAGCAACAACTCTAAAACCAATTTTCAAAAGGCTGTTTGTTTGTTTTGATGCCTGTAAGCAAGGGTTTTTGAAAGGATGCAGACCATTCATTGGCATTGATGACTGTCATTTGAAAGGCAGTTGTCAAGGAATTCTATTAGCAGCTACAAGTATGGATGCCAATAATGGCCTCTTTCCAATTACCTTCAGTGTAGTGGAAAATGAAAACAAAGACTCTTGGACATGGTTTCTGAGAGCTCTTTCAGAGGCACTATCATATGACCTTGTTGGACATCATCTGACTTTCATGTCAGACAAACAAAAGGTAATGTGATTTTTTTCTTGTCATGTTTCTTTGCTTCTTGCATAGTTAAGTTGAAGTTCCAATGCATTTTTTTCTTGTCATGATTTTTTTTGTTTGCATTGTTATAGGGCTTATCTGAGGCTATTACAGAAATATTTCCATTTACAAACCAAAGATTATGCTGTAGACATCTATACAACAATTTTCAGAAGAAATTTCCTGGCCTGCTTTTGAGAAGATTGTTCTGGACAGCATGCAAGACATATAATGACCCTGAGTTCAACAAAACAATGCAAGAGATAAGAGCAACTAAAAGAGAAGCATATCAATGGATGATGAGAAATCATGTGTCAACTTGGGCTAGACATGCATTCGACCACATGATTGTTAGTGACCATGTCACTAACAACAAGTCAGAGTGTTTTAATAATTGGATACAACCCTTTAGAGGTAAACCTATTTTAAATTTGATTGATGAACTCAGAATAAAACTTATAAAGAGGATGTGAGATAGGTACAAAAAGGGTTGTGATTTCAATGGGAGGATAACACCTACTGTATTAAAGAAATTAGTGTCTACTCAGGAAGAATTTAGGAGTTGTCATGTGATGTCTTATAGACCAGAAGAGTTTGAGATCAATGACAGGCACAGTAGGCATGTAGTAGATATAAAGAAGAAAACACGTGAGTGTGCTGTATGGGAAGTTACCGGGGTACCCTGTAAGCATGTTGTAGCTGCAGTCCTTTTCATGAGGGGTAATGTGGAGGATCATGTTTCCTCATTTTTTTCCATTAAAAAATTTATGCTTTCCTACTCTGAGTTCATTCATGCTATGTCTGGGTTGGACACTATTATGATCAATGAACATGAGCCTTTAGTACAGCCACCCAAACATAGAAGGAGAGCCGGTAGGCCAAGCATAAAGAGGAGGAGAGCAGCTGAAGAGGACCCAACTTCTGAGTTTAGAAAGAGAAATGCTACTGTCCATTGTTCCTATTGCCAAAGAATTGGTCACAACGCTAGGTCCTGCAAGAAGAAAAAGAATGATGCTTTTTGACAAGGTGCTTCTCAACATGATGTTTCTCTACAACAAGGTTCTTCTCAATAGGAAACACAGGTAACCTCTATTCCTATGCCGACTTGACAATAAATTTTATTGCTATTAATCATTCTCAATATAATTATGTAGAGAAAAACAAGAAAAAGATAGGAAGGTACTTCAGAGGAACAAGGTGCTACAGAAGAAAGAGGATCCACTACATAGGTATCATCTAAGCTTACATAAAAATCCCAGTACTATTTTTTTGCTACTAATATACTTCATCAATATGATTATGTAGAGAATAAGAAGAACGAGACAAGAAGATACTTCTCAAGAAGAAGCTGCTAGTCAAGGAAGAGGATCCACTACACAGGTATCATCTCTACTTACATAAAAAAAAAGTGCTGTTTTTTTTTTTGCTACCAATAATCCTTATTTGTGATTATGTAGAACAAATACAAGACGGACCTGCTAGATCACAAATGCAAACAAGATCACAATCATCTAGGACATCTATAGTACCAAGTAGACAAGCAAAAACAAAGAGAAGAATGTCTAAGAGGGCTGAAAACTTCAGGAAAGCTTGGGGAGAAGCACATAAGAAATCTTCATCGCATGCAAAAGCTTAGCCTTCTTTTTTACTTCTGTTCTGGGGTTCTAGCTCTTGTCGTCTTCAGTAATTCTTCAGAGATGATGATGGAAGGGATGTAACTTGAGTGAACTGATATGGTCATGCCGTTGAGATGTGTTTCCTGTCTCCTTCATTCCAAGGAATAGTAGAACTGCTGTCTTCAGTTCATGCTAGTTGGCTATTAGGATCACATAGTGAAATAGTTATAAAGAAACTTAATTTGGAATATTTTGGACTTAATACTGTTCAATTCATGTAACTTAGCATCTTTCCTCTTGACTGGTTTTTAGTCGTATCTGTCGTGTTTAAATGATGTGTAGTACGACTGTTTATATGCTTTATCATCATTAGAACGGAGTGATCTGCTTCTATCAATTTTGATTATCTGTAGAAATAGAAGAAAATGTTGGAGTTTTTGTTTCAAGGATGACTGTTGGAGTTTTTGTTTCAGGGAAACCTGTTGGAGTTTTATTTCTCTTTTGTTCAGTTTTTGTTTTCACTGTTAAGAGAAAACAATGAAGCTAATGCTGAAGCAGTAGTAGCAACTCTTATTACATTTAGGTATGTGGTTGAACTGCAGAGCTGATCATTTTGTTATGAAATATTTTACTTGTATCAAATCTTATTACATTTAGAAGGACCCTTTTGTCATATATTGGTATAATAACAAACTAATAATATGAAAGACTTCCAAATTAAGTGAAGTAGGTAGGCTGTGAGTTGTTGAAATTTGAATTGGATTGGTTGAGCAGGAATGAGGACTATTCAACATTTTGAAGTCATCATCCCATGTATGTATTGGGTTGGACTTGGACTAAGCTCTATGGGTGGGAAGAACCGGAGTAGTAATTGTTGGAACATCCAGATTCATTCAGCCAGAATCTAGAGAAGATTGATGGGGTTTGATATGCAGCCATGAAGTTTCTTTAGTCACCATCCAACTATCCTGGTATTTTTTTTTTTATGTTCCAGTCAAAAGTTAAAGAGATGGTGACTTTATTTTCTATCTTTTCCCCTCCTTTTGTATGTGTTCTTATGCGTTCTTATGGGGTTTTGGTAAAGTAGTAGGCAGATGATGAGCTTTTCTCAAGGATCGCCAAACACTCGATAAGAAACTTTTGTATAAAGGATTTTATTGAAGATTCTGTTTTAACCAGAGGTGGTTACTTAAAAATGAAATTATAATTTTATTTTTTTGATAAACTATTTATATCCAAAAACACATGTGTACTTTTATATTTTTAACCTTTAGATTGATTAAAAAAAATCCATTCTACATACCTAAATGTAAAGTTAGAGGGCCATCCATGATCTTGCATAATAACCATTCTCTATTTCTTTTTTGCCAATTCTGGAGGGGATGGATTCCTCCACATACCCTCTCTCTCTCTCTCTCTCTCTCTCTCTCTCTCTCTCTCTCTCCTCTTTGAGTTTCTTATGGGTTCCATGTTGAAAGATATTGATTCCCACATAGTGGTTGATATTCGCAAAAATCAAATGAGAATCATCTCAAAACCATTAGAGTCATTGTTTTATAATACAACCTACAATCAACCTATCACTAAGTGACTCTCTCATCAGGATTCTTCAGATCTAGCTTATCCACAGCATCGAGGAGGTCTTCAAATGTCTTAGAACTTTGCCCATGAGCTCTAATTTGTCCTCTTAAGTAACCTCTCAAATAATTCGAGGAAGTACTTCTACCAGCATCTGTCTGGGTATGTGAGCTTTCACCTCTCTCCTGTGAGCTTTCACCTCTCTCCTGTGAGCATTCCCCTCGATCGGTCTTCGTACCTTGACCAATTAGAGTATCGGTCCCCATTCCTTAAAAGCATTCCATTCTCTCTATCCATTGGAACATCCCACATCCAGGATTACCCACCTACAAGACAATTATACAAAACCTCATATTAGAACGACTTACATCCATATGACAATGATTAGACCCCCACCTACTACTTAAAAAGGGAAACTATATTAACACTCACCCCTGTGGAATGTGGACAACACCAAAATTGTCGTCCATTGTTTGCTGCCGTTTTGGCCCTTCTCACCTTGCAATGCCCACCTCCACATGAACATTGTTTCAAATGCTCTACCCACATTACAAACTTTTAACAAATTTGGCAATTATAATACATTCTCCCAATATTAATTCCTTTACTTGTTCTACGTATGACAAGTATAGCACCACAGTTTTCACATTTAAGATCCATATTCCTTCTAAACAAAATGCAATTACATTAGTAAACAGTTCAGTTGATCAAAAGCCATGTAATGAATCAAGATTAAAAAGAGGGAGAATAAGCAAATTGATAACCATATTTCTCTTTCATGTTCGATTATTTCCAACTGGACAGTGGCCTCACACAAAATCAAGAAAAGGAAAACAAAATCACATTGGAAGGAAAGCCGATTGTCCTATTGTTGTCTGATGCTGAATTCGAGTGATCACTATCAAAATCAGGGTTTTTACTTTTTTATTTTATAAACCAAACCCAAACCAGAGTGAATCACCGATACCCACCAAAAAAAAAAAATCTTAAATCTCATACACGGTTAAATAAACCTCTTCACATTCATTCAGAGAAATAAATTTGTTCAGGAACAAACCCTTGAAGAAAGAAGGGAAATAAGAAGTTCATGTAGTTCGTTCAGAGACAAACTTATTCAAGAACAAACCCTCGAAGAAAGAAGGGTGAAAAGAAGAAGAAGTTCAAGTAGAACCCTCTTCGCATTCATTTAGAGAAGAAAAAATAAACGCATTCAGGAACAAACCCTCAAAAATGAACATCAAACGTATATGATTCAAAAAAAAAGAAAAAAAAAAACATTCACTCAAGCATTACAAGATACATTGATAATACAAATAACGAAACCAAAATCAAACAATGAGAGAAGAAGAAGAAGAAAAAGAAGATAAGACAGCTAAACATACCAGGTTGGGAGCTCTTCTCAATGGATGGCAGATCTGGTTTGGGAGCTCTTCTCGACGAACCCGGAGTAGGTTGGGTGATTCGGGACCTCTTCTCAAAGCAGAGGGATCATGCTTGGGTGATTACGGAGATGGGATGCTGTCGTCGGAGTAGGGAGCATGCTTGGGTGATTCAGGAGCTCTTCTCAATGCAGAGGAGACTAGGGCTTGAGTGAGAATGAACCCGAGAGAGAGAGTGAAATTTCACAGCAGGGATAAGTAACATTTGAAGGCTAAATTCGTAAATGAACATAAATTTTCTTTTTAAAAATTTTTATCTGAGGGGTAAAATTGTATTTCAACAAATTTAGTGATTTCTGTTAGTTAAGTGGACCTAGGTGATGTTTCGGCATTCTTATGGGTGTAAATGATGTTAATGATCTTGATGGGGTGTAGATGAAATTTTTTCTAAAATATAATTAAAATTATTTAATTTATCACCACACTTGTACTCATAGTAGTAGACTTAGCTTATTCTATATTCTACTTCCACTAAGTGTATCCAACACCACAAATTAACATTTTACAGTATATCTCATCGTTAGGTATCATTTTGGTAAATTTACCAAAATACCCTTAGATCTCCTGTCCACCATGTAAGACAAGCTAGCTTAACACCTCAACTGGTTGGGGTGTTACACCATGCCACGACATCTTCAAAACTTTATATTCAACACTGCGGCCTTATCTTCCCCCCTCCCATCTCATTCCCTCTTCTACATCAAGTACTACTCATCCTTTACATAACTATATTTCCTTTTCTTAGTGTACTCTAACTTCTATTGCTTTCATATCATCTATTTGTGCCGAAGATGAACCTACATCATTTACGCAGGCAAATAAAAACCCTTTATGGAGAAAATCTATAGCTAAAGAAATGGCTACTTTAGAATCAAATAATACATGGAATGTTGAACAATTGCCCATTGGTAAAAAACCCATTGGCTGTAAACGGGTCTACAAAATTAAACATTAGGCTAATGGTTCCATAGAGAGATATAAAGCCTGCTTAGTAGCCAAGGGCTATACATAAGTTGAGGGGTTCGATTATCACAAGACGTTTGCCCCGGTAGCAAAATTAGTTACCGTTTGATGTCTCATTGCTCTTGCTCATCTAAGCAATGGCCTTTATATCAATTGGATGTTAATAACACATTTCTCTATGGAGATTTAAAAGAGGAGGTGTACATGACTATAAACCCATGTTTTGACAAGCCATTGCACAATCTTGTTTGTCGGTGGCGCAAGTCCTTATATGGCCTTAAACAGGCCTCTCATGAATGGTTTCAAAATTTTAGTTCTGCACTCTGTTAGTTAAAACTTGTTTTAAATGCGTACCGTACAGTCGTGTACCATACTCAACCGTTTAGTATGTATATTACCATATTGACCTCAAAATACTTTAAAAATACTCCATACTCTAAGTCTTGTAATTTAAAATGCGTTTAATACACGTACTGTACTGTATACGTATTTTAACCTGCATCTTTAATGAGTATGAGTCAATTAATCCTATATCGTTTAATATTCCTATTACCTTCTACATGTTATCGATGTGAGATTAAATGCTGTCGCTTTCTCATAATTGCTTCTAAATTCATTACTTCATTACTCTTTAGGGTGGGTTGTAGGCTGTGGGTCATAACAAATGTATATTGTAGAACACTATAGAGCGTCCCCCTTCATATGGATTCATGCTTGAAGTCTTAGACAAACATAAAACATCAATTAACAACTTGACTGAAGATGATAATTGATGCGTGTCAAGCGCAACAAAAAATAAATTACTCTACTTACAATGAATAGCAATGGTGAGTAAAGGTCGATCCACAGAGACTAGTTAATCAAATTACCTACTTACCAAGGAAAAAAAGGGGGGGGGGGGTTCTTCTGTAAGTTAATTGACATAAGAATAATCTCTAAAAAATAAAATTGAGTTAACAAAAATTCAATGGAAGACGATATCGATTCAAGAAAAATTACCCACGGCTATAAATTGATCACTGACCTCGTATATATATTATTCTCTATTCAAATATTTAACCAAGGATTATCAAAAAGTCAGACAATCCTTACCTTCCCTAATTTCATTAATCTGAGCCCAGCACACAAATTAATTCTTATCAATAAACCAATTGATATTAAATAATCTTCATGAATTTATTGATAGCATTACATTCTCGAAGGGAGTTAAATATGAACAACAATCTAACAAGCATCAGATTATTTAATTCATTCTATATTTTCTTTAAGCAAGTAATAAAAACTTGGATCATAATTGTTTTGCTTAATTGCTACTCTTCCTGAATACCATAACAATTACGGATTATGGATTCAGATTAGCTACAACCCACGTAATTCAATCAATTAATAGGCCTCTTAATTAATTAAATCATGCAGTCATTAACATAAAATCAAGAAACATAGATATTTGAATAAAAGAATAATTAAAATGAAGAACAGAGTCTCATAATTTTACTAACCGGATTGAATTCCCCTTGAATCGACTAAAGAACTTAGCTAGACATGATAGAAAAGAAAGGCACAAAAGAAATAAAACTATCTTCTCAATAATTCTTGGATGTCCTATTACATAGTATTTATAGTGCTTAAATAGCCAGAGTAGAGAAGACTAAAACTGGTATGTCTAGAATTAATAATCTTATTACATAAAAATAAAGATTAAATAAAATCTTTTTACCTAGATTGGATAAAGAATCATTTCATTATTAACCAAATGTCACTCTTAAACCTGTCAATTTTTGTAATATTCTATAGTGGTGTATATTCTCCTTAAGATTTTTAACAATCAATCAAAGCCTTTCAATAGTGAATCTTTTGTGTGTGGAAACCTTTTTTTTCTGGTCCAAATTCAGATCAGCTTTCCATATCAGATTTTTAGACCACGTTTGGTTTCTGAAATTCTTTCTACGTTAGAAATCTGTATGAAATTTAGAAGGTCATTATTAAAAATACCAGAATTTTTTAATTTTAAACATAAAATACTAATACTTTGCCACCAATGTCTTATATATAAGGAATCATCACAAATGAGTACCATAAGACATAAAACATGTTAAATAGACTAAATGTAAGGAAAATAAATATATAAAATTATGAATCCATCAATAATTCTTACCATTTTATGGTTAGACACATCATAAATGTCATTTGTTCCCAATGATTTAGGTATAATTCTTTAATTTGTGGGAGTATATTGTCATTTTTTTCACTGTATCATATTATATCTGATCCTGATAAGAATCTTAGGGATTCTCACAATCTTAGTGATCTCAGTGATTGATTGACATAATCTTAGTGAGTCACGTAATCTTAGTGATTCAAGCAATCTCAATGATTCAAGCAATCTCAGTGATTTACTCAATCACAATGATTCATACAATCTTACCAATAATAGCTGGCGAAAGATTGTGATATCCCATATGACAACCAACACCAGGATTTGAATTTTAAATCTCTTTTGTATCAGTGTAAATTAAAGATTTGTTAATGATTTCTCTCCAAAAATAAAAGGAGTAAATTAATTCATCTGTATCCTGAAAAATCTATAAATATAAGACCTCGCATAAGATAAAATTATTTGAGAGAGTTTATTCAATATCAAATTATTTATGGTATCAGAGCCTGTGTTGACACACATCAAACAAATCATAAAAATGTCAATTCCTTTTATCTCCTCTGTATATTCGACACAATCTCCCCTTTCTTCTCGTTTTAGCCAAGCAATCTCCATCAAGCTAGAACAACACAACTATCTATTATGGCGATCTCAAATTCTGTCATTGGTACATGGTCACAAACTAATGGGGAATCTCGATGGAACCCTAACCTGCCTTCCTTTCTTCATAACACCAGAGATCTCTGCTACCTCTACTGTTACTACCCCAGTGACTACTCTGCCCCTTACCTTAGTTGAAAATTCTGCTCATGCTTCATGGTTTTGTCAAGATCAGCTCTTACTAGGTTGGCTGCTCTCTCATTGTCAGAGTCTGTTCTTGGCCAAGTTATTAATTGCATAACCTCTGCGGATCTATGAAAAAGCTTGGAAAATCTCTTTGCTAGTTACTCGTAATCAAGGATAATGCAACTTCGTCTACAACTGCAGATAGAAAAGAAGAAAGCCCTCTCTATCAATTTATATTTTCAGAAAATGAAGTCAATAGCTAAAAACTTGGCTGCTGTGAACAATCAAGTATCGAATGTTAATCTTCCTTTGCACATCCTTGCTGGCCTGGGACTTGACTGGGATGCTTTTGTCACTGCTATCTCTACCAGGTCTAATTCTATCTCATTGATCGATTTACACAACATGCTTCTCAGTCATGAGATGCGCTTAGAGCAATAAGTACAATTTTCCTCTCTCCCGAAAGCTAATGTGGTGACTTCAAACACCAATCCACGATTTCGGCCCATTCGTGGTCATTCCTCTGGCCATTCTTCTTCCAATATTGGTGATAAGCATGTGATTTTCATATTTTTATTCCCTTTATAATATGCTTGTTAATGTGTTTTATGTCTTATTGAACTGAATAAGTTAAATTTTATTTGACATATTTTAGAGACATTGTGAATTAATTGTTAAAAGATAGTAAAATTCTAGCATCTTTAATACTGACGTTCTGAGTTTCATGCAGATTTTTAACATGAAAAGAGTTTTAGAATTGAAACGTTGTCTTCAGTAAAGTTGTATAAGACATCTCAACCATTTCAGAATGGTATTATGGAGAAAAATCCGAGTTCGTTTGGGTCTTCAAATGTGACTTCAAAGTCTGACATAAAAATCTAACCGAATCCTAATTGGAGTAGCCCTCTGATCTGATTAAAGCATTCAACGGTAGATGTAAATTCCATAAAGAATCTCCTAATCAAGTTAGGAAATCTAAACCTACAATAGAAGACTCCAAATAAGAAAAGAAGACTCTATAATTTCAGAATTTTAAATAGAGAAGAACTCCTACATGAAGAAGGAATCCTACACAAAGAAGGAGTTATAAGTCACAAAAGACTGTCATGTTTTATATATAGAGCATTAGTATTAAGATAAAAGTTCTCTCTTTCTCTCTCTCTCTCTCTCTCTCTCTCTCTCTCTCTCTCTCTCTCTCTCTCTCTCTCTCTCTCTTTTGCAGGAAATTTTTCTATCTCTGAAAAGATTGTAATGTCTAGCTAATTTTCTCATTCAGTTCAAGGGGATTTTGAAGCCCAAACTCATGTCAATGGTGTAATCTCTATTCAGTAATGTTGTTATTCTTCTCTCTTTTATTGGAATTACTTATATTATTCTTTTCTCTTTAGTTATGATATTTGTTTGAATAATTCGGTAATGGCCTACTGAATTGGTTAGATTAATATAATTGCTAGATCTAGAATCTGTGATACGTAATCGTCCTGATTCTAATCACAAGTAGCAAACAGTGGTAGATGATTATGTCCAAGTTTTCATCTCATCATTATGAATAATATAACCTAAGTTAAATAATACCCGCTTGTGTGTGATTGTTGCTTAGATTGATCTATTTCCCACCCTCTTAATGTGTCATTAAATTAAACATTGAGAGCTAATTCAGTATTGTTTAATGGTTAATTAGATCTCTCTGAAGAGCTTGTTTCAATTGAGGTACTTAAGGGAGAACTCGGGTAACAGAGCTTATTGTTATTTAGGGTCTTCAATTTTGATTGGAAGGAAGAGATTAACATTGCAATTAATTTTACTCATTGCATGTGTGGGTGGATATTGAACCAAGGACTAAATTTTTTCATGTAATTATCTTCCTATTTAAATTCTGTCTGTTTACTTTTAATTTGATTCAAGCAACCAAACTCCCCTTCGTTATTGTGTTTACTTAGCATTAATTAGTGTATTTAGTTTGACTAGAATATAAATTTTAATCAATTCATTCTCTATGGGATCGACCTTTGCTTATCCTATTTACAGTTTATTAATTAGATCAGTAAATAAATATTTAATTAAATTGGTGCATTCGACACGCTACCAAGAGGTCGTGGACAAGGTTGAGGTAGGCATACCTCATCTTACAACCAGCACTCTTCAAACCATAACAAACCTCAATGTCAGGTTTGTGGTCGTTTTAGCCACATTGCATTATCCTGTTATGACAGATTTAATTACACCTATCAAGCACTAATTACTCAACCTGTAGCCAACATGGCAGCAGTAAATCCTCCTCATATTGATGCATGGTATCTCGAGTCTGGTGCAATGGATCACATTACAATAGATATAAACAATCTCGTAGTGCAGACTGATTATCATGGACTTAATCAGATTCAGGTTGACAACGGACAAGGTTTGCATATAACTCACACTGGTCACTCAAAATTATTTTCTACAAGCCGTTTACTTAATTTGAATAATATTCTTTGTGTTCCTTCAATTTCTAAAAATTTACTTAGTGTAAGACCTGCACTCCATGAACCCAATCTAAACCTTTAATTCATGTCATAACAAGTCTTCCAATCATTATCGTGCCAGACGGGATGAGCGGGTGACAACCAGGTATGAAAATGGACCTAAAGATATGATATTTTTCATACCGGTCTATGGTACCGGTTTATATACCGGTCGACCGGTATGTCTGCGCGGACAGACTAATTAGATCTAGAAATGGATCTCTGTGGGTTCCGCTTGCCAAATCTTGAGCCTAGGGATTTTCCTAACGTAGGAAAACTTTCTAACCCCAACCTAGTCTATTTAAGGACCCTTAAACCTCCTTAAAACTCTTTGATTGATCTTCACAAATCCTAGAGAGGAGAAAGAAATCTGAATAGGAGAAAGAGCTAAGAAAGGTGGAAGTGGAGCCGCCGTTGGATGAAGAACGCCATAGTTGTGAACCAACGGTAAGTGGTTGAACTTATCTCTAAGTTAAGCATTATAGATGATTGATCATGACTGATCAATACCTTGCAAGGCTAGGTATTGATCTAAAACCCTTATTTTGCCTTTAAACCTTAATTTTTGTTAAACCCTAGATTCAAATTCTAGGCGATGAATCATCGAAACTAGGACTTGAATGGAACATAAAACAACCTTAACTCGTTGCTCAGGCCTAGAATGCATAGGAGAAACCCTAGAACCAATAATGGGTGACCGACGGAAGGCGAACACCAAATTGGTGGTATTCCAGAGCCATACCGGTAGACTATACCGGTTGCACTATGTGTGACTGGTACCTCTCAGGAGCTGGTTTGTGGGGGACCGGTCGACCATACCGGTCACACCTTTCCCCACAGTGCTGCGATCGGTACCTGCGATCGGTATGCACTGTGAGGGTGTTTTCAGTCCCAGTTGGTTTTCGACCAACGTAAAACATATGGAACTAATTCTAATTGAACCCTAACATCGTGTAGGACCCTGTGTTAGCAAGTTTGGATTCTGTGACGCGGAGGAAGCTAGCAATCAAGCGTCAGATAAGGGAATCAGACCTAAACCCTAATAACTTAATAACAGTAAAACATTGTTAGTAATTATGATTCTGTGGAATGGTGTTTGTGCATACTCGCATGTCATCTTTACTTTCAGTTATTATATTGTTCATGCATACTCGCTATGCTAGGATGTGATTGTTAGGCATGTGATTATTTTCGTTGGTGTGTGGAATGTGAAGGGCCTGGGGTCTTGGATCATTTCTCATACTAGCACCTTTTCGTATCGCTTCTGTCTTAGCATGCTTGGTGCGGATAGGGTATCAGGGGGAGGAAGTGGCACTGTGGTCTCCGACCTGACCACTAGACTCGAGTCCTATCTTTATGCCATAGGGAGCTGTACTGGGATAGGGCCTACTGTGATGACATATAGGATTGGTTAGTTGCGAGCCCAGTTTGCAAGCCCTTGCCAATAGGGGCTTATGTGTTGGTATGGGTAGGGCATCAGAGGAAGTGTTGGAGGTGTGTGATCTGGACACTTTAGCTCTATCTCTATTCCATGGTGGGTGCATATGGGACGACAGTGGTGTTTGATCCATTGGGCCGATTCATACACTTATATATAGAGGTGCAGTGGCCGCCAATCCTTTCTATAGCACATTACAAACTTAAAACCAGACCATAATGTGAATGTTATTCATGCATGTTGTTTGTTGCATTATCTGATTTTCTTATTGAAATAAGTTATGAGCTCACCCTTGTGTACACACTATTTTTTAGATGTTGATACAGGTTACACTGTGGAGGACTACGTGAATGCTCCAGTATATGGAAGAGTTGCTGCCCTGGAAGTGCAAGCAGGGGAGGACGAGCATGACGCTTCATGCGAGTGCTTTTACTGCTTGTACCTCTAGGATGGTTTTAATTTATTTTATTTATTTCAATTGGATTTTATAAACAATGTAAGGATATTTATTTATGTTTTGGTATTTGAATAATTGGATAACTTATTTAATTTATTAATAGAGTACTCAGTTCATTTAATTTAAGACTTCTGTTGTATTTATTTATATTCTGATTGTGCTTATGTGTAATGGTTTGTGTTAGTGGATACGGTCTTATTGAGATCTTGGTGTGAACCATTGGTTTAGTGACGGTTCACTTACACTTTTGGTTCAGTTGGAATTGGGGTGTGACACTCAGTGTCTCAATGTTTACTAATGATAATGATGTGGTGTTTGAATTTCATATAACTTTCTGCAATGTCAATGAGCCCGAAACTCACAAAGAAAAAGGGAAGTGACTTAGAGAAATCTTGTTTGTCGATAATCGATCCTCAGGGAAGGTCTTTTTCAGTGACCAACTTGATGGTGGCCTGTATCGTCTAAATAATACTTTACTGCCTATATCAAATTCCATGTCTCTTAAAACTCTTGTTGGTGTACATGCTTCCATAGACATATGGCATCAACGGTTAAGGCATCCCTCTCCACATATCAGCAAAAAAATTGTCTCCTTGAATAAATTGGCAATAGAAGGCAGTAATAAGTCTCATTTTGTTCCTCTTGCCCATTAAGCAAATCTCACAAACCCCCATTTTATTCTTCTAATTCTGTTTCATTCGGCCCCTTAGATTTAATTCATTCTGATGTATGGGGACCATCTCCTGTCTCTTCTTATAATGGTAATCGGTTTTATATCAGTTTTATAAACAATTATAGCAAATATTGTTGGTTCTTTCCTATGGTACACAAATCTGATGTTTTTAATATTTTTTAATTATTTAAACGGCAAGTAGAAAAGTTTTTTGATCGACCAATCAAAGCTATGCAAATGGATTGGGGTGGTGAATACTGCATTGTTTCTAAATTTTTGGAAACAAATGGCATTCTTCATCATCTCTCTTGTCCTCACACCCATGAACAAAGTGGTCATGCTGAAAGGAAGCACAGACATATTGTTGAAACTGGATTGACCATGTTACATAATGCTAAGGTTCTTCTATCTTACTGGGATGATGCTTTTACTTCTGCTGTTTTTCTCATAAATAGGATGCCCACAACAAAGCCATCTCCATGGGAGATTTTTTTCAAATCCAAGCCGGATTACACTTTGCTGAAGGTTTATGGTTGTAGTTGCTATCCATTGTTGAGACCTTACAACACCAACAAATTGCAACCAAGATCACTCCCTAGTGATTTTATTGGTTACAGTCCCAAGCATAGAGGGTATAATTATCTTCACTATAAGTAGTCGAATCTACATATCGAGAAATGTATTGTTCAATGAACAAGAATTTTCTCTTGCTACGACTACTCCTGATAATCAGCCTAAAAGGCCATTGTCCACAACCTCCACCCTTATCCCTACAGTTCTACCCCACCATCACACCCTCACTTTCCAATGTTGTGGTCCCTCATGATTCGCCAGTAGCTCCATTATCGCCACCTCATGCTGTCATTTCCCAAGCTCAAACCAACCTCCAAGAGGAACATTTTCAATTGCCACAATGGCATAGCACTCAGGTTCAGAAGCCCTAACTCTTTCCCAACCATGTCACATTTGTAGCAACTCACCATCCCTTATCGAGTACCAATTATGATGAGGTGGAACCATCATGTTTTACTGAAGCAAATAAAGTTTCACATTGGCCGGATGCAATGCAGCATGAGTTTAATGCCTTGCTTCAAAATGGTACCTGGACATTAGAACATTTACTCCCTCAGAAAAATGTCATTGGGTGTAAATGGGTTTTTTGTATCAAACAAAAATCTGATGGTATAGTAGATCGTTATAAAGCCGCTTAGTAGCCAAATGCTTCAATCAGACTGAGGGCCTAGACTATGGTGAGACATTCAGTCCAGTGGTCAAACCTGCTGCAATACGCATAGTCTTTGACACTTGCACTATCAAAGGGCTGGCCTATTGGCCAATTAGATGTACACAATGCATTTCTTCATGGTTTCTTGGAAGAAGAAGTCTATATGGCTCAGCCACCTGGATTCACTGACTCTACTTCACCACAAAAAGTTTGTCGCCTTCATCGAGCCCTATAAGGTCTCAAACAAACCCCACGGGCCTGGTTCTCACGACTTAGTCATGGTATGCATACAATGGGTTTTGAGAGCACAAAATCTGATCCTTCACTATTTCTTAGCTTACAAAATGGACATCACATCATCCTACTAGTTTATGTGGATGATATTATTATCATAGGGAGTGATCCTACCACCATCACAAAACTTATTCATGAGCTCAATTCATTGTTCAAATTATGTGATCTAGGCCCCTTGCATTATTTTGTAGGGGTCGAGGCCCACAGAGACACTAATGGTCTATTTCTTAGCCAACAAAAATATATTCTAGAGTTGCTTGTACGGGCCAAGATGGATGGTGCTAAAGGGGTTACCACACCTGCTGCAACCAATGTAAAACTTACTAAATTGGACAGCACTCCCTTTGTCGATGCCACATATTATAGGAGCATTGTTGGCACCTTATAATATGCAACTCTTACCAGGCTAGAAATTGAATATGTTGTCAATAAAGTCTGCCAATTTATGCACAGTCCAACTGAGGATCATTGGTCTGTTGTCAAGAGAATCCTACGCTACCTAAAGCATACAATATTGTTCGGTATGCATCTGCATTGTGCCTTATCCCTATCTTTGCAAGCTTATTTCGATGTTGATTAGGCGGCTGTCCAGAAGACCTTCGCTCCACCAGTGGCTATTGTAACTATCTGGGCCCAAATCTTATCTCATGGAGTTCTAAAAAGCAAACAAATGTTGCTTGTTCAAGCACTGAGTCAGAATATCGAGCCCCAGCCAATGCAATTGCTGAACTAACTTGGTTGCAACATCTCCTAGCCGAAGTCAACCTTTGTCACTCTCCAAGACCAGTTCTACTGTAATACCCGTATCGAACTAACCGGTCTTACCACCTTGTACTAGGTCTACCTATCATGGTTCAGCCAAGTGGACCAAGTGCGTGAAGAAATCACAAGACCAGGTATGAAGTCTAACCCAAAAACAGCCAATGAGAGGGTAGGGTCGCATGCTTAAACAGGTAGGGTCGACCCACCACAACAGAAGTCCAACCCATGACTTTCTAGTTGTAGGGTCGCATGACTAAGAAGGTGTAGGGTTGACGGATTCTGCAACCCTACGTCTGACCCTACGATGACAGACAGAAACTAAAAATTAGGAAACTTTCCTAATTCAAAGGGGATCTTTCCTAAACTCACTGGGACTTATTATGGAGGGTTTTTCTCTATAAGTAGGACATTCCTTAGCCTCTTTTACTCCTTTAAAACCCTAATTGAAAGTGAGAGAAAGAGAAAGTGAAGGAAGAGAAGAAGAGAAGGAAACTTGAAGAAAAAACTAAGGAAGAGGAGGAAGTTCAGAGAAACCTCTGAATAAAGGTATGAACCTAATTCCTTACCTGAATAAGAGATCCTAGAATAGTTATGAAGAACATAGGATTAGGAGAAACCCAAATCATCCATCCATGGACAAGTTCCAAGAGATAACATGGAGGAAATCATTATGGACTATGAATAGTATATAACTTGTAGTTTTGAGCCATAGAACAATCATAGAATGGACCATGAAAGTAAGCCAAAGGATCCAAAGATGAAGGGATGGACTTTAGAATTAAAGATCGACTCAGAATACGTGTGGTCGCACGTAGGGTCGAATGATATCCAACCCTACGAGACCACAGGATCGACCACATGCCCTCGGGAAGTTCCAGGGAGGGTGTGGTCACACGTAGGGTCGAATGGTATCCGACCCTACACCCTGGGGTCGCAGAAACTGCTACCCTAGGTGCTACCTTTCTTGCGACCCTACAGGTTCTGTCAGTCTAAATCTATTGGAACTAATTCTAATTAAAATCTATCGACTTGTTAGGTCTTTCTAGTGATTTAAAAGTGATTCATAAAGCTTGAACGAGGATCCAGGCGCAATCAAAGGTGAGGGAACAAGACCTAAACTAAATGGGTAATAATAAACTATTTTTGTTTATTCTGTCCAATACCATGAATGATTCTATGCTTATATGATTGTAATGTGCATATCACATGTTATCCACTATTCAGGTTATTACTGTTCATGCATATTTAATTCTATTTATTTATAACATGATGATGATGATGATGCTAGGAATAAGCATGTGAATGTATGTGTGTGGTTAGTGTACTTGATGCGAGTGGAGCATCAGGGGGAGGACGTGACACTGTGGTTCATCCTGGTCACCAGACTCTAGCTCTATCTCTACTCAAGTCTTGTTCACTGACATTGTCGTATCGCCATTACCTTAGCAGAACTATTGCATCATAGGGCATCAGGAGAGGTGGTCTCGGACCATGTAGTTTCTGACTCTGTCGGGGGGCCTTAGCTTTATCTTTATGGACGTATTGAGGGATACTGGGGTGAGGCCTTGGATACACTGTTTGACATTAGGATTGGTTAGTTGCGAGCCCAATTTGTAAGCCCTCGTCAATAGGGGCTTACGTATTGGTATGGGTAGAGCATCAGGGGAAGTGTGATGCGGTGTGGTCCTAAGTATTTTAGCTCTATCTCTATTCCATGGTGGGTGCATGTGGGGGCGGTAATGGTGTTTGATCCATTGGGTGGTTCCACACATTCATTTATAGAGGTGCGGCGACCACCTATCCTTTCTATTACACGTTGCAAACTTATGAACCAGGCCAAAGATATGAATTGAATGCATGCATATGTTTGTTGCATTGTTTTGTTTGCTCACTGAGCCGTGATGTGTGCTCATCCTTTTTGAATTCGAATATTTTTAATTGATGATGCCATGATCATGGAAGATTATATGAATGCTCCCACATATGGGCATGTTACAGCGATGGACGCAGAAGCTATAATGGAGTCGCATGATTCGTCATGCGAATGCAACTCATGCGTTTTTTATTAGATTTTTATTTGGATTATTAAGGAAATATAATTGATTATTTTATTTAATTATGTCCTAGTCAATGAAAGATAATTGGATATTTTATTTATGTTATCATTCTTAGATTCTCAGTTCATTTAATATATAAGACTTCTGCTATTGTTTATTTACTCTGATTATGGTTGTGGATGTGTATGGTTTAAGCAAATGGACACAGCCTATTCGAGATCCTGGTTGAACCATTGGGGTGTGACAACTTGGTATCAGAGCCCTCAGGCCCTGTCTATTAAACCGATATATTTCCACAAAAGTTTGTGAACTGAGTTAGGAGAAAAATTTAAAAGCTGTAATAAGAACACACTATAAGCACCTGTGTTGTTTGAGACAAAATTAAGAAAGAGAATAATTCATATATAAAAGGAGAAACATGTTTCATATACATCAAATAAAAAACACGTTTATACATATCCAAATCAGAGTACAGTCCACAATCCGGACAGTTACTCTATAGTACAAAGAAGGATAAAAAGAAAATATACATCATGGAGCTGGAGGTGCTGGAAGAGGAGGTGCTCGCGATCTCTGTCGTAGTCCGCAACATACACTCTAGTAAACCAGGAAACCTAAGTCTGGGTTATCTGGAGACTAGCTGTCAACTCGGCCATCCGCTGATCGGACGCACGCTGAGCATCTAGAAGCTCGCCTACTCTCCCATCAGTCGCACGCTGAGCATCTAGAAGCTCTCCTACTCTCAGATCAGTCAAGCGCTGAGCCTCTCTAATCTTGTATAGTAGCCCCATTATATCATCAGAGGGTGGGCGTGAAGGACCAGCCATGTGTGAAGGAGCCCGAGATGGACCAGCTCCAGTAGAATGTAGAGGTGATGGAGGAGGTATGGAGTTTACATCCATGTACATACGATCCTCATCCTCAGCCTCACCCCCATGGACCCCTGCTCCTGCTGCTGTTGCTGCCGTCGCAGCATTCCTCTCATCATCAATGACCTGAGCATCCCGCATACCCATCTTACAGATGGCCTCCCAATCAAGATCCAATGAGAAGGTCTTCTCCTGAATCCTCTCATCTACTAAATCAACGTGTAGGCGGGTGAGCAGTGTAGTGATCAGACGCCCGTATGGTAGGTTGTCTAACTGACCAGGCAGCGTAGCGCGGATCATCGTCCGGATGATGATATAAGGAAGGCAGACAGGCTACCTGGCGCAAATGCAGTAGATGACATACTAAGTTAACTGTGAGATCCTATCATAGTGTCCACTCTGGAGAATCAGGTTGTGCTGGATAATTTTGCAGTATACCCGAGGCTCTGGACGTAGGTTGATCGCTTTCATCTCCCAACGATCATCTTTAATGAGCTGACTATCAGTCTCAACATGCATCTCCAAAGATAGGAACTGGGGTTCCTTGGGAGCACAGTACACCAAAGGGCCGTCATTTGATATGCCCAAAAGATTAGCCAACTATTGGCAGTTAAATGAAACCTCCACCCCTTTGACGTAGCTAGTGATCCTGAGCTCCCTACCCCTCTCTGTGTCATTGCGATCCCCCACTACCTAGAGATTGTAATAAAACTGTGTCACCAAATCAGGATGAGTACAAGCCTCATAGGTGATCATAGGAAGCCAACCCATGTCACCAAAAGCACCCTCCATGTTGAACAAGGCTAGACTAGCCAAGTTTACACAGCGACCCCCTTCTACTTTCTTACACTCATAGCTAGCATACCGAGCTTCGGCCCAATTGGAGTGAAAACAAATTAGGTCATGAGCCCTAGGAACCTTGGTACAAGCCATACTATTTGTCAAGACACAAAAAAACAAATAAGATATTAGTAATGGTGAAAAACTCAAAATTTTGGCATTATAACGGCATGATTTGGTCAAAAGCCTCACTTTTCACCCAAACAACTGGGCAGGAGGACTTACATAGGTTCCAAACCATCCTGCAAAGCTCATACAATATAAAATTTAATCTAAAAAGATCAAATTTGAAGAAATTTCAATAAATTCGAGAAATCTTAAAAATTAGGTCAAAAATGGGAAAAATTCAAGTTTCTCGATAACCAACCGATGAAACTCAAATATTTTTGAGGGCTTTCGTCCATTGGGTGACCAATAGAAAAATCCCCCAATAAAAATTAAATTTTTACGATTAGAAAAAGTTTAATTTGAAGAAAATGATGTAAATGGACGAAAACCTAGTTTAGAAAGCTTAAAAAATGGAAAATAGTAGAGAGCATACCTGAAGAGACAGAGCGGGAGTCGTGAACGGAAGAAATAATCACCAAACCCTATGGGTCGATACTGTAGCAACTCAGTGAAGCGAGTTGAGTTGGAAGAAAGGAGAAAGAATGGAAAATGAATCCAAAATCGGGCTTAAAAACCTAATTTTGGATCATAGGGTCGCAGAATTCGACCAAAATGTGCGACCCTATGATAGACCCTACCATCGACCCTAGGCTCTCGGTGATCTAACAGAGAACTATGGGTCAGACCTAGGGTCGGACATAGACCGACCCCACAATCGACCGTAGGCTCTCGGTGATCTGACAAAGAACCATGGGTCGTACCTAGGGTCAGACATATACCGACCCCACGATCGACCCTAGGCTCTCGGTGAGTTGACAGTGTTCTCAGGGTCGCATACCCTAGGGTCGAATACAGTGTGACCCTACCGTCGACCCTATGATGGAAAATTCAATAATTTCACTAAATGATTTGAAAAATTGGAAATTTAAATTGATTAGTTGGATTTTAACTTGGGAACAACTTATATTGATTGCCTCACATGTTCCATGACTGTTTTTCAGACACTACTACCACTAGAATAGGAAATGGCTGGGCGAAGGGTGACCAGATGAGGCCGAAATCCAATTCCACCACCACCACCTGTGGAAGAAGACAACCATGTGAATCATGAAGCACAAGAGAATCTAAATATGGCACCACTAGTAGCTAGTGGCCAGACAAATCCTAAAAACTTGCCAGCCCCACCAACGGATTTGGCTACAGCCGTAATGAACTTGGCACAACAGCTATAGAAAATACAGCAGGTGCAAGCTAATATGCAGGTTGCTATAGGAATGGCTTTTCAAGCTGCACATACGACACCTATGCCAGCAGGACAAGCTAGCACGGTACCAGGGGGAAGCAACACGGTATCCCACGCACCTCAAACACCAATCATGCAGGCTTAAGTGCAGAATCCTGAGGTAGCTCAAGGCAGTTACCAGTACCAACCACATATGTATGGGGCCTATGCTCCGTATCAGCTGGACCACTCCCGACTGATCGAGCATTTTCTGAAGATGAAGCCCAAAGAATATAATGGTAAACCAGCAGATCCTTTGTGGCCAGCACACTGGATTGATGAAATGGAAAGAAATTTTATGATGATGACAGTGAATGAGGAGGAGAAAGTGCGGTTTGCAACCTTCATGCTGAAATGCGATGCACACCACTGGTGGAAGTCCACACGGACTTATCTGTTAACAAAGCACGCCCAATTGACCTGGGCTATATATAAAGAGGCATTCTTTGAGAAGTGCTTCCCCAGAAGTTTCAGAGATTCTATGGAGAGAGAGTTCCTGAGTCTATATCCGGGCCAGATGACTGTGGATGCATACCAACAGCGTTATAAGGAGCTGTTTTTCTTTGCACCCGCCAGTATGCAAGAGGAAAATACAAAGACCCGAAGGTTCGTCATGGGACTTAGGGGAAGCATCTGTGAGCATGTTCTGGGTCTAGAGAAGAAAGTCTACAATGAAGCAGTATAGATTGCTCGAGTAATAGAGTCGAGCTAGAAAGAGAGCTATTTTGCTCCGAATAGCGGTATCAAGAGGTCAAATGAGAATTCTTATAACGGAGGGAATACAAGGACATTGAAACCCTTCCGTACTCAAGGCTTCAATGCTGCAGCCAAGACTACTCCAGCAGCTCAACCGCAACAAAAGCAAAACAACGAAGGAGTAAAATGATTTAACTGCAACCAAGTAGGACATTATTCAAGGGAGTATCCTAAGCCCAGAAAGCAGCTACAACAAGGAAAGGTCTATGCTGTTACATTTGAGGATGCTGTCGCATCGCCTGATGTGGTCACAGGTATGACCTGAACCTTTCATTTTGTGTTACATTGTGTGAGCATGTAGACTAAATTAAAACAAATCACAGGTATCGTACCTATTAATGGCATACCCGCTAGAGTACTCTGATTTTAGAGCTACTCATTCTTTTATATCTATGTCATTTGGAAAGAAGCTGAATCTACCCCTCAAATATTTGGACTACAAACTGCTTGTACGATTGCCTATGGGATTAGAAGTGACATTAGAAAAAGGTTATGGACCATGTCCACTTCTTATTGGCGAGAAGACTTTAGATGCCACCTTGATTCAACTTGAGATGGCAGACTTTGACGTCATCTTGGGAATGGACTGGTTAGCTCGGCATTCTGCAAACCTATTATGTGCAGAAAAGAAGCTGACATTTAAAAACAAGGAAGGAGTAGAGTTTAGTTTTGCGGGAACCAAACTTCCCCATAAACGAAAACTCATCCTCTTTGCATTAAAGGCTAGGAAATGCCTCGAGAAAGGAAGAGTTGGGTATCTAGTATCAGTGATCGACCTCACCAAGGAAGCACCACAAATGGAGAATATTGATGTTGTGCTTGACTTTTCAGATGTATTTCCTGAAGAACTACTAGGACTACCACCCGACCGAGCGACAGAGTTCGTTATAGAACTGATACCCAAAGCTGCACCAGTATCTAAAGCACCCTATAGAATGGCTCCTACTGAATTGAAGAAATTAAAAGTACAGTTACAGGAATTACTGGACAAGGGTTACATCAGGCCTAGCATATCACCATGGGGAGCGCCAGTATTGTTTGTAAAAAAGAAAGACGGTAGTGTTCAACTGTGTATAGACTACCGGGAATTGAATAAGCTGACATTCAAGAATCGATACCCATTGTCTCAGATCGATGACTTGTTCGATCATTTGCAAGGTGCCAAGGTGTTCTCCAAGATTGATCTTCGGTCAGGATACCATTAGTTGAAGAATAAGGATGGTGATATTCCAAAGACAACATTCAGAACAAGATATGGATATTCTTAATTTTTAGTCATGTATTTTGGATTGACTAACGCACCCTCAACTTTTATGGAACTCATGAATCGGGTTTTCCATGATATGTTAGATACATCGGTCATTGTGTTTATTGATGATATATTGGTCTACTCCAAGGACAAGGAAACTCATGACATGAATCTAAGAGCTGCTCTGCAGCGATTAAGGAAAGAGAAGCTTTACGTCAAATTTACAAAGTGTGAGTTTTGGTTAAATGAGGTCGCTTTCTTAGGCCATGTTATATCCATTGAAGGAATTAAAGTGGATCCTAGTAAGATTGAAGCCATTGTGAAATGGGAAGCACCAAAGAGCGTTGTAGAAATTAGAAGTTTCCTAGGTCTAGCTGGGTATTATCGGCGATTCGTGGAAGACTATTCCAGAATTGTCGTACCTCTTACCAGTTTGACTAAGAAAGGAGAAAAATTTGTTTGGACTGATAAATGTGAGAAAAGTTTCCAAACATTGAAGGCTAGATTGATATCTGCTCCGATCTTGACTATTTCTATTCCAGGACAGCCATTTATCTTGTACACTGATGCGTCTGGATTGGGTTTAGGATGTGTACTTATGCAAGGAGAACAAGTAATTGCGTATGCCTCAAGACAACTGGAGACACCTGAGAAGAACTATCCCACTCATGGCTTAGAATTAGCAGCAGTAGTACATGCTGTCAAGATATGGGGACATTATTTGTATGGAGAGAAATTTCAGATTAAATCAGATCATAAGAGTCTCACTTATCTTTTTAATCAGAAGGAGTTGAACATGAGACAAAGAAGGTGGCTGAAATTATTGAAGGACTATGATTGCGATATCCAGTATCATCCAGGAAAGGCTAATGTAGTTGCTGATGCGCTAAGCAGAAAAATAATGATAAAATCTCAAGGAGAGATTAACACGACTGCAGCAATGTGTACTACAGGGAAAGTATTTAATTACGGTAATGAGCAGTTCATGATAGATGCACCGGGTGAATCAACCAACCAAGGGTTTATTCATTGATTTTTAAATATGTTCGCAACATTGAAGATTGTACCTGATATAATTGATGAAGTAAAAGCCGCTATTAAATCAGACCCTCATCTGAGAACAGTACAAGAAGACATCAAAAAAGGTAGGATAATTCTTGAGTTCACCTTGGGCGATAAAAAGGTACTGAAGTACAAAGAAAGAGTATGTGTTCCTGAAACAAAAAATTTGGACATTAGACACCGACTAATAAAGGAAGTTCACACCACCGCCTATTTGGTACATCCTGGAAGTACAAAGATATATCATGATTTGAAGAAATTATATTGGTGGAGAAGAATGAAAGTAGATGTAGCTAAATTCGTGTCTCAATGCCAAAATTGTCAGAGGGTGAAGGCTGAATGGCAAAGACCTGCAGGACTGTTGCAGTTGCTGCAAGAACCAGCATGGAAATGGGACTGCATCACTATGGACTTCATCATTGGGTTACCATTAACTCCTCGAGTAGTTGACGCGGTCTGGGTGATTGTAGATCGTTTGACTAAGATTGCTCACTTTATTGCTATACGATCATAGTAGACCCTGGAGAGGTTAGCCAAGCTATATGTGGATAACATTGTCAGATTACATGGTGTACCTGAAAACATTGTGTCCGATAGAGACCCATGCTTTACTTCAAAGTTTTGAAAAGGATTGCAAAAGGCTATGGGTACAACGTTGAAGTTCAGTACCGCATTCCATCCTCAAACAGACGAACAGTCGGAGTGTACCATTTAAATTTTAGAAGACATGTTTCGAGCCTATGTAATTGATTTTAAAGGATCATGGGATGAGAAACTACCATTGATCGAGTTCACCTATAACAACAGCTATCAGGCTACTATACATATGTCACCCTATGAAGCCCTGTATGGAAGGAAGTGTTGAACACCTCTATTTTGGAATGAAGTTGGAGAACGTAGCATCGTTGGACCAGAATTTATTGAAGAAACTTATCGAGTAGTTGACATCATCAAGGAAAGAGTTAGAACAGCTCAGAATCGTCAGAAACAGTATGCAGATACTCGACGCCAAGACCTTGAATTTGTCGTAGGTGATAAGGTATTCTTGAAAGTATCACCTATGCGTGGTTTAAAACGATTCGGACAGAAAGGGAAGCTAAGTCCGAGATATGTCGGGCCATATGAGATTTTAGCCAAACGTGGAAAAGTGGCTTATCAGTTAGCACTACCACCATCTATGTCAAGTGTGCATGATGTATTTCATATCTCATTATTAAAGAAGTACATCAGAGATCCAACGCACGTTTTGACAGCGGATCCACCAGATCTAACTGATGATTTGACATTCGAAGTAGCACCAACTGAAAACACTAGTCGAAAAGTTCAACGTCTATGCAATCGTGATATATACTATGTTAAGGTCATCTGGAGGAGCCGAGATATTGAAGAGATCACATGCGAAGAAGAGAATGCTATGCGAAAGCGATATCCTCACCTTTTCGACCCGAAAGGTATGTACAAATTTTGAGGATGCAATTTTTAATAAGAGGGGGGAATTGTAAGACCTGTATCGAACTAACCGGTCTTACCACCTTGTACCAGGTCTACCTATCATGGTTCAGCCAAGTGGACCAAGTGCGTGAAGAAATCACAAGACCAGGTATGAAATCTAATACAAAAATAGTAAATGAGAGGGTAGGGTCGCATGCCTAAACAGGTAGGGTCGACCCCACCTCAACAGAAGTCCAACCCATGACTTTCTAGTCGTAGGGTCGCATGACTAAGAAGGTGTAGGGTCGACAGATTCTGAGACCCTATGTCCGACCCTACGATGACAGACAGAAACCAAAAATTAGGAAACTTTCTTAATTCAAAGGGGATCTTTCCTAAACTCATTGGGACTTATTATGGAGGATTTTTCTCTATAAGTAGGACGTCCCTTAGCCTCTTTCACTCCTTTAGAACCCTAATTGAAAGTGAGAGAAAGAGAAAGAAAAGGAAGAGAAAAAGAGAAGGAAACTTGAAGAAAAGACTAAGGAAGAGGAGGAAGTTCAGAGAAACCTCTGAATAAAGGTATGAACCTAATTCCTTACCTGAATAAGAGATCCTAGAATAGTTATGAAGAACATAGGATTAGGAGAAATCCAAATCATCCATCCATGGACAAGTTCCAAGAGATTCCATGGAGGAAATCATTATGGACTATGAATAGTGTATAACTTGTAGTTTTGAGCCATAGAACAATCATAGAATGGACCATGAAAGTAAGCCAAATGATCCAAAGATGAAGGGATGGACTTTAGAATGAAAGGTCGACTCAGAATATGTGTGGTCGCACATAGGGTCGAATGATATCCAACCCCACAAGACCACAGGATCGACCACATGCCCTCGAGAAGTCCCAGGGAGGGTGTGGTCGCACGTAGGGTTGAATGATATCCGACCCCACCTGCGACCCTACACCCTGGGGTCGCAGAAACTGCTACCCTAGGTGCTACCCTACCTGCAACCCTACAGCTTCTGTCAGTCTAAATCTATTAGAACTAATTCTAATTAAAATCTATCGACTTGTATAAATGTTTGGATTTCTGCAATTATTTTTTAACAGTGGTTGCTGAATATCAAAAACTTATTACGCGGAATCCCATTTTTTTGGAACGAGTTGAGGGAGTGGGCATTATTGGTAGAGAAGAAGTAATAAATTGGGGTTTATCAGGACCAATGCTACAAGCTTCCGGGCCCAGTTACCAGAAGACTTCCGTTGGAAATCAGAGAAATTTGATGGGAATGGAGATTCCAGAGCACACCTGAGGTCATACATAGGACAGCTGCTCTCCCAAGCGGGACGCACCACACTCATTAAAGTCATGACCAATTCCCTCCCGAGGTCTTTCTAGTGATTTAAAAGTGATTCATAAAACTTGAACGAGGATCTACGCACAATCAAAGGTGAGGAAACAAGACCTAAACTAATTGGCTAATAATAAACTGTTTTCGTTTATTGAGTCCAATACCATGAATGATTCTATGCTTGTATGATTGTAATGTGCATATCACATGTCATCCACTATTTCTGTTATTACTGTTTATGCATATTTAATTCCATTTATTTATAACATGATGATGATAATGATGCTAGGAATAGGCATGTGAATGTATGTGTGTGGTTAGTGTACTTGATGCGAGTGGAGCATCAGGGGGAGGACGTGACACTATGGTTCATCTTGGTCACCAGACTCTAGCTCTATCTCTACTCAAGTCTTGTCCACGAATATTGTCGTATCGCCATTACCTTAGCAGAACTATTACGTCGTAGGACATCAGGGGAGGTGGTCTCGGACCGTGTAGTCTCTGACTCTGTCGGGGGGCCTTAGCTCTATCTCTATGGACGTATTGAGGGATTGCTGGGGTGAGGCCTTAGATACACTGTTTGACATTAGGATTGATTAGTTGCGAGCCCAGTTTGCAAGCCCTCACCAACAGGGGCTTACGTGTTGGTATGGGTAGAGCATCAGGGGAAGTGTGATGCGGTGCGGTCCTAAGCACTTTAGTTCTATCTCTATTCCATGGTGGGTGCATGTGGGGGTGACAATGGTGTTTGATCCATTGGGCGATTCCACACATTCGTGTATAGAGGTGTGGCGGCCACTTATCCTTTCTATTGCACATTGCAAACTTATGAACCAGACCAAAGTTATGAATTGAATGCATGCATATGTTTGTTGCATTGTTTTGTTTGCTCACTGAGCCGTGATGTGTGCTCACCCTTTTTGAATTCGAATATTTTTAGTTGATAATGCAGGTATGATCGTGGAAGATTATATGAATGCTCTCATATACGGGCATGTTGCGGCGATGGACGCAGAAGCTATAATGGAGTCGCATGATTCATCATGCGAATGCAACTCATGCGTTTTCGATTAGATTTTTATTTGGATTATTAACGAAATATAATTGATTATTTTATTTACTTATGTCCTAGTCAATGAAAGATAATTGGATATTTTATTTATTTTATCATTCTTAGATTCTTAGTTCATTTAATATATAAAACTTCCGCTATTGTTTATTTACTCTGATTATGGTTGTGGATGTGTATGGTTTAAGCAAATGGACACAGCCTATTCGAGATCCTGGTTGAACCGTTGGTTTATTAGCAGTTCATCATACCATTCTGAATAGTATAGAATTGAGGTGTGACATCTATGGTGTGATTACCTAGGGATAACTTACCTCTCCATCAATCCCAGGTTTCACACACGAACAAAACATGTTGCTCTTGATTTTCATTTTGTATGGGAAAAGTTACTGCCAAGGAGATTAAAGTTCGGTTGTTATCTACAAAGGATCAACTGGCCGATATTCTTACAAAGCCCTTATCGACTCAACGATTCTCTTTTACGTGGCAAGCTCACAGTACACACAGCCCCGGTTCGCTTTAGAGGGGGTGACAGGAATCTTAGTGATTCTCACAATCTTAGTGATCTTAGTAATTGATTCACATAATCTCAGTGATTCATATAATCTCAGTGATTCACGCAATCTTAGTGATTCATTCAATCACAATGATTCACACAATCTTACCAACAATAGTTGGCGAAAGATTGTGATATTCCATATGTCAACCAACACCCGGATTTGAATTTTGGATCTCTTTTGTATCAGTATAAATTAAAATTTTGTTAATGATTTCTCTCCTAAAATAAAAGGAGTAAATCAATTCATCTGTATCCTGAAAAGTCTATAAATACAAGACCTCTCATAAGATAAAATGATTCGAGAGAGTTTATTCAATCTCAAATTCTTTAGCTCCGTTTAAAACCTCTACCGTCCATTTTAAGTTTTTTTGGCCGTTCTTAAAATGTTTGACCATTTTTTTGATCGTACTGTTCTTGTTTTGCTCCGTTTAAAACCTGTTCTGTCCTTTTTTTTTTTTTTTTTTCATTTCCGTTTTAACTAACTATTGACTTCTGCATTATTATCTATGGGCTTACATCTGTCATTGTTAGATTATTCATTGTTTACATATGGATCTTCTATCACATTGGTTTTAGTATAAGTTGATGACATAGTTATCACCGAAAATAATTCCGACCACATCAGCCAATTTAAGAAGGATCTATTAAGCCATTTCCAGCTAAAGGATCTGGGCTTACTTACATATTTTCTTGGGCTTGAGGTCCATAATTCCTCAACTGGTATTACACTTACTCAACAGAAGTACATCATGGATATTCTTCAAGAAGGAGGTCTTTTAGGGTGTTGACCTAGCCCATTTCCCATGGAGCAACACTTGAAACTCTCTCCGACTGATGGTGAGTTATTACAAGATCCCTCCTCTTATCAACGTTAGTTGGACATCTCATTTATTTAACAATAACAAGGCCTGATATCACATATGTAGTCAACATCTTGAGCCAATTTATGGCCTAGCCACTACTCCTTCACTTGCAAACAACCTACAGAGTTGTACGATATCTAAAGGGTACTATTAGTCACGGTCTCTTCATGGCTGCAAACTCCACTTTAACAATTATTGCCTACTGTGATTCTGAATGGGCCAGCTGCCCATTAACAAGGCGATCAACATCTGGTTACATTACATTTCTTGGCATAAGCCCCTTATCCTGGTGCACCAAGAAACAACATACCATTTCAAGATCCTCAGTTGAAGCTGAATATCAAGCAATGACAGTTGCTTCATGTGAATTAACATGGCTACATAGTTCGTTTGAGGCATTTGGTGTTTCCATACCACTTCCAATGCAACCTTTTTGTGATAACCAAGCTGCCCTCTATATAGCAGCCAATCTTGTCTTTCATGAAAGGATGAAGAACATTGAGTTAGACTGCCATTTGATCGGAGAAAAAAAATCCAAAGTGGTTTCTTATGAACATCACATATTTGAAGCGTCCATCAACCAGCTGACATACTTACAAAGGCTTTGGGTTCTTCTTCCTTTCAGAATTTAATCTCCAAGTTGGGCCTTCGATCTGCTACACCTCCAACTTGTGGGGGTATTGGAATTTAGTATACAAGTTGAGCCTTTGATCCCTTTAGTGTGGACTTCTTGTCACTAAGCCAAGCCCATTTTAGTTGCATTTGTAACATTCCATTCTGATTTATTATTAGTTTCAGTTACATTAGATATAAATAGGTTTTTCTGTACTTGAGTAAATTTTGTAATTCATCATGGAGTTATGTAGAGTTCATTGTACCATTCGTTCATTACATTAGAGATTTCCATTCCTTTCTTCTTCACTTTTAGCACTCAGCTCTCTCCATTCATTCACGTGCCGAACTTCTATGGCATCATTGATGGTTCTTGACCATGTCCTCCTCTACAAATCAACGAGACCATCATTGATGTAGCATGAGAAACCCTCTCCCATAAGTCCAATAGTGGCATGACAAGGAAATTTAGTATGAGACAAATAAAAAATAAACTTGAACACTAATTATATTCATTTTATTTAAAAAAAAATATTGACACCCCAAGCTCACAACAATTTTTGTTGATTCTTAACAAAGAGACCCTCCTCGACTTCCTGTAATTATAGAGATCCTCATCACTTTATTCCAAACTATACATGGCATATCCAAAAAAGAAAAAGCCCTCGTTGTGCCTTAATCTCATGGAGACCTAAATTAACCATTAACTCACATAGTGGATATTTTGAAGGTGGCGTTAGTATTCTCAAATTCATCGAGGGGAGGCTCCTCATGCTCTCGATCTCCTTCTCAAGCTTCTCCATTGCCGGCCCAGTCAAATAAAATGGCTCCACAATCCCATCCTCCCCTTTATGGTTCCTAAACGGTATGTAAAAGCTGGTCACTTTTCCCAGGGCTGGCCCACCATACACCGGCTGTCCCCACCCAAAATCAACCTCTCTGAACCCAGTACATCTCAGATCCGAAACAAGATAGGTCTTCTCCAACATAATCAGGGGTGGCCACTTTAACTCCAACAAATCCACCAACGATCTCATGTATTCCTCAGTTACATCGGCTTGGATTGAGATCGTCTCCAGTCCGTCCAGTTCGTCCAGCCATGAACGGACGGACTGGATGTAAAAGACACGCATACCAATACATTGGGGGGCGTGTCTTTCAAATCCAGTCCATCCGTCCACGACTGGATGGACTGGATGATTGGAGATGATCTTTTTCCCATCAGCTTTTGATTTCTTCACAAGTTCCAATGCATATCCTACTAAATTATTACACAGTTTCGCCACCGACGATATCGCCACCATATGAGCCAACGCATTACCATAGTATTCGACCGGTAATGGAGGTTTAAATTTGGCACGTGTGTTTACAATGAAAATGACACGTACGTCCTCCTTCGGGTCCGACAGATACTGATGGTGCGGCATCGCCAAAGACATGCCATTAGCAACTCAAACTGGAGCAAGTGTGGAGGTGAAGAGGCATGTGCTTCCGCAAAGCTGCCACCTCAGTGGGCCTAAAGAAGAAAGAACAGTGGGACCATGTTGTCATGTGGGATAAGTGTGCCCTTATTATTTGGCATCTCATCATACTCGGGGTGCGAGAATGTTAAACGTGGAGGATTCCGTGGGTGAAGGAGTTCCCTCTCCCACATGGGAGGCACAAATGGCACCAGTGCACCACGTGCTATTTCACCAACGGCGGACATGATCTGAACCAAACCGGCTGCATCGCTCATGGCGTGGTTCATTCTGAGGGTGAAAATGAACCCACCACACATCATACGGGTCACCTCCATCCAAATAATCAAGTGTTAATGGGTATTTCTCCCACATCATTTAGAGTTAATAGATGACAAATCAAATCAAGTGTCTCTAGTTGATTTAGTATGCATGTTGTTATGTGGGAAAAACATCATCCACTTAAAATCTTACACGTGGTATCCATTATCCTCGAAGCCGACCATGAATGATATGGTGCCTCGGCTTATACCACTCGGAGTTATAATCCTGTTACGACACGGTGCCGGACGGAGGTATAAACATATTCGGTTACATTTCTTGGTCGGAGGTCAGAGTCCTAAGGCGACTAGGATATGTCAGAGGAGTCCTTCTCCTAGTGCGATACGGTGCCGATCATCATGGTCATACGGCAACCCAACACATGTCACTCTTGTCATTCACCGACTTGGCTTCCTTGGCTACAGTCTCCCACTCATACTCGGAGTCTATGACCTGGGCGTTCCTCAGAGCGACACCTCGCAGTCCTATTGGCGATCTACTTCCCTGAGTCTCGGTGCTTCCATGCTTCTTCCCAATTTCTATAAGTAGAGGACGATCTCACAAGGCAAAACAATCACAATCTCGCAATCTCACTATTCCCTATCAATTCTCTCATACGCTCAAACTCTCTCATCGTTCCCCTCTTTCTCTAAACTAGAGATAGCTTCCTGCTATCTCTTGACTGTTTACATTGGGAATCTGACTTAGGCATCGGAGTGTACCTGGGGCATAGTCGCCCAACTCCCTTGTCTCATCTCTGTGATTGCAAGTTGCTCAGATTGTAGTTAGGCGGACGATTTCCAACCGTAACAGTTTGGCGCCCACCGTGGGGCCTCTTGATTGAGTTTGACGAACAGTGTACGAGAATCTCAACCTTACTCAACCACTTTCTACGGCACACAGAAGAACTTGTGCCCAGGCTTCACAGCCACCATCTGAACCCTCCGTGCAAGTTCAGGTGGACAGCAGTGCAAGTATGGCGAGGGCAAACCATACCCCAACGCTAGTACCTGCACCGACAGCAATGGCGCCGTAGCCACCCCCTCAGTACGTAACTCGCCAACAATTTGACGAGCTGAGGCAGCAGATTAATCAGTTGGCTCAAACCTTGAGAGGCGCTTGAGCAAGTAACTCGGCGATCGGAGGGGTAGGAGTAAACCCTCTGCCCGCACTAGCGTCGAATGCACCACCAGCGGCCCACTTAGGGGCTCATCATCAACCTGCACCGGCGGCGTCAGTCAGAGCTGCACCAAGTAAAGTTCATCCTCCCATAGGATCTTGTGATCGGAGCAGAGTTTCTCATCATCCCGCCCGGAGCGTGGCTGGATCATCCACTCGGCATCATCCAGTTGATTACCATCCGGCATAGGGATTACATGGTGTACACCCTAAACCTGAGAGGGATGCGAGGTCCTTCCTCGACGCCCTCCGCCAGCAACGAGTTAATTTGGAGATATCGACGATGGTAGCAGCACCACCTCCGACAACTTCCCGGTCAAAAGTCGAGCGGCAGTTGTTGGAATTGGCTACACGGCTCCAGCAGATGGAATAGAACCGTGTCGCTCCACCAAGGACGGCCTACACGGCCGTCACAACACTTTCTGACAAAATCATGAGGGCTCCCCCTCCCGATAATTTTAAGATGCCCGTTTTGGACTCATACTACGGGACCACTGATCCCGAGCAGCATCTAGAAGCTTTCGTCTCCACGACACTCTTCTATCCGCTCAGCGACAGTCTGATCTGCCAAGTGTTTCCTTCGACGCTCAGAGGCGCTGCCCACACATGGTTTAACAACCTGCCTCCGAGGAGCATTACTTCGTTCGAACAGCTATCGAATAAGTTTATAACGCACTTCCAAGCAAGCCGGGTGTGCAAGAAGACATCCTACCACTTATCGACGGTGAAGCAACAGAAAGATGAATCCCTACGGGACTTTATTAAGCGCTTCAATGCTGAGGTGCTGGAGATTAAGGATGTCGAGTCTGCGGTGCACATGTCCAGCTTGCAGGCCGGAGTGACAAACGGGCAGCTTTGTTGGTCCCTTGCCAAAAAGCCTCCAAAGAACTTGGATGACCTGCTGGCCAGATTCGAGAAGTACGCTTCAGCAGATGAAACGACCAAGGCCTAGAAAAACAATGCGGTCAACAACTTGAAGACCGACCAAAAGCTAGCTGACAAAAAGAGATCCGAGTTAGCGGATCAGACATAGAGCTCCAGTGACCCTAAGAAGCAATGGCCAAGCAAAGAACAGGTAAACCGGTACCCATACAAGACCTTTGATTACTATACCCCGCTCACCACTTCGATGATGGAGATCTTGGAGGTACTTAGGAATGATCGGAACCTCCGACCACCCTCGAAACCCCTAGGTGAAGGAATAAATAAGAATCGTTCCAGATACTGTCGCTTCCATCGCGGCCACGGTCACGACACAGATGAGTGCAAGTACCTTAAGGGAGAAATTGAAGATCTAATCCGATGGGTTTACTACCGCAACTTCGTCAGAGACGCTGGCAGGGGACCAGCGCCGGCTCGAAGAGATCACGGGCTACCCCCTCCACCTCCAAGGAACCAGCAGCCAAATGACTACTGAACGGATGCAGGCGATGACCAAAATGCTGCTCGGAGGGATGACAGAGATCTCGAAGGTGGTTCGGCCGCTCCCAGACAGTGGGTCGGTGCCATTCAGTCTTACCAGAGGCTCATCTGGAGCAAAGAAAACCAGAATACCAGTGAAGGAGCAGTTAAGAGGCAGATAGCACTTCCAGTTTGGGTCCTTCCCATCCTGGTCTAAACCAGAGAGTAGGGGTAGAAGTAAGCGGAGATCCCACTCGGCGTCAAAGAGAAAATTATCCATTCGGAAGTTCGTCGGCTGCCCTTCCCCTGAAGGCAAGCGGACGTGGTCATGGTGCCCAAGGCAAGCGAAAAGTGGAGGATTTGCATAGATTTCACAGACCTCAACAAAGCCTACCCTAAAGATAGCTATCCACTGCCGCGCATCGACCAGTTGATAGACGCTACGGCTGGACACGAGCAGCTCAGTTTCCTTGATGTGTACTCAGGGTACAATCAAATCAAAATGAGGAAGTTTGACGAGGAGTGCACCTCCTTCATCACCAACCAGGGGCTTTTTTGCTATACGGTCATGCCTTTTGGCCTAAAGAACGTAGGAGCCACCTACCAAAGGTTGGTGAACAAAGTATTCAGTGAACAGATCGGCCAAAACATAGAGGTATATGTTGATGACTTCCTAGTAAAGAGCCAGTAAGCCGACCATCACTTAGTCGACCTGAGCAAAGCATTCCAAGTCATTCACGAGCACAACATGAAGCTGAATCCCACCAAGTATGCCTTCGGAGTCGAGTCTGGGAAATTCTTGGGTTTTATGGTCTCACAGAGGGGATAAAAGCAAATCCCTCGAAGATCACCGTCATAATAAACATGGTCACACCGACCAGACCCAAACAAGTACAGGAGCTGAACGGTCGCATAGCCGCCCTTGGCCGCTTCATGTCGAAATTGGCTGAACGATGTCTTTCCTTCTTTAAGACATTGAAAGGACTGGGAAGTTTGAATGGACTGAGGAGTGCCAGAAAGCCTTCGAGGACCTCAAGGCTTACTTGTCCTCACCGCCTCTGCTGGTGAAACCCAACCCCGGAGATGAGTTACAACTTTACCTCGGAGTCTCCGGTCAAGGGGTGAGTGCCGTGCTGCTGAAAGAAGAAGATAGAGTGCAACGGTCAATATACTATGTCAGTAAGGTGCTGTTGGACACAGAGACTAGATACAAGCCAATTGAAAAACTGGCGCTCGCCCTAGTGACAGCAGCGCGGAAGCTCTGACCATATTTCCAAGTATATCCCATCTCTGTGCTTACCAACACACCTCTGAAGAGGTGCTATCAAAATCGGATATATCCGGTCGGCTCATAAATTGGGCGGTGGAACTCGATGAGTTCGACGTAAAGTACGTACTTAGAACAACCATCAAAGCCCAGGCATTAGCAAACTTCATCGTTGAAAGCACCCTATCGGAAGAAGAGATTGTCGAACCTCAGGTAGGGAACGCTCCTGAACCAACCGAGGCCCCGTGGACACTACAGGTAGACGGATCTTCCATGGATGGCCGATCAGGTGTGGGGATGATATTGACAAGCCCGGAAGGTTTCAAAATCCGATCAGCAGTGAGATTCAGTTTTCGCACCACAAACAATGAAGCCGAGTACGAGGCCTTACTAGATGGCCTCAGACTTGCAAAAAGCCTGGCTGTTCGGCAGCTCATAGTCCGTGGTGACTCGCAGTTGGTCATTCGGCAAGTATAGGGGGATTATGAAGCCAGGAAACCAGGGATGCTGAAATACCTAGAAAAGGTCAACTCGGCCATCACAACCTTTCGAAGTGTCGAGCTACAGTATGTGTGTCGGGATGAGAACACCGAAGCAGACGAGTTGTCTAGGTTGTCCCTGGCAGACATCTCAGAAATGGACTATGCCGTGTATGTGGAGTTATTGGAGCTCTGTCGAGGAAGTTGTGCCAATCGAAGCCATCTCTAGCTGGTACGATGACATCTACTATTACCTCCGAACAGGTGCACTTCCAGAAGACAGGAAAGATGCACGGCGCATCCAAGCCAAGTCCAGACAATATACCATTCACAACGATGTGCTGTACAGGAGATCCTACACCATGCCATTGCTTCGGTGTCTTCGATTGGATGAAGTCGAACAAATTACGAAAGAGGTCCATGAGGGTATCTACGGCCGGCACCAATGAGGTCGATCATTATTCCAGAAGATTCTTCGACAAGGCTATCACTGGCCCAGAATGCATGATGACTGCATCGAGCTGGTGTGCAAGTGTGACAAGTGTCAGTTCTACACACCAGTCCCACATGCTCAGGCCGCACCATTATAGCCGATCACAAGTCCTCTCCCATTCGTCATCTTGGGCATGAACATCATGGGGCCCTTCCTCAAGGTGACATATAAACGGAAGTACGTCATTGTGGCCATTGACTACTTCACAAAGTGGATTGAAGTTGAAGTCGTTGCCAAAATTGACTCGACCAAGGTGGAACAGTTTTTCAGACACTCCGTCATATACAGATTCGGTGTGCCCAGAACCCTGGTGACAGAAAATGGCACCCAATTTGTTAGTGCATCATTCACAGATTTCTGTGCGGAGTTTTGGATCGACCATCGATTCGGGTCGGTCAGCCACTCACAAACAAACGAGCAGACTGAGGCCACAAATAAAATCATATTGTCAGGCCTGAAAAAGATGGTGGCGGACAGAAAAGAAAAATGGGTCAACCAGTTACCGAGCATCGTCTGGTCGTTCAGGACCACGAGCAGAACTCCCACGGGCGAAACTCCCTTTATGCTTGCCTTCGGCACGGAGGCAGTCGTCCCAATCGAGGTATTTCATCGAACTTTCTGGATACTCAACTTTAATGAAGACACTAACTTTGAAGATCTCCAGACCAACTTAGATAACTTGGAGGACGTGTGAGAATCGATAGCCTTCAGAGTGGCTGCATACCAGCAGGCAACCGCTCTGCACTACGACAAACTAGTTTAATCCAAAGCAGTTCAGAGTAGGAGACCTCGTCCTCAGAAGAGCAGCAGTCTCTGAGCCGACCAATCAAGGGAAGATGACCCAAAATTGGGAAGGTCCTTACCGCATCCTCAGAACCGGCCAACCAGGTTCATACAAGCTCGCCACCCTCAGTGGAGAAGAAATACCAAGGACTTGGCACGCTACCAATCTTCGCAAGTATTACCAGTGAACAGTGCTTCAATTTTCTATCCCTTGGTTCGCTTTTATATTAAAATGTTTTGTTTTGTCGAGTTGGCCGACATTTTCTGGACCATAAGGTAGTTTTCACCTTTCCTTTTTATGTCAAGTAGTCTCAGTTGTATGCCGGACCCCCAAGGGGCACCTGCTCTAGTTCATTTTAAATACAAAAAGTACTGTCATTCAGCCCACAACTCGCAAAAAATTGACTTTCGCAGTTCTCGACATAGCCATTCCTTTCGGCCCAGCCGACCTACTCGCTCCCACAATCAAGCCCGAGCAGCATGCCGGCCCTCGGTGACATTGCCTATTCGTACCCACAAGCAGGTACGACTAGCATGCAGACCTCATAAGCATCTGCCTACCCAAACCCATAAGAAGGTAGGGGTAGCATGCAGACCACACATGACACCGCCCACTCACACCCACAAGCAGGTATGAACAGCATGCAGGTACTCAAAATTCTGCCTATCCAAACCCATAAGCAGGTAGGGGCAGCATGCAGACCACACACGACACCGCCTGCTCACACCCACAAGCAGGTATGAGCAGCATGCAGGTGCTCAACAATTCTGCTTACCCATACCCACAAGCAGGTAAGGGTAGCATGCAGACCACACACGACACTGCCTGCTCACACCCACAAGTAGGTATGAGCAGCATGCAAGTGCTCAATAATTCTACCTACCCATACCCACAAATAGGTAAGGGTAGCATGCAGACCACACATGACACAGCCTGCTCACACCCACAAGCAAGTATGAGCAGCATGCAGGTGCTCAATAATTCTACCTACCCATACCCACAGGCAGGTAGGGGTAGCATGCAGACCACACCTGACACCGCCTACTCACACCCAAAGCAGGTATGAGCAGCATGCAGGTGCTCAATAATTCTTCCTACCCAAACCCATGAGCAGGTAGGGGTAGCATGCAGACCACACACGACACCGCCTGCTCACACCCACAAGCAGGTATGAGTAGCATGCAGGTGCTCAATGATTCTGCCTACCCATGCCCTCAAGTAGGTAAGGGTAGCACGCAGACCACACCTGACATTGCCTACTCACACGCACAAGCAGGTATGAGTAGCATGCGGATGTCCGGTGACCCCTCCCGTTCATAACCTCGAGCAGGCATAACTGGCGCACAACACTTCTTGACTACCACCGCTCGGCTACTTAAGTCAAGACGAGCCCAACATACCACTCTGGGGAACTTACCAAAATTTCTCATGCCTTTGCCATTTTAGTCAACATTTAAGTGTCCTCACCTGCTCAACCATCAAGCCGACAACACTTCAAGGGAAGGGGCAATATGACAACACCAACACATGAAAGCGCAAAATCCAAGCCAAACAATGAACAAAGAAGTGGACAGAGGTTCAGGAAAACAGATTTTAAAATTTCATTCAACACCCACAATGGGCAGCAGTAGAAAGCCCACAAGAGGCAGAACTTTACAAAAAATAAGAAAAAAAAATATATACAATAGCCACACAGGCAGAAGAACTCTCAAGTTGGCCCGTCCTTGGCAGCGGGATCAGTTGGGACGTCACTCGATAGCTGCACTTTGGGAAGCTCGACGATTGGTGTCTGGGGAACCTCGTAGGCCGACAAATCATCCTCCAGCATATCCTCGATCTCCCTATGCACGGTTGATTCCAGCACCTCCTCCTCGGCCAGTATTGGAACATCCGAGGAATCGAAGATCACACCCTTCCCAACGAGCTGCTCCTTCAAGTAAACAACCCCTTTCTGGAAGAACCTGTTGGCGACCTCCTCCAATTCGTCGAGCAGACGATCGGTAGTCAGCCATTGCATGTTCCCAAATTTCGGCCTCCGACTTGGCCAACGCCTCCTTGGCTGAATTTAAATCGTCCTCGGTTGTCTGCTTGGCATCTTTAGCTGCTCGCAGCTTCTCTTCGGCCTGGTGCACCCTCTGATGCTCCTCCGAAAGGGTGTTCTTGGCTTTGTCCAGAGAATTCCGGAGGTTGGACTTCTCCAAGGCACGACCTTCAGCCTCGGAGGTCTTCTCGTTCAGTTTCTCTTTGGCTGCCTTCAGAGCCACTCAGAGGGAGGACTCCACTGCCCTCCTCTCTTCTAGCTCCATTGTCATGGATGCAGCCTTTTGACATAGCTCGGCCACGAGGTTGCTGCCCTGCATACCAGAAATGTGGAACACTTAGTCAAAATTCTAAAAGCAAAGTCGAAGTAAATGTGATGAAAAGAGGGCCGACCATCATACCTGGGTGCTGGCGAGGAAGATCCTCTTCAATAGATCCCCCATCTCCAATGAAGAAGTGAAGGCCATATCCTCGGGAAGGCGGTTCTGGGTGAGCATGATCCTGGCCACCCGCGAACTCTTGAACACCGAGTCGGTGTCCTTCAGGTTGAGTTCAGGAACGAACATCGCCGCCTCCACCTTCTTCTCAGGGCCACCCTCCACGAGGGGAACGGACTCCCCCTGCGCCTTTGCGTCGGCGGCCTCTGTCAAGTTGACCACCTCAAGTGCTCGGAGGGGCTAGACTTCCTTCGCCATAGCCCCCCTTTGGTCGTCCTCACTTTGACCAACCTTCACAGTCGGCCTTGTCTTGTAGATGTCGGCCGGCAATTCTTGGGCCAATCGGATCTTCTTTTTCTGAGGACCCTCCATTGTAGGCCTCTTACCCTTGGGGTCGTCTGCCATTGCCCGTGACCGTGTGGTGGCACCGCCCGCATGGTTATCCCTCTGATTGGTTTTCTTTCCTGCTTCTGCGACACGCTTGCACAGGATTCGGGCCACTAGTTGATCGTTAGAGAAGTTCACTGTAACAAAAGAAATAAACAGAAGGTCAGTGACGAAAAAATATCCGATCGGATTACAATGGTTGGAGACAAAACTCACCGAGCAGGCTATGCTCGGCCAACTTTTGGGGATCCGCCAGGTCGGTGTACCGAACGGTGTGGCCCTCATGTACCTTGCGGAAGATTCGCTTCTCCTCTAAGGTCAGGAAAGCCACCTTGTTGAACCCCATCGCGTCAACCATAAGCCACGCGTTGGACAGAGATAATGGAGGACCATCCGCTGGAGGACCCACGAAGAAAAACTTCTCCTTCCACCCATGGATGGAAGAGGGCTTCTAAGAGATCAGCGGGAGCTTCTTCGCATCCCTCTGACTGAAGTAGTACCACCCACTCATGGAGCGGGTTTCGGTAAGGCTAGAAAATTAGAATAAGGACCAGAACAAGTTCACGGTCAGAGTCTTGCCCAGTCGATGGATGAACATGATGAAGGCATAGATGCACCGCCACCCGTTTGGAGTCAGTTGGGATGGAGCGATGCGATACACTTTCATAATATTGACTATGAGGGGGTGTAAGTGGAATTGGAGGCCGGAGTTCAGAGTGTGTTCATACACGTAGATCTCCGAAAGGTTTAGGTTGCAAGCCCTCTCCTCAGACATAGGAGGTCGGACCAGGACGTCGGTCATGGGTTCCTCTAGCTGATACCTATGGATTTGAGTCAAGGTTGTATCAGATACTACCTTGCTCGACACCCTCCACGTAGGAAGTTTATCTGATGGTGTAATTTCAGGATGGCCTCCCCTCTGACGAGGAGACCTCCGAGCCGAAGTGCCTGCAGGTCAACTCCGCTCGACGATGTCAGAAGAACCTTGCTCAAGTTTCTCCCCAGAAGCAGGACCGGAAGCCGAAGAGACGACTTCCAGAGATTTGTGGACACTAGCCCTCTCACTAAAGTCCTCCGACTCGGTGGTTTCCAAGCCGAACTCCAGACTGACGGAGTCTCGAGTTCTCCTTTTCCTATTGGGAGGCTCAGGGGCGACTGACAGCTCATCAAGTGAGTCGAAAGACCTCTTCGAATTCGAAGAGGTCCGGTACTGGGCCTTGTGTTCTCTCTCTCTCACTCTTCCTAGTGGTCTAACACTATTGGATGAAGAAGAACTCGCAAGCATGAAAGGAAAAGAAAACCGAAGGGAAGGAACGACAAGAGAAGGGAGACTTACTGATTCGAAGGAAGGCGGAGATGACGCACGAAAAACTTGAAAACACTCGGATGCTCCGACCAGGCAAAAAGACTCTGATCTCAACCCGTTTAAATGATTGAATGGAAACGTTTGGAGCATACTTATAGGCACGGAGTTTGAAATTCAACTTTTCAACTTCCGAACACGTGGCCCTACAGTAGTGGCTTGATGTCTTCTGCGCCGGATGCGACGTGACAGGCTGACGTCAGCCATAATGATGGCTCTGAGGATGGTTAATGGCACTGATTCTCGAGATAATCGGATTCGATGTCCACCGTCCGGTGAAGCCGACTGTTCGTGATCATAACGGTTATTTATGGCGCTTTGTCCCGAGATGCGTCGATTGGTTCTCGACCATTGGATGAGCGTGGCGGTTCGGATCACTTAAAGATCATCAGTCGAGAGGCGCGACGGTTCACGGTTCAGATGCCTCAAATTCCGTACCCCATCTGGTAGTGGGAATGCCTGGTGACAACTGCCATGGACTCACCAAGGAGATCCGATCGTGATGGGGAATTCTCTGAGGACTTTGGGATGACCGACGGTCGTGACCTATCAAACTTCGCGTCTATCCGAGCGGATCTAGATTGTTTTGTTCTGTATATTTGCACTATAGAATTCCTTGAATCCGACAGCGTAAGGGGCATCTGTTATGTGGGAAAACATCATCCACTTAAAATCTTACACGTGGCATCCATTATCCTCGAAGCCGACCATGAATGATATGGTGCGCTTGACTTATACCGCTCGGTGTTATAGTCCTATTACGACACGGTGCCGGACGGAGCTATAAACATATTCGGTTACGTTTCTTGGTTGGAGGTCAGAGTCCTAAGGCGACTAGGATACGTCGAGGAGTCCTTCTCCTAGTGCAATACGGTGTCGATCATCATGGTCATACGGCCACCCGTGTGGTGACACATGTCACTCTCGTCATTCATCGACTTGGCATCCTTGGTTACAGTCTCCCACTCCTACTCGGAGTCTATGACCTGGGCGTCCCTCAGAGTGACACCTCGCAGTCTTATTGGCGATCTACTTCCCTGAGTCCCGGTACTTCCATGCTTCTTCCCAATCTCTATAAGTAGAGGACGATCCCACAAGGTAAAACAATCACAATCGCACAATCTCACTATTCCCTATCAATTCTCTCATACATTTAAACTCTCTCATCGTTCCCCTCTTTCTCTAAACTGGAAATAGCTTCCTGCTATCTCTTGATTGTTTACATTGGGAATCTGACTTAGGCATCGTAGTGTACCCGGGGCTTAGTCGCCCAACTCCCTTGTCTCATCTCGGTGATTGCAAGTTGCTCGGATTGCAGACAGACGGGCGATTTCCAACCGTAACACATGTCAATGTATTTATTTATTTATTTCTCAAAAAAATGTATTTATTTAGTGTGTATAATATGTACATCGAATAAATTAATTTTAGTAATTGGATCACATTTGGAGTGACAGGAGAGGATCTAAACCATCGTACGTGACATTCCTAAATCAAATAATCGTGCCAACTAGAAAATTCAAGGTTGGTGGACCCTATTCAATCTTGGTCCCTCTATGACATTTTTCTAATACTTCCCATGGATGCATAGAAGACCATGTATCATTCCATTACAATATATGATTTTTTTTTTCATCTTCCAAATAAGATATTTATCTTTATCTTCTAAATAAAAATAAATATCTAATGGAAATTTGATCGGATTAACTTAGGCTCTTCTTGGTACATTTTATAGAATTAATTATATAATACCTTATGATATATGTAATCGTTTGGTATGATTTATATAGTATTTATTTATATTTAAAATGAATTGATATAATCCAAAATCTACAAATAGTTTAGAAGGTGTTTATCATTATTGTGATAATCTATTATTACTTCTTCTTCTCTAGTGTAAGGATGTAAACTGATTGGATTCGGCACGGATAGACTACTATCCGAATTTGAATCCGACTTCTAACCACTCTATCTGAATCAACCCCCACATCCGATGGATTTCAAAAAACTGAATCCGAATTCGCATTCAGATTTTAACCGGATTCCAATTCGAATCAAGAGACACATAATAGTAATATTTACAACTCAAGTAATAAAAAATAAAAAAAAATGTAAAAAACAAATTAAGAATTTCAGATTATAAAATCAAATGTAATCGAAACCCCATAACAATTTGTTAGGGTTTCCAACCCTAATTCTGTAAATTTCCGAGAAAGATAAATAGAGTGAGAGATAGATGGAGAGAGGATGAAGGATTACAGAAAAAAAACCCCAATAAATTTATGAGAATCTCTTTAAAGAAAAAAAACAACAAAACCCTAATTTGGAGAAAATCGGTGTAGAAGTTTCTTCCCCACCATCATCATTGCCACCGACTGCACAGGTTCTTCCTCATCGTGTCATTAAAATCAGTGGTGTAATTATCAATCATTAAAATCAGTGGTTTAGTTGTCAATCATTAAAATCGGTGATTTAGTTGTCGATGGTGCAGAAATTTCTAGAGCCGTCGAGGCATCGAAGTGGTTGCAAGGTTTGAAATGTCTTGGGCATCTTCCTTCTTCCCTGCTTCTTCTTCTTCTCCATTTTCTTCTTATGTCTTCTTCTTCATCTTCTTCGGAGATCCCTGCGTCACCAATGTTTACTTTTTCTTCTTCATCTATTTTAAAGGGAACTTCTTCTTCTAGTAGTGGCTGCTGTTATTCTTCTGCAATTCTCACGGGTCATTGATGTTTCTCAAATTGACATAGGAGATTCACTGACGGTGTAGGACATTGTAGGCCAAGAACAAGATGAAGTTGCAAGAAAAACAAGATGCAAGATCAAATCCTCCCACGTAGAAGTCAAAAATAAGAAGTTTAGATCCTCCCACGCAAGATCAGATCCCTACTTTCATCCATCATTTTCGTTTTCTTCAACAAGAAACTAGAAAATCCTAGAAGGCTAGAACTGATTATGACGTTCTTTTCTATAAGAGTAAAGTGCAAAGTATTCCCCTTCTTTTGATTATTATAATAAATAAAATGAAACATACATCTGTCTCCACCTTTCTTTGCTTTCGATTATTTTATCGTATCCATTCCTTCCCTTAAGGTAATCATTATTGAGAATAGTCCCACATTGTTAATGAGATTAGAATCCTGTGGTCTTATATATGAAGAGTCATTCCATTTACTAGTTTGAGCTTTTGAGTTGGAAATTTGACATGGTATCAGAGCTCCAAGTTCCCTCTCATGATAATCCAAAAAAAGAAAAGAAAAAAGATGTCAAGTCACCAAAAGAGGGACGCCAGATGCACACAAAAGGGGCTATGGTCACCCAAAGAGGGATGATCACCTAAAAGAGGGACTATATGTCACCCAAAGAGGGATCAGTCACCCAAGAAGAGGGACCAGTCACTTGAAGTGCTATGTAATGCCGCATATACAATCACATGTACACCACCTAACGGTGGAGTTACACATGAGGGGGAGTATTGAGAATAGTCTCACATTGCTAGTGAGATTAGAATCCTGTGGTCTTATATATGAAGAGTCCCTCCACTTACTAGTTCGAACTTTTGAGTTGAAAACTTGACATGAAATATCATCCTTCCACTATTTAACAAAATAAAAGGTATATAAAGTATAGACAGATCCAAACGGATAAGATCCAACTCAAAATATTGATATCTGAATTAGTGGGGCATTCGGATAAGATCCGACTCAAAATATTGATATCTCAATTAGTGGGGGACAAGCAACTGACAAGAGTTTTTTTGGTTTCCTAGAAATTTAGTGGCTGTCGTGCGTATATCAATACATACATCTTGTCAGTTTTTTTGGTTTCCTAGAAATTTAGTGGCTGTCGTGCGTATATCAATACATACATCGGTATACACACACAGTAAATTACCGTCACTAGATTTCCTCATGAGGGTCATGAATGGATTTCTAAATTTTTCCACCAGACCATCCAAACAGGACTTGGATCCTCTTCCCAACCTAAACCCTAGCAAACAAACGGATAACGTTCTTGACCTTAGGCAAATAAATGCCATGAGATCTTTAATTACCTGAATAAGTAACAGAGGGCAACCAAGAACAGCACTCGATCCAGGGACGTCGTACAAGAGTTCCTTCAAGCAAGGGAATGGTGGTTGCAGTGCATCACCGAACTGCTCCAGCCTTACATTGGCGTCGGCCTCGATGAACAGGACACCTTCGCCGGTGCAATCCACGACCAGCTTCCGTCCAGGTCCTTCCCTGAGCCTACCAGCAAATGGGTAGTAAAACACTAGAGCTTCTGCTATTGCCTTCCTTATGACCCTCACCGGGTCTTGTCCTCTCATCGCCGGCTCATTCCTGTAAAACTGGATCACCGGAACTTGGGTCCGTAGAGTCTGTTGGTCATCAATGTTTGAGAGAAACTTGAATTCATGGGGTGTAGGTTTAGCCGGTGCAACAAGTTCCGGTTCACGCCTTTGAACTGTGAACACTAAGGAGATTGAAGAAGAGGGTGTCATGTCAGAAAATTGGTTTGTGTCGCCGGAGATTGGAGTAGGTAGTGGGAATAAGATATTTGGTTCTGATGTGTTATGCATTTGCATCCTGACTAGGTCAGATATATAGTAGGAAAATGAGAAGTGAGAAGCATTACTATAAGGGATACAGTTGCTGATCCTACAGTTGTCAAAGATACGGATACCTATCCTACAGGGATCAATACTGAAGTTGAAGCTAAGTTGGGAGTAGATCGTTTATAGTGCTGTCCTGTGGGTTTATGGCAGTGTTGATCTGATCGTTGAGAGTACATTGAAACACATATCGATACGGACGATCTGTTCGTTAAAGGTACATCAAAATGAGTGTCGATACAGACGATATTTTTCCAAGCTAGATAGGATTGACGGTCTCCAACTGAAGGTCACATGCTTGTAAACTGGAGTCCTAGATGTCACATGAGTTTCTCTTAAAATAAGGATACCATTTTTTTTTAATACGTAGAATAAGGATAGTTGTTACTTAGCTGTAATGAGGTGTCAGTTGTAACCTTATCAATGTAACTGATTATATATATATTTTTTTATCTAAATAATATAAAGAGGTTGTAAACCACGATTGTGATTAGCGCTGCAATTGTAATTTCTTTCATGGTATTACAGCATTTTAAAAGAACGAAACTCTCAAAGTGTTGTTAAGCCCTTTACTAAAAAAAAAAAAATAAAGAAAAAAAAAATTGAAAGTGTTGTTCAGCCAAACTAGCGATGTCTTCTTCATTGTCTCCATCCTGCTTCCCTTATTCAAGCAATATTAACGTTGTAAATTTTGTCTCGCTCAAGCTAAAGGAGAGCAATAATCTGCAATGGAAGACGTAGATGGAATCGTTGATCGAGAATCAAGATCTGCTCAATTTCATCACCGGTGACGTCGTCATTCCAAATCGTGAGACACAGAGCTCCAAGATGGACAATACGTATATTACAAATCCAGACTATATGTCATGGAGTCGCACATATAGGTTCATCATGTTAGAGTTTTTTATGCAAGTTAGGGTTTTCCCATTGGATTTCCCATGAACCCTAACGAATCCACCACACAGATAACTAGAATACAATGGACAATAAAAGAGATGATAGAACACATACCATTTGTTGTAGATTGATTTTCGACCATTTCCTGTAGCTTGAATGCTTCGATTAGAGTCTTCCACAGCCTTGTTGGGATCCCTTTTGCCTCTGTGCATATGGAAGCAACAAAGAGATAAAACCAATGGCTGCGGGGACCCTAACCATTATATTTATAATACAATCCCTAACCCATAACCATTCCCACAGTGGACCGGGTTAGTAGTCTCTAACCAGTGACGAACCAGACCTGAACCGGTCAAACCAGTAATTGAACTCCCACTTAACAACTGGTTAGGTAATTGATCAAGTCCACACAATAGGAATCTAACAATCCCCACTTGGGCTAGATTAATTACAAAACCACCGTCGAAAAGTGTGGCCATGGAATCCTATTACATAATAAATCGTCATCAAACTTTGATCCACTTATCAAGCCTACCAATGTCGAGCAACAACGGAAAATACTCCAACATATCTGGTTTACTACCTTCTGTCAGCTACATACAAGGGTCTACTTAATGATATGAATCGCCTAAAGACATGTATACATGAAAATATTATTTCATGTGGGTCCAGATCGAATAACCTTCGATCTAATTGCCTTGATAAAACCTCAGAGGCAATAAACCTTCATATTGACCGTAGCAAACTGCCACATACCCTTTTGGTCAATATTGTACTAATTGCCTTGATAAAATCTCAGAGGCAATAAACCTTGATATTGACCGTAGCAACTGCCACATACCCTTTTGGTCAATATCGTACTTTGGCACACCACCGTGAACTATGGCTAAATATCACCCCGTTCATTTGGCTTAATACCGCCTTGTTCATTTGGCTAAATACCGTCTTTGTCAATGACATGTCAATGAATATGCAACATAGCAATAAATGAATGCTGAAATAAAAATAACCATGGTAATAAATATCCATGCCAAAACTATAGGCAATGTAAATAAACATAATGAAATAAATCATTATCAATGTGGAAAAAGTCTCCCACTAACCAAGCACATTTAATGAATTAACCATTTCTATATTAAACATACAGTCCCTTGAAGACTCCCCTTGAAAAAACCTTCGTCAGAGAATCTACAATCAAGATGTTTAACGAATGTGCTCTACAATGATATAAATTCTTTGACCTTTTTCTCTCACCTAAAAAGATTTGAAATCCGTTCTCCATTATGCTTTGAATTACTAGATTTCACATTATTCTTTTAGAACAACACAGCTAAACCGCTGTCACAATACATCTCAATAGGCCTAAGTAAAACTTACAACCTTCCAGGTCTGAACGATAACTCTTCAACCAGATATGCTACTTATTAGTTTCACATATAGTTATAAAATTTATCTTATCAAGAGGATGATGCATGGATAAACTTCTTTACATTTTCCCCCAAAGGGTACATCTACCATCATAACAAAAAAAAAAAAAAAAACTGAGATGGAGTTCATGCCACCAATGCAATCACCAAAACACTACATCACAATAGCCAAGAGTGTCACTACTGCCACAAATGAGTAGAAAATCCTTGGTCCTCTGCAAGTACCGCATGACCTTTATATTCCCATTGTTTAGTGAGCTATACCAGCATCCAACTAAAAATGTTTCGATACACTCTAAACAAAGGCTATGTGAGAATAAATATAATCTTGAGCATACACCAAGCTCTGTACTTCAGATGCTCTCTTTGAACATCATTTCTTAAATATAACTCTGTCAATTTGTCTCATTTACTGATTTAAGCATCTGCAACTTAACTGTTATGCATGTACATTCAATCATTCAAGAACACGAATAACGTATACCCTTTGAGACAAACCCAGAGTTCCATTTTTCCTGTCACTAGGAAACTCAATGTCAAGTACAAAGGTACTTACTCACACATTCTTCATCTCGAATTTATCAGACATTGAAACTATGGTTTCAACAGGTAAACCATGTCACTGTTGGTCAATGATTAACCATCAACATATATGACTAGGAAATGAATCCTCTCCCACTGACCTCTATATATACATAATGATCAATGATAATCTCAACAAAGTTTTAAGAAGATACAACTCTGTCAAACTTCAGGTACCACTACCTCGATGCTTGCTTAATCCACATATTGACTTTATAAGTCTACAAAATATATTTTCTTTCTCCTTTACCTCAAAACCTTCTGGGTAAAGCCTATAAACACCTTTTTCCAGATTTTCTTTGATCAAAACAATCTTTACATCTATCTGATGCAACTCTAAAATAAATTACACAACTAAGACCTCAAAGATTTGAAGTCTATACTTTTCATTCTCTTTGTGTGATTCCACTTCGCTACAAGTTTTACTTTACTTTTCATTCTCTTTGTGTGATTCCACTTCGCTACAAGTTTTACTTTGTAGCAATCAATTCTCCCACTGGAATCACACATTTTCTTATATATCCATTTGAGCCTATGAGTACACCGCTCATGACAAGAGCATAAAATCCCAAATCTCATTGATGTTCATAAATAACGATACATCATTTATGACTGGTAATCATTCAAAAGCAATTTCATTGTTGACAACTTGCTCAAAACTATTGGGATCTTCATCTTGTCTAATACCAAAACATCTATTTTGAGGTATAACATGTGATGAAATCACAGATCTACATTGTTTATTATATCTCCTCATTGCCTTATCTAGCTCTGGTATTTTGGTTGTGCATCAACCTGAATGAAGATAATTTCAACAATTATCTCATTACACTCTGATAATATTTTTGATACCTCAACTAATTGTTCCACAATAATTTTCATGTGATCTCATTAAACTTATGTTTCTTGGATGTGACTGCTAACCAACATCATCAATGAATCTTGCTGAATCCTTTAGACATGAGTGAATATCCCAAAAATGATAACTCAATCTCCTAAAATAATCACTCCCCCACGAGTGTTATGAAAATACATTACTTTTACAGTTTCGATCAAGAAGATAACTTGAATTGAAAACAACTTACATGGCACCTTATTAATATTATAGGCTGCAGAATTGATCACTCCAAAGGAGCTAATATATTCTCGAGTTCTCTTGATCATATCTATTTGTCACTCTTTTGTTATTGAATCTCATTCAGTGAACTGATTATGACAAGAGTTTTCTAGATAAAATCTTGATGTCCACAAGATCCAACAATTCCCTTGTTGCAAATACCTTTTAATATTTCTTAATCTTGTCATCTTTCCCTTAAACAATCCTTCCAAGTAAGCAAGTCATTAACTTTAGGGGTTTCCAGAATTCTGTTCTTTACAACCTTTTTACAGTCTTTCCTTAGATAAGAGTCCTAAATATCTATGCTAATGATGGAATTAGGATATACTGTTTAACTTCTATAGCTAAGTAAACTACAAAACAAATAAGGGTTTTTGCTACTCCTATAGGTTTGGATTACTTTTATTACTTAAGTCTCCAATCTCCATTACCTTCTCACTCGAAAGTTTCATGATCATACTTTTCTTCCAGTTATAACCTTTTTTACATGTTCCTTCTGAGTTTTTGTAGCTCCATAAAATCATTTTTCTTGTCAGAAGTTTCTTACTATTCCTTGAAAATTTGTTTTTTTCTTTCTGTAAGACCTTACCTTTCACTTACTGCATTTGTCAGAGTATGTCTCACACATCATGACATTGGCATTCCTTCCTTTCTCTTTTCTTTGAAATTTCTTCCTTAGTATAAAGGAAATCAACTCATCTTCTGTCCACTAGGTTTATGGGTCACCAGGATCTAACTTTGCAATTTAGGTGAGGAAGTAAAAGTCAAGTGAATCATCTATAATATTCCAATGAGTTACCTAAAGAGATTCATATATGTTAGAGCTTATTAGTGATGACTAATAGCTATAACCTATGTTTCCTCACACACCATTGTCATCCTATACCATCAAAACTGGTACAAAAAACCTTGAAATACAATATCTCTCCACTCCATTTTAAAGACCAAAATTTCTTTGGATTTTACTCTGAACATCTATTTCCAGTGTTCCTTATTTGAATTTTCTTTTATCTGATCTTAGGGATTGAATATTCTTAAAGACCAGAATATAATCGTTGCTGAGTACTATGTTAAACATTCTTAGACTAGCTTTCAATTTTTCATGCCAATTCATAGAACTGGTCCACCATAACAGGCATCATGAGGTGTTTGATCATTATATGTTCTCTAATATGTGTGATATAATGCAAACATACACACAAGATAAGTTAAACTTATAATATTTAAATATATGCAAGTCAATTTCCTTTGAAGAGTCAATCAAAACTACACCCTCATCCTTTGGGACAAGAGCGCACTGGTCCTCTTACTATCTGTGTAGAGTTAACCGAAACTACACCCTTATCCTTTGGGACAAGAGCGCACTGGTCCTCTTACTATCTGTGCAGAACCTGCGAAGGGATAATGACTCTCGAAATTCCACCACCTTTGGGTGTATGAAACTCCTAAAGTCAAGATCCTTCATCTATGTGCATGAGTATACATGATCTTTGACACCGCCACCTTAGGGTGGACAATGCCGCTCTTTGCTACTTCCACAAAAGTAAAAATCTTGATAATGTCATATTTGAGTGAGCACTATCCTTTTTTGTTGTGTCTATAAATGCATAAGTTCTGGATTTGAGCATATCATGATAGAACTGAGCTTGCCACTTTGGTGGTCCCACCCAATCCTTACAAAATATGTACAAATCATAATTTGAATAAACTGGGACAATGCCACCCTTGGGTGAACACTGTCATTCTTTAAGACATTTACAATCACAGTCGCTTGAATTTGAACACAACATGACAAAACAAAATATACCACTTTGGTGGGATCTACCAAGTTCCACCATGATATGAACAAATTCCAAATTACAGCTCTAGTGGGATATATATAACCATGAATGTTTTTCAAAAATCAGTTTTATAAGTCTAAACATTCAAATAAACATGCACTTTAGCTCAACAATCATTATGATACAAGAATATTGAGAAAAACCAGCTGAAACACTGCATATCGAACTCCAAAAGAGCATTAATTTGGAAAAATACTATTCTCAATGTATCAAAATGTAACAATATATATTCTAGATTGAAGAGCATTGAAAACCAAGTCCAACGGAACAAATCGGAGGTCAATCCGACCTTCCTAGCTCCCACAAATCCAGTTTAAAGTCGGATTGTGAACGCAGTCAAAAAACTGCAAGCCAAACAGGCCTTAGAATCTGGACCAGGGATGAACCGCGGTCTGAACCAAAACCAAAACCAGTTTGGATAACCCAAACCAAAACTGGTTCACTCAATCAGGTCAATGGGTCAAAGTTCCGGTTGTCCGGGTCGAGTTATCGGGCCAAACTTTCGGGTTTCCAGTTCGGGTTAATGGGTCACCCATTCGGGTTCGGGTTGGATATACATAGACCCCATTCGGGTTTTCAGGCCGGCCCTGGGCTGGGTCTGACTAGCCGGGCTGGTTCTGGGCCTGGGCTGGGCCAGCCCTGGCTGGGTCTGACTGGCCGGGCTGGCTTGGCCTAGGCTGGTTCTGGGCCTGGGCTGGGCCAGCCTTAGGCTGGGTCTGACTGACCGGGCTGGCTTTGGCTTGGGCTGGGCCAGCCCGGTCAGAGCTGGTTTGGGCCTGGCGGGCCTGGGCTGGGTTGACTAGGCCCGAGTCAACCAGTAGACCCGTTAGGGTTTACGCTTCGGCGCCGAGTCAACCCGGCGATGACTCGACGTCGTCAGAAAACTTTTTTTTTAAAAAAAAATTTCAACTGCCGGCGTGTGGATCTCACGCGCTTTTTCATGCGGCGCGTGAGGGCTCGTTCGGCCACCACCGGCGACCAACTTAGTGCCGGTCGACTCATTTTTCCGAGTTCTACAATCTGGTATAATTTATTTTAAATTTCACCGGTCTGAAATTTTTTTGAAAGGTTTTAAACTTTGATAGTTTCGTCGGAAAAATTATGGAGAAAAATCTCTACCTTTTTTCAATTCAATCACTCTTACCATTCCTTACCTACGATCCTAGCTCTGTGTGGGTGGCTCTGATACCAATTGTTAGAGTTTTTTATGCAAGTTAGGGTTTTCCTATGGGATTTCCCATGAACCCTAACGAATCCACCACACAGATAACTAGAATACAATGGGCAATAAAAGAGATGATAGAACACATATCATTTGTTGTAGATTGATTTTCGACCATTTCCTGTAGCTTGAATGCTTCGATTAGAGTCTTCCACAGCCTCGTTGGGATCCCTTTTGCCTCTGTGCATATGGGAGCAACAAAGAGATAAAACCAATGGCTGCGGGGACCCTAACCATTATATTTATAATACAATCCCTAACCCATAACCATTCCACAGTGGACCGGGTTAGTAGTCTCTAACCAGTGACGAACCAGACCTGAACCGGTCAAACCAGTAATTGAACTCCCACTTAACAACTGGTTAGGTAATTGATCAAGCCCGCACAACAGGAATCTAACATCAAAGCTGGATTACATGAATCTTATTAGAAGAGATCCTTAATCTGGCTGTTGACACCAAAACATCTTCTGCATTGTGGAAAACAATGTCTGAAGCTTTTTCTCAAGCATTAAAGGCTTGAGAATTTGAATTGTTGTCCAAACTACATTTCCTGAAGGACTCTATGTCTTTGAATGAATTTCTCATGGAGTTCATGAACATTTGTGACCAGTGGAATGATATAGGTAAACAACTACAAGATCAGGGCAAGGTTTTTTTTCTCCCTCACTAAGAAAAAGGTTGAGAGGGAGAAGAACTTGGGTTGTTGGAGTTTCTATGAGGTTTAATTAAGTTTGGCCAATGATAAGTACACTAGTTTGGTTGAACCCTTTCAATTGTGAAGGAATTCCACCCCCAAAAAAAAAAAGTGTAAGAAAGGTTTAGATTGGTGGGTTGCAATTAAATTTAGCACAATTGTTAGGTAGGAATAATATGACTTGGCTTTTATACACGTGTCATGTCGTGTAAATACACGATCACGTATCAGGTTAAGGGGTGCAAGTTTGGTCATGTTGGCCCAAATCCGCTCTGACCTACCTTGAGCCCGAATAGATCTTGGGCTGATATACCCTAGCCCTGAGGGCGGGTCAATGCTGAGAATTTCAAGCCCTGAGTTAGGGCCGGGCCGGGCTAGGTTGAGGAATTGGGTTGAGCTCGGCTCCTTCTTCATCCTCTTGTTCTTTCTTTCTACTTCTTCCTCCTCATGTTCTTTCTTCTTCTTTTTCTTCTCATTGTCCTAGCCTAACCCCAGTGTCTCCCTTCCCCCTCCCCTTGGTTAGGATCAGTCTGGCTCGACCTTGAGGGCAAGTCAATGTGCGATTTTTCATGTCCTGAGTTAGGTCTGAGCTAGGCTTAGGCCCATCTAAGTGGACTTAGAGTTGAATTGGTGTTTTAAAAAATCCAACCCCACTTGATCATGTTGCAGCCCTAATCTGACCTTTTGTCTAATAGGCATAGATTTGGTATTACATAACCTTCTCTTCCCATCCAAGGACAAAAATGTTCTCAACGCTACTCAAGATCAAATATGGTTCTCAAAGCTTCTCAAATATGGAAATGGACCAACAAAATACATTGGCTTATCTTCTGAGTTCGGATTGTCAAAGAAGAACAGCTCCAAGGATATCCATGCTCTGGGCTGCACGTGCACTACACTGATGTATTTAACGAGTCTATAGCCTTGGCCAACAAGCCCGAGTAATCTTTTGAAATTTCATCGTGATGGGGATAGATCATTGCAATTGTTGGTCTTCAATGAGGAATTCCTAGTAAGTGTGAGTCATTAGCTCGCGTTGACTATGCCCTTGTCCTTTGTACACAACGCCTAAGAAAAAACTTACCCAAAAAAAAGAAGATGGAGAACTGGAAAAGTCATAAGTTACTTTTTCATGTTGGAAGAGATGTTTAATTAAAATCTATGGTTTATCAATGTCAAATTACGCTGCTTCTCATTTCAAACTCCCTCAGTCCTTTCATCAATCTATTAGGAAGGTTGCAACTGACTTTTTTTCGTTTAATGGAAATCACAAAAAGGATAGTCATTGGATTTCATGGACCAGATTATGTAAATCCAAAGAAAATGGGGGACTCAGTCTTTGCGACCCTCATATACAAAATATGGCCCTCCTCACTTGAATGGCGTGGAGATTATGGTCTTCTCCTCAATCCAATTGGGGAAAATTTATTAAGTCCATATACTTTCCTAATACTGAATTTCTTCATGCTCCTTTGGGTAACTGACCTTCATGGGCGTGGAGGAGTCTCCTTAAAGGCCAAAAATTTCTGATTCGGGGGTTTTTTTTGGCAAGTGGGATATAGAAATAATATTCAAATATGGGAGGATCATTGGATCCCGACTTTAGAGGGATATAAAGCCTACTCATAAGCCCGCGGATTGGGTTTCGGATCTTATCGATCATATTAATTGTATTTGGAAAGAGGATATCCTTGATCAGTACTTTTCTCCGGATATTAAGTTGACCATCTTAAGAATACCTCTAAGTATTTATCCGCAAGAGGATAAGCTCATTTGGAAGGGAGTCGTTCTCTGTAAAGTCCACCTATCACCTTATTTCCAATGTTCTTGAAGAATCTGATAGCAATCGTGCTTCCTCTTCACATTCTAATTCTTGGAAGTGCATTCCCTAGACAGTTTGGAAACATATATGATTCTGCAATACTTTGCCAAAGATTAAATCCTTCCTTTAGAGAGCTTGTGCTAGAGGGTTAGCTTCGAGAGAAGATCTTTTACACAAACAGAATCTTCCGAATGCTTATTGTAGACGTTGTGGAGAGGAGATTGAATCCATTAACCATATCCTTATTAACTGCCCATTTGCTAAAGTAGTGTGGTTTGGGTCGGAGCTATCTTACAAGGTTCCAACTAATAATTGTCTCAATTTGCACCAATGGATTCTTAGTTGGGACTATCTGTTTAATTCTTTGAAAACCGCAGCTAGGAGATCTTGAACTTTGGCATCTTTTATCTGCTGGTACTTATGGAAATCAAGAAATGATTTATATTTTAATGTCAAGGATTGGAGTCCTCTGGAAGTGATTCAAAAGGCCTCTTTTGCATTTACAGAATATAAGACGGGTTTGAAACCACCAGTTACCTCCTACACTGTCTGCAAGAATGATTCCTCCTACAATTTGGCTTCCCCCTCCTACAGGTTCGGTGAAAGTTAACATTGATGCTGCATTCTCGGAAGACTTGGCGTATGGCAGCATCCGTTTCTCTTTAGAAATTTGGATGGTAATCTGCTCAAAGCTGTTTATTAGGAAGCTTATGTTTCTTCGGCAATTATGGGAGAAGCGATGGCTATTAGGAAGGCTCTTTAAACGGCTCTTATCGAAGGATTTAATAGTTTAATTGTGGAGTCTGATAGTGAGGAACTCATTAGATGCATTTCTAACCCCTCTTCTCCTTGCGTAAGCGAAATCTGCATTTTGAAGGAGGATATTCTTTACCTTGCATCTTTATGTCAGTCGATTTCCTTCTTCTCTATTCCTAGGGAGGCTAATAGTGTAGCTCATATCCTAGCAAATAAGGTAGTGAATTCTAAGGGGATGATTCATTGGCCTAATTCCATTCCATGACTTCTTGACCTGTGTAAAGCTGATGCTTGTAACCCATTTAATTGATGAATAAATTTCTGTTTCACCACAAAAAAAAAAAAAAAAAAAAAAAAAAAAAAAAACAAAAAAACAAAAAAAGGAAGTCAGCAAAAAACCATGAAAGTCATTCCTTGTTTCGATGGAAATGAAAGAGGATTAATTACTTGCGATGAAAGAGAGCGAGAACTTTGTCAACTGGCTCACCTAACCCATTATGTAAACACAAAGCTTTATTGCATTGGAGTTTTGTATATATACTAATGATAATTGGATAGGATGTGAAGTATCATGCATTTTGAGCTTTAGGGGCCTTATAATATTCCGAACTAACTAGAAGCAATCAGAGAACTTATTAAAACCATATTTTTTGGAAAAATATCGGCCACACGTAGTATGGTTTAATTTCACGCGTCCATCATTGTTTGAGATAATATCACTAACACCCCTTGAAGACACTCAAACCTTAAGTAAACTAACAGAATAATTAAAAAGATAATTTAACCCCAACGTCCCTTTTTACCCTCCAATGTATGAGACATTATTTTATTTATTTAATTTTTTTTTTTTTGGTAGAAGAAAAATTTATTAGATTTTTACATTATATTCATGACACCAAAGAGAAAAAGTAAGCGAAATCAAGTATGGGATTCCAAACCATACATGGCCTATCCACCCGAAAAAAAAAAGAAAAAAAAAAGAAAAAAAAGAAAAAGAAAAAACTTAATCTCATGGAGACCTAAATTAACCACTAACTCACATATTGGATCTTTTGAACGTGGTGTTAGTATTCTCGAATCCATCGACGGGAGGATCCTTAATCATGCTCTTGATCTCCTTCTCAAGCCTCTCCATCGCCGGCCCAGTCAAATAAAACGGCACCACAATCCCATCCTCCCCTTTGTGGTTCCTGAACGATATGTAGCAGTTCCCCTCTTTTCCCAGGGCTGGCCCACCATACATCGCCTGCCCCCACCCGAAATCCACCTCTCTGAACCCGGCATGTCTTAGATCCGAAATCCCAAAGGTCTTCACCGTCGTTATCGAGGGCGACCCCTTAAACACCAGCAGATCCACCAATGATCTCATGTATTCCTCGGTCACAACGGCTTTCGCTTTCTTCACCAGTTCCAATGCGTATCCTATTGGATTTTTACACAGTTTCGCCGCCGACGATATCGCCACCGAAAAAGCAATTAAATTGCCGTAATATCCGACCGGCAATGGCTGTTGAAACTTGGCACGTGCATTGACAATGCAAATTAAAAGCACGTCCTCCTCCGGGTTCGGCCCAATGGCGATGGTGCAGCATCGCCAAAGACATGTGGTCAGCACGTCGAATGTGGAACAAGTCCGGAGGTGAGGAGGCACGTGCTTCCACAGAGCTGCCACGTCAGTGGTTCTAAAGAAGAAAGAACGGAGGACCATGTTGTCATGGGACACTGGGATCGTTTGCTGTACTTGTGTGTGGTAGACTTGATCTTGTCCATTGGAAGTCCATCGGGACACATGACCGATGCACTTCCAATGGGCAAGATCATGTCTGCTCCGCACAAGTGCAGCAGACGATCTTTTTCTGTTGTCATGTGGGATAAGTGTGCCCTTAGTATTTGGCATCTCAGCATTCTGACCGTGCAAGATTGTCACACGTGGTGGGTTCCGTGGGTGAAGGAGTTCCCTCTCCCACACGGGAGATACAGATGGCACCTGTGCGCCACGTGCTATTTCACTGACGGCGGACATGAACTGAACCAAACCGATTGCATCACTCATGGTGTGGTTCAATCGGAGGGCGAAAATGAACCCACCACACATCAGACGGGTCACCTGCATCCAAATAAATCTAGTGTTAGTAGATATTTCTCCCACATCATTTAGTGTTAATATATGACATGTCAAATTAAGTGTCTCCTGATGTCTAGTTCATCTAGCGTGTACATCAATGTATTTTTTTTAACGTGTATAACAACGTATTAATATGTGCATTAAATAAACTTCAATGATTGGATCACATTTAGAGTTGCAGGAGAGAATCTATGGAGGGTGGGGGGGGGGGCATCCAATTAGATGGATGAAGTTGTAAAAATCGAACCTTGCCATAAGCAAATCCCTCAAACACCCCCCTCCCCCCGATCTTCACATATAGAGAGATTACGCTTTGTTAACGAAGGTCAATGATAGGTACAACTTTCCATGGCAATAGACGGAGAAGATGGTGACGGTTGGTCATAGTTAGTTAAAATGAGAACGGTAAAAAAATAAAACGGTATGGAACGAATTTTAAATGGAGCAAAACAAGAACGGTACGACTAATAAAATGATCAAACATTCGAAGAATGACAAAAAAACTAAAACAGACGATATGAGTTTTAAACAGATCAGATATAATACAGTACAGAGAAAAAAAAGAGAGGTAATATACTCTCATAAATTGAATAATTATGCCTAAATCAATGGGAACAAATGACATTTATGATGTGTCTAGTTATAAACAATGAGAATTATCATCTTTATTCAAGTAGTTAATTGATGTTTTATGTTTGTCCAAGACTCGAAGCATGAATTCATATGAAGAGAGAGAGAGAGAGAGAGAGAGAGAGAGAGAGAGAGAGAGAGAGCACTATGATGGCCTACAATATACATTTGTTATGATCCACAACCCACAGCCCATCCCATTGAGTAATAAAATAATGAATTTAAAAGCAATTATGAAGAAGTGGTAGCTTTTAATCCCACACTGGTTACATGTAAAAAGTAATAAAAATATTAAACGATATGAGATTAATCAATTCATTACTCATTGAAGATGCAGGTTAAAATATGGATACGATATGGTATACGTATTAAATGCATTTTAAATGATAAAGCTTCGAGTATGGAGTATTTAAAAATATTTTTGAAGTCAATATTACAATACGTATACTAAATGGATGAATTCAGTACAACTCCATGGTATGCGTTTAAAACGAATTTTAACCAAAGGAGCCATTTGACTTTCCCATGAAGAGTGGGAAAGTCCTGCTGCTTTTGGTGGGACATTTTCCACAAGGTGGGGTGGGATATTTAGTGTGGACAAGCACCAGACAAGAGATCTCTCAGTTTCTAAAATTTTACCACCTTCACTTCCCTTTCCCTCTATACCCCGGCAAATTATACAAAGGGATAACATTCTTGAACTTAGGCAAATAAATGCCATGAGATCTTTAATTACCTGAATAAGTAAGAGAGGGCAACCAAGAATAGCACTCGATCCTGGGACGTCGTAAAGGAGCTCGTCCAAGCAAGGGAATGGTGGATGCAGTGCATGCATCACCGAACTGCTCCAGCCTTATATTGGCGTCGGCCTCGATGAACATAATACCTTCACCGGTACAATCCACAACCAGCTTCTGTCCAGGTCCTTTCTTGAGCCTACCAGCAAATGGGTAGTAAAACACCAGAGTTTCTGCTATTGCCTTCCTTATGACCTTCACCGGGTCTTGGCCGCTCATCGCCGGCTCATTCCGGTAAAACTGTATCATTGGAACTTGGGTCCGTAGACACTGTTGGTAACTTGGTCATCAATGTTTGAGAGATACTTGAATTCATGGGGTGTAGGTTTAGCTGGTGCAACCAGTTCCGGTTCACGCCTTTGAACTATGAACACTATCATGGAGTCTACCTGTACCCACCACCATGGTACGAAATTAATGCACAGGGGCAGAATGACCTAAGCCGAGCGGTAGACAGTTTTAAAGTTGAAACTCCCTACTTTCACAGGGAAACTAGGAAAACCACTGTGGCCTGCACAGTGGGTTGCTGAGATAGAGAAGAATTTCTGTCTGATGACTTGTACTGAAGATGAGAAGGTTTTGTTTGCCACGTACATGCTTAAGGAAGATGCAAATGCCTGGTGGAATTCTACGCAGTCGTACTTAGAGGCAAAGCACACTAAGATCGATTGGGCAATATTCAAGGGAGCCTTCTTCGATAAATATTTTCCAAAGAGCTTCAGAGATCAAATGGAGAAGGAATTCCTTAACCTACAGCAATCTCAATCAACTGTTGATGCTTACCAGCAAAGGTATAAAGAGCTATTTTTCTTTGCACCGGCAAGCATGCAAGAAGAAGAAACCAAGACTCGTAGGTTCACCATGGGATTACGAGGAAGCATTAGAGAGCACGTCTTGGGTCTGGAGAAGAAAGTTTATAATGAGGCTGTGCAGATTGCCAGAGTAATTGAATCCAGTCAAAGAGATAGCTTCTTTGCTCAGAACAGGGGACTGAAGAGGCCTGCTACTGAGACTTCAGGTGGAGGCAATCATAGATCATTCTGCCCATAAAGGGTTCAGTCCACTGTGGTGCCTGCAAGGAACACTTCTGCACCACCACCGACACAGTTCACTGGACAGAACCAGAACGTTAAATGTTTCAACTGTCAGCAACTAGGTCATATTGCTAGGACTTGCACTCTACCTAGGAAGCAACCTCCACAGCAAGGAAAGGTATTCGCAGTCACCACTGAAGAGGCAGCCGGATCACGTGATGTGGTTATTGGTATGATTCTATCCCTTCCTATTTGTTTTACTGTTGTTATGTTTGAGCATGTAGAACTAAGGGATAACTAAATTTCAGGGACTGTAAATATAGCTGGTATACCTGTCAGAGTACTCTTTGACTCTGGGGCCACGCACTCCTTCGTTTCTATTTCTTTTGGGAGGCGAATGGAATTACCTGTCAAGTGTTTGAACCCAAGCTTAATAGTTCGCTCTCCATTGGGAGTCGAAGTGGCGTTGACTAAATATTATGGGTTGTGTACAGTGAGTATTGAGGGCCGAAACCTAGAAGCAAATCTAGTTCAACTCGAGATGGCAGACTTTGACGTCATCTTGGGAATGGATTGGCTAGGTCATCATTCAGCTAGATTATTATGTGGTGAAAGGAAACTTGTGCTTAAAGATGAGTAGGGCAAGGAGTTTAGCTTCATTAGGACCAAGTTACCTAGGAAGAAAAAGCTGATCCTCTCCGCCCTAAAAGCTAAGAGATGCTTAGAGAAGGGAGGAGTGGGGTACTTAGTGTCTGTGGTCGACATAACTGCTGAAGTGCCAAAGATGGAAGATCTAGATGTGGTACGGGAGTTTTCAGATGTATTTCCAGAAGATCTCCTAGGTCTACCTCCAGATAGGGCTATAGAGTTCGTGATAGACCTGATGCCAGGGTCGGCACCGGTGTCTAAAGCACCTTACAGGATGGCCCCTACCGAATTAAAAGAGTTGAAGACCCAATTACAAGAACTATTAGATAAGGGTTTCATACGACCAAGAATATCACCATGGGGAGCACCTGTATTGTTCGTCAAGAAGAAGGGCGATAGTGTACGGCTATGTATCGACTATCGAGAGCTGAACAAGTTAACCATCAAGAATCGATATCCTTTGCCTAGGATCGATGATCTGTTCGATCAGTTATAGGGTGCAAAGGTTTTCTTGAAGATTGATCTCAGATCAGGGTATCATCAATTGAAGATCAAGGCCAGAGATATTCCAAAGACTGCTTTCAGGACAAGGTATGGGCATTATGAGTTTCTGGTAATGTCGTTCGGGTTGACTAACGCTCCAGCGTCGTTCATGGAACTGATGAACCGAGTGTTTCATGATATGTTGGAAACTTCGGTCGTCGTATTCATCGACGACATATTGGTCTACTCAAAGGACAGGGTGGCTAATGCAACACATTTGAGAGCAGTCCTACAACGACTGAGAAGGGAGAAGCTTTATGCCAAGTTTAAGAAGTGTGAATTTTGGCTGAAGAAGGTGGCTTTCTTGGGCCACGTAGTATCTGAAGATGGTATCAAGGTAGACCCAAGTAAGATAGCTGCTATAGTAGGATGGGAAGCACCAAAATCAGTTGCGGAGATTCGTAGTTTCCTTGGATTGGCTGGTTACTATAGAAGATTCGTGGAAGACTACTCAAGGATCGTCGTTCCACTTATCAGACTAACCAAGAAGGGAGAAAAATTCTTATGGACAGATGAGTGCGAGAAGTACTTTCAGACTTTGAAGTCAAGACTAGTCTTTGCACCTATCTTGACCATCCCAGCACCAGGTTTACCGTTTACCCTATATACGGATGCCTCAGGGTTGGGTCTTGGATGTGTGTTGATGCAAGGAGAACAGGTGATTGCCTACGCATCAAAATAGTTGAAAGAGCATGAGAAGAATTATCCTACACATGATTTGGAGTTAGCAGCAGTTATACATGCAATCAAGACTTGGAGACACTACCTTTACGGTGAAAAGTTTCAGATTAAGTCAGATCACAAGAGCTTAACCTATCTTTTCACTCAGAAGGACCTGAATATGAGACAGAGGAGATGGCTGGAACTATTAAAAGATTATGATTGTGACATTCAGTACCATCCGAGTAAGGAAAATATTGTGGCTAATGCCTTAAGCAGAAAGTTGGCATTGAAACCTGAGGCAGGACCAAGTACAAATGCTGCATTGTGTGCTACAGCCTCAAGCTCAATAGAGAATGATGAAGAGAACATATTAGCGACTGCAAGAGATCCAGTGGAACAGGACTTAATTCATAAGTTCACATTGATGTTCGCAGCTCTAAAGATCTCATCGGATCTAATAGATGAAGTCAAAGAAGCAATCCTACAGGATCCACATCTCAAGACTGTGCAAGAAGACCTGGAGAAGGGTAAAAGTAATCCCGACTTCACCTTGGATTCAGACTGTAAGACCCGCACTCTGAAAACCCGGTCTAACCTTGGTTTTGTGTCGTGACAGGTCTTCCGATCATCACCGAGCCAGACGGGGCAAGCGGATAACAAACAGGAACGAAATCGGACCAAAGTCGACCAATTATACCTGATTTTAGATACCGATTGATGGTACCGGATGATGGTACCGGTCGACCGGTATGGTCTGCACAGCTATGTGCGGGAATTTGGAAATTGGTCTCTACGGGTCCCGCTTTCCAGATTTCGAATCCTAGAAGTTTCCTAATCCTAGTAGGGTTACTAAACCCTATTTCTAGCCTATAAATACACCCTTAAACCCCCTCAAATCCTTTCCATTGTCTCTCACAAACCCTAGAGAAGAGAAAGAGCTTGGAAAGGAGAAGGAGCTAGGAAGAAGAAGAAGGAGCCGCCATTACCGTTTGACGAAGCTCACGCTACGCCTGTCAACGGTAAGTGTTTGAATCCCTCTTCTTACCCTATGATAGTTGTGTGGGTGGATCAATACCATGCAAAGTAGGTATTGATCTAAAACCCTAAATTGGCCAATAAACCCTAAGTTGACGTCAAACCCTAGATTTGAGTTTCGAGATGATATTCATCGAAACGAGACTTGAATGAGTTGGGGATAACTCTAACACAAAGCCTAGACGTAGAATGGATAGGAGAAACCCTGAAAATCCATGGAGGATGATCGACGGCAGTCGAAGAACCCATGTATGGTCTTCCGGAGACATACCGGTCGACTATACCGGTTGCACATAGTGCGACCGGTATGTTGCGACCGCTACCTCTCGGGAGGTTGTTTGTGGGGGACCGGCTGACCATATCGGTCACCAGTCTTTTCCACAGAGCTGCGACCGGTATATGCCACCGGTCAGCTCTGTGAGGGTGTTTTGTGATTTTTGTTGGTTTCCGACCAGCATGAAACCCTAAATAATATATTCTAATGAAACCCTAATATTATGTAGGACTATGTGACTTATCGTTTGGATCTTGCGACGTGGAGCAAGTAATCGAACGAGCGTCAGGTAAAGGAATCTGACCTAAACCTAATAATTAATGGACAGTAAATCGTTGTTAATCATTGAATATCTATGATGTGATGTTTGTGCATATTCACATGCCATCCTTTACTTTCAGTTATTATTATTGTTCATGCATTCATAGGATGTGATTGTTAGGCATGTGATTGTTTTCGTTGGTGTGTGGAGTGGGGCATGGGCCTGGGATCGTTCTTCACACTGGCACCTTTTTGTAGTATTCTGTCTTAACATGCTTGGTACGGGTGGGGTATCAGGGGAAGATCGTGGTACGGTGGTCTCCGATATTGATGTTGTCCCGGCCATTGTTATGTGGTACTGTGGATTCCGAGTCGATGCTGGCTTGTCCACGATGCTTTAGCTCTATCTCTATGTCGTAGGGAGTTATGTTGGGATAGGGTCTACCTACGTATTGTTTCTATCCTAGTGGGTTAGTTGCGGATAGGGTATCAGGGGGAGGTGAGGTATGGTGGTCTCCGACCCGGCCTGCACGCTCTAGCTCTATCTCTATGCCGTAGACGGCTGTGAGAGTATCGGGGAGGTGCGGGTATACCTTAGCTCTATCTCTATTCCATGATGGGTGCATGTGGGTTGGTGGTAGTGTGATTACTGTGCGACGCCACACACTCGTGTATAGAGGTGCGGGGGCCACCAAACCTTTCTATAGCACATTGCAAACTTAAACCAGACCACAGCATAAAATGATTGTTACTCATGCATAATCTTGTTAAACTGTCTGATTGTCTTACTGAGCTGTGTTGTGAGCTCACCCTTTGTACGTACATTGTTTTTAGATGTTGATGCAGGTTACACTGTGGATGACTATGTGAACGCTCCGGCGTATGGAGGTGTGGCTGCTCTAGATGTGCAAGTAGGAGAGGACGAGCATGACGCTTCATGCGAGTGCCCTTTCTGCGTGTACCTGTGATGGATTTTATTTATTTATTTCAGTTATTTTGATTGGATTAAAAGGATGTAATGATATTATTATTATGTGTTTGATTTTGAATAATGGGATATTTATTTAAATTATCAATAGATACTCAGTTCATTCTATTTAAAGTCTTCCGTTGTATATTTATATTCGATTGTGGTTATGTGTAATTGGTTTGTATGGGTGGACACGGCCTATTCGAGATCCCCGGTGTGAACCGTTGGTTCAATGACGGTTCACTCACACCGTTCGGTTGGATCGAGTTGGGGTGTGACAACTTGGTATCGAGCCCTCGGGCTCTGTTCCAACAAACCATGCTGCACTTAACTGGGTCGATGAACTGAGTTAGGAAGTTTAAAAATCTTAATACAAACACACCCTAAGCATTGTTTGATACCTGAGACGGACTAAGAAAGAGAATAATGTACTATTCTAAATATGAAACTTAATATGTGCACATACACTAGTTAGGAAAAAACATGAAACTTTCATTAAATAGAAAAGTGTATCAAATGTGATAGTGCTACAGGGTACAGTCCACAAATCGGAAAGTTACCCTGTTATATAAACCGTCATATGAAAAAAAAAAGTAAATGGGAAATCATGGGGTAGGAGGCCTGGGAGGAATGGGATCCGCTATATCATAGTCCCGCTCGTATGCGACCCTAAGCCAATGCACCTGGTCCTGAGTCACCCGTAGACTACGAGCCAGGCGTCCCAACTCCTGACCCATCTTTCGCTGAGGCTCTAGGATGACCCTCTGGGTGTCCCTGATCTCAGTTAACATACTCTACACCGGGTCTGGGGAAGGATGAGACAGCCCAGCTGTAGAGGAAGAACAGGTTGAACAAGATCAGGTTAGAGAACCAAGTCCTGAAGTGGAGGAGAAACAGGTCCCGGAAGTACCGACAGAATTACCGGGCCCACCTCACAGGAATTCTGAGACCATTGTTACAAACTTGGTCTACCAGATGCAGGCTCAACAGAAGGAATTTCTGAGCGAAGTACTAAAGATGCTCAGGCAAGCAGGTTCGGTTTCCACTGGAAAGACGCCCGAGTCAGGAGGAATTAACACTAACCAACCAGTGCAGAGTAGCCCAAGGCCGAGGGGCCAAGCACAGAATGTACCACCACCGCATCGGTTTCCGTCGCCTTCTGCGTATCCGAGGGCGTATCCGTATCCACCACCATGGTACGGAGAGCGACACACGGGGGACAGCACGATCTTAGCAGGTCAGTGGACAGATTCTTGAAGTTGAAACCTTCATCGTTCACAGGCAGGACAGGGAAACCATTGTGGCCAGCACAGTGGGTTTCTGAAATGGAAAAGAACTTTCGATTGATGACTTGCACTAAGGAGGAGAAGGTTCTGTTTGCCACTCACATGCTGAGAGAGGACGCAAATGCTTGGTGGAATTCCACACGGGCATATCTGGAGAACAAATACACACTAGTTGACTGGAAAGTGTTTAAACTGGCTTTCTTCGACAAATACTTCCCAAAGAGCTTCAGATTTCAAATGGAGAGAGAGTTTCTCAACCTGCAGCAGGGTCGGTCGACCGTAGATGCATATCGCCAGAGGTACGAAGAGCACCACTGAAGAGGCAGCCGCATCACCTGATGTGGTAACCGGTACGACTTTATCCCTTACTATTTGGTTTATTCTTTCAGTTGCATGAGCATGTAGAACTAAGGACAATATATTCCAGGAATTGTAAGTGTAGCTGGGTTACCCGCCAGAGTATTATTTGACTCTGGGGCCACGCACTCCTTTGTTTCTGTTTCTTTTGGGAAGCGAATGGAGTTACCAATCAAGCAATTGAACCCAAGCTTGATAGTTCGCTCTCCACTAGGAGGCGAAGTGGCTTTGACCAAGTATTATGGACCATGTATTGTAAGTATTGAGGGCCGAGACTTAGAAGCAAGCCTAGTAATACTTGAGATGGCAGACTTTGATGTCATTTTAGGGATGGATTGGCTGGGCCATCATTCGGCCGTCCTTTTATGTGGTGAAAGGAAGCTTGTGCTTACTGACAAAGAGGGAAGGGAATACAGCTTCGCTGGGACTAAGCTATCCAGGAAGCGGAAGCTGATCCTCTCCGCCCTAAAAACTAAGAGATGCTTGGAGAAAGGGGGAGTGGGTTATCTCGTATCTGTAGTCGACCTCACAGCAGAGTCACTCAAGATGGAAGATATAGATGTGGTTCGAGAGTTTCCAGATGTATTTCCGAAGATCTTCCGGCTTACCACCGGACGAGCTACAGAATTTGTGATAGACCTTATGCCAGGTTCGGCTCCGGTGTCTAAAGCACCATACAGGATGGCCCCGACCGAGTTAAAGGAGTTGAAGACCCAATTACAAGAATTGCTGGATAAGGGCTTCACACGACCTAGTATATCGCCTTGGGGAGCACCTGTATTATTCGTCAAGAAGAAGGATGGAAGTGTACGGCTATGTATTGACTATCGTGAGCTGATCAAGTTGACGATCAAGAATCGATATCCTTTACCTAGGATCGATGATCTGTTCGATCAGCTGCAGGGTGCAAAGGTTTTCTCGAAGATCGATCTCCGATCGGGGTATCACCAATTGAAGATCAAGGCCGGAGATATTCCGAAGACTGCTTTCAGGACGAGGTATGGGCATTATGAGTTCCTAGTTATGTCTTTCAGGTTGACCAATGCTCTAGCGTCGTTTATGGAACTGATGAACCGAGTATTCCATGACATGTTGGACACTTCGGTCATCGTATTCATCGATGACATATTGATTTACTCTAAGGACATGGAGACTCATACAGCGCATTTGAGGGCAGCCCTACAACGGCTGAGGGATGTGAGGCTTTATGCAAAATTCAAGAAGTACGAGTTTTGGCTGAAGGAAGTGGCTTTCTTGGGCCATGTTGTATCCGGAGACGGTATCAAGGTTGATCCAAGCAAGATAGCTGCTATAGTAGGATGGGAAGCACCAAAATCTGTTGCAGAGATTCGTAGTTTCCTTGGGTGGCTGGCTATTATAGAAGATTCGTGGAAGATTACTCCAGGATCACGGTTCCACTCACCAAATTGACCAAGAAGGGAGAGAAATTTATATGGACAGATGAGTGTGAGAAGTGCTTCCAGACTTTGAAGTCAAGACTTGTCTCTGCACCTATCTTGACCATCCCCGAACCAAGCGTACCGTTTACTCTATATACGGATGCTTCAGGGTTGGGTATTGGGTGTGTTCTGATGCAAGGAGAACAGGTGATTGCTTACGCATCAAGACAGTTAAAGGAGCATGAGAAGAACTATCCTACGCATGACTTGGAGTTAGCAGCGGTTATTCATGCAATCAAGACTTGGAGATACTATTTGTACTGTGAAAAGTTTCAGATCAAGTCAGATCACAAGAGCTTAACTTATCTCTTCACTCAGATGGATCTGAATATGAGACAGAGGAGATGGCTGGAATTGTTAAAAGATTATGATTGCGACATCCAGTACCATCCGGGTAAAGCAAATGTGGTGGCTGACGCCTTAAGCAGAAAGTGGGCATCGAAACCTGAGGCAGGACCGAGTACAAATGCTGCATTGTGTGCTGTAGCCTCGAGTTCGATGGAAATTGATGAAGAACATATTATCGAAACTGCAGAAGATCCAGTTGAGCAAGGCTTGATTCATAAGTTCACTATGATGTTCGCCGCATTGAAGATCTCACCGAGTCTAATTGATGAAGTCAAGGTAGCAATCCTACAGGATCCATATCTCAAGACAGTGCAGGAAGACTTAGAGAAGGGTTCGTGCAATCCTGACTTTACCTTGGAATCAGACAAAGTACTCAAGTATCGCGGACGGTTATGTATACCTGAGAGCGAAGACTGCGATATCAGAGGCCGAGTTATGAATGAAGCTCATTACACTCCATATTCGGTACATCCAGGAAGTACCAAGATGTACCATGATTTAAGAAGACTATATTGGTGGAGGGGTATGAAAGCAGATATAGCTCGTTTCGTGTTTCAATGTCTGAATTGTCAACAAGTTAAATCGAAAAGGCAAAGACCCGCGGGTTTACTACAGCCGTTACGTAACCCGCATGGAAGTGGGATTGTATCACTATGGATTTCGTCACACGGCTTACCTTTGACACCAAGGTCGAGTGGATGCGGTTTGGGTTATAGTAGATCGGCTCAGCTTTCCATCCTCAGACGGACGGACAGTCAGAACGAACCATTCAAATTTTGGAAGATATGTTTTGAGCTTGTGCATTAGATTTCAAAGGAGCTTGGGATGAGAAGTTATCACTTATCGAGCTTGCTTACAACAACAGTTATCAAGCTACAATTCAGATGGCCCCATATGAAGCTCTCTATGGGAGAAAATGTCGTACACCTCTGTTATGGAATGAAGTAGGGGAGAGAAGAATTGTAGGACCGGAGTTTGTTGAAGAAACTTGCCGAATAATTGATCAGATCAAAGAGAGAGTAAAGACAGCTCAAGTTCGACAGAAGCACTATGCAGATAATCGACGTCGAGATCTAGAGTTTGCAGTGGGTGACAAAGTATTCTTGAAGGTGTCACCGATGCGAGGTCTGAAACGGTTTGGTAAAAAGGGGAAGCTATGCCCCAGGTATGTGGGACCATATGAGATATTGAATCGACGTGGTAATGTAGCATATCAATTGGCTCTACCACCATCTATGTCTAGCGTTCATAATGTGTTCCATGTATCATTACTGAAGAAGTATGTCAGAGATCCATCGCATATCTTGAGCGCTGATCCTACAGACTTGACTAAAGACTTAACTTTCGAAGTGGTGCCTGTAATGCTCTCAAGCCGAAAAGTTCAGCAACTTCGAACCAAGGATATCCATTATGTGAAGGTGCATTGGAGAAGCCAAAATGTGGAGGAAATTACTTGGGAAGAAGAGAGCGTGATGAGGAAGGAGTACCCTAACCTTTTTGACGATCATGGTAGGTTCAAATTTCGAGGCTGAAATTTCTTTTAAGGGTGGGGGAGTTGTAGTACCTACATGCAAATTTCGGGACGAAATTTCTTTTAAGGGTGGTGGAGTTGTAAGACCCGCACTCTGAAAACCTGGTCTAACCTTGGTTTTGTGTCGTGACAGGTCTTCCGATCATCACCGAGCCAGACGGGGCAAGCGGATAAAAAACAGGTACGAAATCGGACCAAAGTCGACCAATTATACCTGATTTTAGATACCGGTTGATGGTACCGGATGATGGTACCGATCGACCGGTATGGCCTGCACAGCTATGTGGGGGAATTTGGAAATTGGTCTCTACGGGTCCCGCTTTCCTGATTTCGAATCCTAGAAGTTTCCTAATCCTAGTAGGGTTACTAAACCCTATTTCTAGCCTATAAATACACCCTTAAACCCCCTCAAATCCTTTCCATTGTCTCTCACAAATCCTAGAGAAGAGAAAGAGCTTGGAAAGGAGAAGGAGCTAGGAAGAAGAAGAAGGAGCCGCCATTACCGTTTGACGAAGCTCACGCTACGCCTGTCAACGGTAAGTGTTTGAATCCCTCTTCTTACCCTATGATAGTTGTGTGGGTGGATCAATACCATGCAATGTAGGTATTGATCTAAAACCCTAAATTGGCCAATAAACCCTAAGTTGCCGTCAAACCCTAGATTTGAGTTTCGAGATGATATTCATCGAAACGAGACTTGAATGAGTTGGGGATAACTCTAACTCAAAGCCTAGACGTAGAATGGATAGGAGAAACCCTGAAAATCCGTGGAGGATGATCGACGGCAGTCGAAGAACCCATGTATGGTCTTCCGGAGACATACCGGTCGACTATACCGGTTGCACATAGTGCGACCGGTATGTTGCGACCGCTACCTCTCGGGAGGTTGTTTGTGGGGGACCGGCTGACCATACCGGTCGCCAGTCTTTTCCACAGAGCTGCAACCGGTATATGCTACCGATCAGCTCTGTGAGGGTGTTTTGTGATTTCTGTTGGTTTTCGACCAACATGAAACCCTAAATAATATATTCTAATGAAACCCTAATATTATGTAGGACTCTGTGACTTATCGTTTGGATCTTGCGACGTGGAGCAAGTAATCGAACGAGCGTCAGGTAAGGGAATCTGACCTAAACCTAATAATTAATGGACAGTAAATCATTGTTAATCATTGAATATCTATGATGTGATGTTTGTGCATATTCACATGCCATCCTTTACTTTCAGTTATTATTATTGTTCATGCATTCATAGGATGTGATTGTTAGACATGTGATTGTTTTCGTTGGTGTGTGGAGTGGGGCATGGGCCTAGGATCGCTCTTCACACTGGCACCTTTTTATAGTATTCTGTCTTAACATGCTTGGTACGGGAGGGGTATCAGGGGAAGATCGTGGTACGGTGGTCTCCGATATTGATGTTGTCCCGGCCATCATTGTGTGGTACTGAGGATTCCGAGTCGACGCTGGCTTGTCCACGATGCTTTAGCTCTATCTCTATGTCGTAGGGAGTTATGTTGGGATAGGGTCTACCTACGTATTGTTTCTATCCTAGTGGGTTAGTTGCGGATAGGGTATCAGGGGGAGGTGAGGTATGGTGGTCTCCGACCCGACCTGCACGCTCTAGCTCTATCTCTATGCCGTAGACGGCTGTGCTGGGATAGAGCATACATTGTTGACATATAGGATTGGTTAGTTGCGAGCCCAGTTTGCGAGCCCTGGCCAGTAGGGGCTTAAGTACTGGTATGGGTAGAGTATCAGGGGAGGTGCGGGTATACCTTAGCTCTATCTCTATTCCATGATGGGTGCATGTGGGTTGGTGGTAGTGTGATTACTGTGCGACGCCACACACTCGTGTATAGAGGTGCGGGGGCCACCAAACCTTTCTATAGCACATTGCAAACTTAAACCAGACCACAGCATAAATTGATTGTTACTCATGCATAGTCTTCTGAAACTGTCTGATTGTCTTACTGAGCTGTGTTGTGAGCTCACCCTTTGTACGTACATTATTTTTAGATGTTGATGCAGGTTACACTGTGGATGACTATGTGAACGCTCCGGTGTATGGAGGTGTGGCTGCTCTAGATGTGCAAGCAGGAGAGGACGAGCATGACGCTTCATGCGAGTGCCATTTCTGCATGTACCTATGATGGATTTTATTTATTTATTTCAGTTATTTTGATTGGATTAAAGGGATGTAATGATATTATTATTATGTGTTTGATTTTGAATAATGGGATATTTATTTAAATTATCAATAGATACTCAGTTCATTCTATTTAAAGTCTTCTGCTGTATATTTATATTCTGATTGTGGTTATGTGTAATTGGTTTGTATGGGTGGACACGGCCTATTCGAGATCCTGGTGTGAACCGTTGGTTCAATGACGGTTCACTCACACCGTTCTGGTTGGATCAGAATTGGGGTGTGACACAGACAGGGTACTCAGGTATCGTGGATGATTATGTATACCTGAGAGTGAGGACTCCAATTTCAGAAATAGAGTTATGACAGAAGCTCATTACACCCCATATTCGGTACATCCAGGAAGCATCAAGATATACCATGATTTAAGAAGACTATATTGGTGGAGGGGTATGAAAGCAGATGTAGCCCGATTCGTGTTCCAATGTCTGTATTGCTAGCAAGTTAAAACAGAAAGGTAGAGACCCGCAGGTTTTCTACAACCACTACCAGAACCTGCATGGAAGTGGGATTGTATCATAATGGATTTCGTCACTGGCCTACCCTTGACACCAAGGTCGGTGGATCCAATTTGTATTATAGTCGATCGACTTACCAAGACAGCTCGATTAATTGCGGTCAGACCTCAGTATACCATGGAGAAGCTAACCAAGCTATATGTAGATAATATAGTCAGACTTCATGGGTCCCAGAGAGTATAGTATCTTATAGAGATCCCCGTTTTACATCAAAGTTCTAGGAAGGACTTCAGAAAGCTATGGGAACCAAGTTGAAGTTTAGTACAACTTTTCACCCTCAGATGGACGGGCAGTCAGAATGAACTATTCAAATTTTAGAAGATATGCTCCGAGCTTGTGCCCTAGATTTCAAAGGAGCTTGGGACGAGAAGCTATCGCTAATCGAGTTCGCTTATAACAATAGCTACCAGGCTACAATTCAGATGGCGCCATATGAGGCACTCTATGGGAAGAAATGTCGTACACCTCTGTTATGGAATGAGGTGGGAGAAAGAAGAATTGTAGGACCGATGTTTGTCGAAGAAACTTGTCGAGTGATTGATCAGATCAAGGAAAGAGTGAAGACAGCTCAAGTTCGACAGAAGCACTATGCGGATAACCGACGTCGAGATCTGGAGTTTGTAGTGGGTGACAAGGTATTCTTGAAGATATCACCTGTGCGAGGTCTGAAACGGTTTGGTAAGAAGGGGAAGCTATGCCCTAGGTACGTGGGACCATACGAGATTTTGACCAGGCATGGTAATGTGGCATATCAACTGGCTCTGCCTCCATCCATGTCAAGCGTTCATGATGTGTTCCATGTTTCATTATTGAAGAAGTACGTCAGAGATCCATCGCACATCTTGACAGCAGAACCACCAGACTTGACAGAGGACTTGACATTTGAAGTAATACCTGTGATTCTCACAAGCCGAAAGGTACAACATCTTCGAAGCAAGGATATCCACTATGTGAAAGTGCATTGGAAGAGCCAAGATGTAGAAGAAATTATTTGGGAGGAAGAGGACGCAATGAGAAAAGAATACCCTAACCTTTTCGATGATCAAGGTACATTCAAATTTCGAGGCCAAAATTTCTTTTAAGGGTGGGGGAGTTGTGAAACCTACATGCAAATTTTGGGGACGAAATTTCTTTTAAGGGTGGGGCAGTTGTAAGACCCACACTCCATGAACCCAATCTAAACCTCGATTTCATGTCGTAACAGGTCTTCCAATCATCACCGGGCCAAATGGGACGAGCGGATGACAACCAGGTATGAAATCAGACCAAACAGACCAAATTTAAGTATGATTTAGTCATACTGATCGATGGTACCGGTCTTGGCATTGGTACCGGTCGACCGGTATAGTCAGCAGACTACCAAGATCCGGAACTGGATCTCTGCGGGTCCCACTTTCCAAATTTCAAACCGATTGACTTTCCTAATCCTAGAAGGCTTTCTAAACCTAAACCTAGCCTATATAAACACCTCTAAACCTCCTAGAATCCCTTCCATTGATCCTCACAAACCCTAGAAAGGAGAAAGAGGCTGAAGAAGGAGGAGAAGCTAGGAAGAGCCGATATTACCGTTCGACGAAGAACACCTTACCGCCAGTCGACGGTGAGTGCTTAAACATTATTTTAGATTATGACTCTAGGATTATGAATCTAGTATGGTTAGATTTCTTTGATCAATACCATGCAAAGCAGGTATTGATCTAAAACCTTATTTTGCCGATAAACCCTATTTTTTTCGACAAACCCTAATCTAGTCGGTAAACCCTAGATTTGAGTTATAGGAAGAAGACCATAAAAACTAGGACTTGAATGGAGTTGGAAGCAACTCTAACTCAGTAGTCAGACCTAGAATGTGTAGGAGGAACCCTAGGATCAATAGGGGATGATCGACGACAGTCAAGAACGTATGGTCTTCCGGAGATATATCGGTCGACTATACCGGTTGCACCCTGTGCGACCGGTATTGCGACCGGTACCTTCCGGGGGCTGGTCTGTGGGGACCAGCTGACCATACCGGTCGCAGGTTCCACCACAGTGTTGCGAACGGTACCTGCGACCGGTCAGCTTTGAGATATATTTTGTAATATCGTTGGTTTTCCGACCAACATGAAACCTAAGGAAAACTATTCTAACTAAACCCTAATATTGTATAGGACTTTGTGATAGCACGTTTGGATCTTGCAACGTGGAGCAAGCTATCAAACGAGCGTCAGGTAAGGGAATCAGACCTAAACCCTAATAATCTAATGGACAGTAAACCGTTGTTAGTAACTATGCCTCTGTGGATTGATGTTTGTGCATACTAGCATGTCATCCTTTACTTTCAGTTATTATTATTGTTCATGCATACTCGCTATGCTAGTATGTGATTGTTAAGCATGTGATTGTTTTCGTTGGTGTGTGGAATGGGAAGGGCCTGGGGTCTGAGATCATTCCTCACACTAGCACCTTTTCCTAGTATTCTATCTTAGCATGCTTGGTGCGGGTAGGGCATCAGGGGGAGGATGTGGTACTGTGGTCTCCGACCTGGCCACCAGACTCTAGCTCTATCTCTATGCCGCAGGGAGTTATGTTGGGATAGGGTCTATCTGTCGTATTGTTCTGTCTTAGCATGCTTGGTGCGGGTAAGGCATCAGGGGGAGGACGTGGTATTGTGGTCTCCGGCCTGGCCACCAGACTCTAGCTCTATCTCTATGCCGTAGGGAGCTGTGTTGGGATAGGGCCTAATGTGATGACATATAGGATTGGTTAGTTGCGAGCCCAGTGTGCAATCCCTCGCCAATAGGGGCTTACGTGTTGGTATGGGTAGAGCATCAGGGGAGATGTTGGCGATGTTGATCGGGACGCCTTAGTTCTATCTCTATTCCATGGTGGGTGCATGTGGGACGGCAGTGGTGTGATCTACTGGGCGGCTTCACACCCTCGTGTATAGAGGTGCAGTGGCCGCCAATCCTTTCTATAGCACATTGTAAACTTAAACCAGACCATTATATAATATGATTATTACTCATGCATATAAATGTTACATTGTTTGATTGTCTTACTGAGCTAAGTTGTGAGCTTACCCTTGTGTATACACCATTTTTTAGATGTTGATGCAGGTTACACGGTGGACGGCTACATGAGCACACCGGCGTATGGAGGCGTGGTTACTCTGGATGTGCAGGCAGGAGAGGACGAGCATGACGCTTCATGCGAGTGCCCTTTCTGCGTATACCTTTAGGATTTGATTTGATTTTATTTATTTTAATTATTTTCAGTTGGGATGAAGTTAATGTAAAGATATTATTTAAGTTTCGGTTATTTGAATAATTAAATATTTTATTTAAATTTATCAATAGATTACTCAGTTCATTTTATTAAAGACTTCGTTGTATTTATTATTATTCTAATTGTGGTTATGTGCAATGATTTGTATGAGTGGACACGGTCTTATTGAGATCCAGGTGTGAGCCGTTGGTTCAGTAACGGTTCACTCACACTTCTGGTTCAGTCAGAATTGGGGTGTGACAGTACTTATGGAAGGAGAACAAGTAATTGTGTATGCCTCCAGACAACTGAAGACACATGAGAAGAACTATCCCACACATGACTTGGAATTAGCGACAGTAGTACATGCTATCAAGATATGGGGACATTATTTGTACGGAGAGAAATTTCATATTAAATCAGATCATAAGAGTCTCACTTATCTTTTTAATCAGAAGGAGTTGAACATGAGACAAAGAAGATGGCTGGAATTATTGAAGGACTATGATTGCGATATCCAGTATCATCCAGGAAAGGCTAATGTAGTTGCTGATGCGCTAAGCAGAAAAGCAATGATAAAATCTCAAGGAGAGGTTAACACGACCGCAGCCATGTGTACTACAGAAAAAGTATTCAATTACGATAATGAGCAGTTCGTGATAGATGCACTGGGTGAATCAACCAACCAAGTTTATTCATCGATTTTCAAATATGTTCGCAACATTGAAGATTGTACCTGATATAATTGATGAAGTGAAAGCAGCTATTAAATCAGACCCTTATCTGAGAACGGTACAAGAAGACATCAAAAAAGGTAAGACTATTCCTGAGTTCACTTTGGACGATGAAAAGATACTGAAGTACAAAGGAAGAGTTTGTGTTCCTGAAACAAAAAACTTGGACATTAGACACAGATTAATGAAGGAAGCTCACACCATTGCTTATTCGGTACATCCTGGAAGTACAAAGATGTATCATGATTTGAAGAAATTATATTGGTGGAAAGGAATGAAAGCAGATGTAGCTAAATTCATGTCTCAATGCCTAAATTGTCAGAGGGTGAAGGCTGAACGGCAAAGACCTGCAGGACTATTGTAGCCGCTGCCAGAACCAGCATGAAAATGAGACTGCATCACTATGGACTTCGTCACCAGGTTACCATTGACTCCTCGAGTAGTTGATGCGGTCTGGGTGATTGTAGATTGTCTGACTAAGATAGCTCGCTTTATAGCTATACGACCACAGTATACCCTGGAGAGGTTAGCTAAGCTATATGTGGATAATATTGTCAAATTACATGGTGTACTTGAAAGCATTGTGTATGATAGAAACCCACGCTTTACTTCAAAGTTTTGGGAAGGATTACAAAAGGCTATGTGTACAACGTTGAAGTTCAGTACTGCATTCCATCATCAAACAGACGGACAGTCGGGGCGTACCATTTAGATTTTAGAAGACATGCTTCGAGCCTGTATAATTGATTTTAAAGGATCATGGGATAAGAAACTACCATTGATTGAGTTTGCCTATAACAACAGCTATCAGGCTACTATACAGATGTCACCCTATGAAGCACTGTATGGTAGAAAGTGTTGAACTCCTCTGTTTTGGAATGAAGTTGGAGAACGTAGCATTGTTGGACCAGAATTTGTTGAAGAGACTTGTCGAGTAGTCGACATTATCAAAGAAAGATTTAGAACAGCTTAGAATCATCAAAAATAGTATGCAAATACTCAACGCAAAGACCTTGAATTTGTCGTAGGTGATAAGGTATTCTTGAAAGTATCACCTATGCGAGGTTTAAAACGATTCGGACAGAAAGGGAAGCTAAGTCCGAGATATGTCGGGCCATATGAGATTTTAGCCAAACGTAGAAAAGTGGCTTATCAGTTAGCACTACCACCATCTATGTCGAGTGTGCATGATGTATTTCATATCTCAATATTACAGAAGTACGTCAGAGATCCAACGCACATTTTGACAGCGGATCCACCAGATCTAACTGATGATTTGACATTCGAAATAGCACCAACTGAAATCACTAGTCGAAAGGTTCAACGACTACGCAACTGTGATATCTACTATGTTAAGGTCACCTGGAGGAGCCGAGATATAGAAGAGATCACTTGGGAAGAAGAGAATGCTATGCAAAAGCAATATCCTCACATTTTTTACACGGAAGGTATGTATAAATTTCGAGGACAAAATTTTTAATAAGAGGGGGGGGGGGAGTTGTAAGGCCCGTATCGAACTAACCAGTCTTACCACCTTGTACCAAGTTTACCTATCATGGTCGAGCCAAGTGGACCAAGTGCGTGAAGAAATCACAAGACCAGGTATGAAGTCTAACCCAAAAAATAGCAAACGAGAGGGTAGGGTTGCATGCCTAAATAGATAGGGTCAACCCCACCTCAACAGAAGTCTAATCCATGACTTTCTAGTCGTAGGGTCGCATGACTAGAAAAATATAGGGTCGACGGATTCTGCGACCCTACGTCCGACCCTACGATGACAGACAGAAATCAAAAATTAGGAAACTTTTCTAATTCAAAGGGGATCTTTTCTAAACTCATTGGGACTTATTATGGAGGGATTTTCTCTATAAATAGGACATCCCATAGCCTCTTTTACTCCTTTACAACCCTAGTTGAAAGTGAGAGAAAGAGAAAGAGAAGGAAGAAAAGAAAAGAAGAAAACTTGAAGAAGAAGACTAAGGAAGAGGAGGAAGTTCAGAGAAACCTCTGAATAAAGGTATGAACCTAATTCCCTACCTGAATAAGAGATCCTAGAATAGTTATGAAGAACATAGGATTAGGAGAAACCCAAATCATCCATCCATGGACAAGTTTCGAGAGATTCCGTGGAGGAAATTATTATGGAAAAAGAATAGTGTATAACTTACAGTTTTGAGCCATAGAATAATCGTAGAACAGACCATGAAAGTAAGCCAAAGGATCCAAACATGAAATAATGGACTTTAGAATGAAAGGTCGACTCAGAATACGTGTGGTCGCACGTAGGGTCGAATGATATCCGACCTTACGAGACCACAGGATCGATCACATGTCCTCGGGAAGTCCCAAGGAGGTTGTGGTCGCACATAGGGTCGAATGGTATCCAACCCTAAGTCCGACCCTACACCCTAGGGTCGCAGAAACTGCTACCCTAGGTGCGCGCAGAAACTGCTATCCTAGGTGCTACCCTACCTGCGACCCTACGATTTCAGTTAGTCTAAATATATTGGAATTTATTTTAATTAAAATCTATCGACTTGTTAGGTTTTTCTAGTGATTTTAAAAGTGATTCATAAAGCTTGAACGAGGATCTACGCTCAACCAAAGGTGAGGGAACAATACCATAAATGATTCTATGCTTGTACGATTGTAATGTGCATATCACATGTCATCCAATATTCCTGTTATTATTGTTCATGCATATTTAATTTCCGTTTATTTATAATATGATGTTGATGGTGATGCTAGGAATAGGCATGTGAATGTATGTGTGTGGTTAGTGTACTTGATGCGAGTGGAGCATCAGGGGGAGGACGTGACACTGTGGTTTATCCTGGTCACCAGACTCTCGCTCTATCTCTACTCAAGTCTTGTCCACTAACATCGTCGTATCACCATTACTTTAGCAGAACTATTACATCGTAGGGCATCAGGGGAGGTGGTTTTGGACCGTGTAGTCTCTGACTCTGCCTGGGGGTCTTAGCTCTATCTCTATGGACGTATTGAGGGATGCTGGGATGAGGCCTTGGATACACTGTTTGACATTAGGATTGGTTAGTTGCGAGCCCAGTTTGTAAGCTCTCGCCAACAGGGGCTTACGTGTTGACATGGGTAGAGCATCAGGGAAAGTGTGATGTGGTGTGGTCCTAAGCACTTTAGCTCTATTTCTATTCCATGGTGGGTACATGTGGGGGCGGAAATGGTGTTTGATCCATTGGGCTGTTCCACACATTCGTGTATAGAGGTACGAAGGCCACCTATCCTTTTTATTGCACATTGCAAACTTATGAACCAGACCAAAGATATGAATTGAATGCATGCATATGTTTATTGCATTGTTTTGTTTGCTCACTGAGCCGTGATGTGTGCTCACCCTTTCGACGTCGAATATTTGTAGTTGATGATGGAGGTACCACAGTAGAAGATTATATAAATGCTCTGATGTATGGACATGCGGCGGCGATGGATGCTGAAGTTATGATGGGGTCGCATGATTCGGCATGCTAGTGCAACTATTGTGTTTTCGAAAAAAAATTTATTCAAATTATACAGACAATGTAATTGATTAAATTATTTTATTCTATGTCTTAGTGTTTCTGAAGATAATTGAATATTTTATTTAATGTTATCATCTTTAGACTCTCAGTTCATTTAATATATAAGACTTCCGCTATTGTGTTTACTCTGATTATGATTGTGGATGTGTATGGCTTAAGCAAACGGACACAGCCTATTCGAGATCCTGGTTGAACCATTGGTTTATTAGCGGTTCATCACACCATTATGAATAGTACGGAATTGGGGTGTGACAATCCAGGTCCTAACCCATAGGGTTTCTCATCCTTTCAAGCATAAACTTCAACTTGAACAATGAACTTAATCAAGCACAAGCATAAATCACAGCCATTAACTTTAATCACACCTGAACTATGATGGTGAACCTGATTTTTAGAATAATTCCGTGATACATAGGCAATCTGATGGATACAAATTCGGTTCAATGATATCAAACCACTTGGTTTGGTTTGGTTTAATAGATAGAGTCTAGCATAGGAAAGGTATAGGAGACCGATTTCGATCGGGTAGTTTGGGTGCCTAACCCCTTCCCATAATCGTAACCTGAAGCTTACCCAATCTCTGATGGACTAGAAATCCAATCTAAGGGTCATGAGTCAATCGAAGTTTTACCTTGGGGTGAGATTTCACATTTCTAAGGTCCTAGACCTTAATTTAGGTGGCGACTTCTATGATTTTCAATCTTTGTCCTCACAGATGGCCCCTACAGAATTAAAGGAGTTGAAGACCCCAATTACAAGAACTACTAGATAAGGGTTTCAGATGACCAAGCATATCGCCATGGGGAGCACCTATATTGTTCGTAAAGAAGAAGGACGGTAGCGTACGACTATGTATCGACTACCGAGAGTTGAACAAGTTAATCATCAGGAATCGATATCATTTGCGTAGGATCGATGATCTGTTCGATCAGTTGCAGGGTGCAAAGGGTTTTCTCGAAGATTGATCTTAGATCAGGGTACCACCAATTGAAGATCAAGGCTGGAGATATTTCAAAGACTGCTTTCAGAACAAGGTATGGGCATCATGAGTTCCTTGTAATGTCATTCAGGTTGACTAACGCTCCAACGTCGTTCATGGAACTGATGAACCGAGTGTTTCATGACATGTTGGACACTTCGGTCATCGTATTCATTGATGATATTTTGGTCAACTCGAAGGACAAGGTGACTCATGCAACACATTTGAGAGCATCACTACAACGGCTGAGAAGGGAGAAGCTTTACGCCAAGTTCAAGAAATGCAAATTTCGACTGAAGGAAGTGGCCTTCTTGGGTCACGTAGTATCTGTAGTCGATATCAAGGTAGATCCAAGCAAGATCGCAGCTATAGTAGGATGGGATGCACCAAAATCAATTGCGGAGATTCGTAGTTTCCTTGGATTAGCTGGTTACTATAGAAGATTCGTGGAATCACCGTTCCACTTACCAGACTAACCAATAAAGGAGAAAAATTCATATGGACAGATGAGTGTGAGAATTGCTTTCAGACTTTGAAGTCAAGACTAGTCTCTGCACCTATCTTGACCATCCCAGCACCAGGCTTGCCGTTTACCCTATATACGGATGCCTCAGGGTTGGGTCTTAGATGTGTGCTGGTGCAAGGAGAACAGGTGATTGCCTACGCATCAAGACAGTTGAAGGAGCATGAGAAGAACTATCCTATGCATGATCTGGAGTTAGCAATGATCATTCACACAATCAAGACTTGGAGGCACTACTTTTATGGTGAAAAATTTCAGATTAAATGGGATCACAAGAGTTTAACTTACCTTTTTACTCAGAAGGACCTGAATATGAGACAGAGGAGGTGGCTGGAGCTGTTGAAAGATTATGATTGTGACATCCAGTACCATCCGGGTAAGGCAAATGTTGTGGCTGATGCCTTAAGCAGAAAGTGGGCATTGAAACTTGAGGCAGGACCTAGTACAAATGCTGCACTATGTGCTGCAGTCTCAGGCTCAATAGAGAATGATAAAGAGTACATATTAGAGACTGCAGGAGATCCAATGGAACAGGGCTTAATTCATAAGTTTATATTGATGTTCGCAGCCTTAAAAATCTCATCGGATCTAATAGATGAGGTCAAAGTAGCAATCTTATAGGATCTACACCTCAAGACCGTGCAAGAAGATCTAGAGAAGGGTAAAAGCAATCTTGACTTTACCTTGGATTCAGACAAGGTACTCAGGTATCGTGGATGATTATGTATACCTGAGAGTGAGAACTCAAATATCAGAGATAGAGTTATGACAGAAGCTCATTACACCCCATATTTGGTACATCCATGAAGCACCAAGATGTATCATGATTTAAGAAGATTATATTAGTGGAGGGGTATGAAAGAAAATGTAGCTCAATTCGTATTCCAATGTTTAAATTGCTAGTAAGTTAAAGCATAAAGGCAGAGACCCGCAGGTTTGCTACAACCACTACCGGAGTCAGCATGGAAGTGGGATTGTATCACAATGGATTTCGTCACTGGCCTACCCTTGACACCAAGGTCAGTGGATGCCGTGGGGGTTATAGTTGATCGACTTACCAAGACAGCTCGATTCATCACTGTCAGACCTCAGTATACCATGCATAAGCTAGCCAAGCTATATGTGGATAATATAGTCAGACTTCATGGCGTCCTAGAAAGTATAGTATCTGATAGAGATCCCCATTTTACATCAAAGTTCTGGGAAGGATTACAGAAAGCCATGGGTTCCAAGTTGAAGGTTAGTACAACTTTTCATCCTCAGATAGACAGGCAATCAAAAAGAACTATTCAAATCTTGGAGGATATGCTCCGAGCGTGTGCCCTAGATTTCAAAGGAGCTTGGGACGAGATGCTATTGCTTATCGAGTTTTCTTATAATAATAGTTACCAGGCTACGATCCAAATGGCTCCATATGAGGCACTCTATGGGAAGAAATATCGTACACCTCTGTTATGGAATGAGGTGGGAGAGAGAAGGATTGTAGGACCAGAGTTCGTCAAAGAAACTTGCCGAGTGATTGATCAAATTAAGGAAAGAGTGAAGATAGCTCAAGTTTGACAAAAGCACTATGCAGATAACCGACGTCGAGATCTGGAGTTTATAGTGGGTGACAAGGTGTTCTTGAAGATATCACCTGTGTGAGCTCTGAAACGGTTTGGTAAGAAGGGAAAGCTATGCCCCAGGTATATGGGACCATACGAGATTTTGATCAGACGTGGCAATGTGGCATATCAACTGGCTCTACCACCATCCATGTCAGGCATTCATGATGTGTTCCATGTTTCTTTATTGAAGAAGTATGTCAGGGATCCATCACACATCTTGACAGCAGAACCACCAGACTTGACAGAGGAGTTGACATTTGAAGTAGTACATGTGATGCTCACAAGCCGAAAGGTATAACATCTCTGAAGCAAGGATATCCATTATGTGAAAGTGCATTGGAAAAGCCAAGATGTAGAAGAAATCACTTGGGAGGAAGAGAACGCGATGCGAAAGGAATACCCTAACCTTTTTTACGACCAAGGTACATTCAAATTTTGAGGCCAAAATTTCTTTTAAGGGTGGGGTAGTTATGAAACCTATATGCAAATTTTAAGGATGAAATTTCTTTTAAGGGTGGGGGAGTTGTAAGACCTGCACTCCATGAACCCGATTTAAACCTTTCATTCATGTCGTAACAGGTCTTTCAATCATCACCGGGACAGACGGGATGAGCGGATGACAATCAGGTACGAAAATGGACCTCAAAGTATGATATATTTCATATCGGTCGATGGTACCGGTCTATGGTACTGGTCGACCGGTATGGCCTGTGCAGCAGACCACTTAGATCTGAAAATGAATCTTTGCAGATCCCACTTTCCAAATTTCAAACCGAAGGACTTTCTTAATGTTAGGAGGCTTCCTAAACTCAACCCTAGCATATATAAGGACTTCTAAACCTCCTAAAATCTCTTTCATTAATCCTCACAAACCCTAGAGAGCAGAAAGAGATTGAAGAAGGAGAAGAAGCTAGGAAGGAGAGGAAAGAGCCACCATTGCCGTTGGACGAAGAACACATTACCGCGAATCAATAGTAAGTGCTTAAACTTTCCTCTACGTTAAGCGTTCTATTTTGGTTAGTCACGATTGGATCAATACCATGCAAAGCGAGGTATTGTTCTAAACCATATTTTTCCGTCAAACCCTAATCTAGTCGGTAAACCCTAGATTCAAGTTCTAGGTTGAAGATCATCGAAAGTACGACTTGAATGGAGTTGAAAACAACTCTAACTCATTGCTTAGACCTAGAATGTATAAGAGAAATCCTAGAATCAATAGGGGGTAACCGACGAAAGGCGTGAACCAGATGTATGGTCTTTCAGAGACATACCGGTCGCACCCTAGTTTGCAAGCCCTCGCCAATAGGGACTTACGTGTTGGTATGGGTAGGGCATCAGGGAAAGTGTTGGCGGTGTTTGATCCGAACGCTTTAGCTCTATCTCTATTCCATGGTGGGTGTATGTGGGACGACAGTGGTGTTTGATCCATTGGACGGCTTCACACACTCGTGTATAGAGGTGCAGTGGCCACCAATCCTTTCTATAGCACATTGCAAACTTAAAACCAGACCATAATGTGAATGTTACTCATGCATGTTATTTGTTGCATTGTCTGATTTTCTTACTGAGCTAAGTTGTAAGCTCACCCTGTATATATATACATGTTTTTAGATGTTGATGCAGGTTATACTGTGGAGGACTACATGGATGCTCCGGCGTATGGAGGTGTTGCTGCTATAGAAGTGCAACCAGGAGAGGACTCGCATGACGCTTCATGCGAGTGCCCTTTCTACGTGTACCTCTAGGATTTGTTTAGTTTATTTATTTATTTTCAGTTGGAGATACAATTGATGTAAGGATATTTATTTATGTTTTGGTGTAGAGAATAATTGGGTATTTTATTTAAACTATCATTAGAGAATTCAGTTCATTTAATTTAAGACATCCACTGTATTTTATTATATTCTGATTATGGTTATGTGCAATGGTTTGTATGAGTGGACACGGTCTTATTGAGATCCTAGTGTGAATCGTTGGTTCAGTGACGGTTCACTCACACTTCTGGTTCAGTCAAAATTGGGTTGTGACATGGTCGGTCTAAGGAGGACAAAAAGGGGGTTGCGACGAAGGAAGTCCAGCCCCTCCGGGCGATTAAAGTGGTCGATCTGACCGATGCTGCCGACCTGAAGGCGCAAGGGGAGTCTGTTCCCCCGGTGAAGGGCGGCTCTGAGAAGAAGGTGCGGGCGGCGGTGTTCGCTCCACAGCTCGGCCTGAAGGACACCCACTCGGTGTTCAAAAGCACGAGGGTGGCCAGGATCATGCTGATTGAGAACCGCCTCCCAGAGGACATGGCCTTCACCTCTTCTCTGGAGATGACCGACCTACTGAAGAGGATCTTCCTCGCCAGCACCTAGGTATGATGGTCAGACCTTCTTTCTTCCAATCTTACTTTCACTTTGCTATTAGAATTTTTACTAATTGTTCCATTCTTCTGGTATGCAGGGTAGCAACCTCGTGGCCAAGCTTTGTCAGAAGGCTGCGACCTTGGTGGTGGACCTAGAAGAGAAGACTGAGCTGGAGTCTTCACTGCGGGCAACTCTGAAGGCCTCCGAGGACAAGCTGACTGAGAAGACCTCCAAGGCCGAAGGCCTTGCTTTGGAGAAGTCCAACCTCTGGACTTTTCTGGACAAAGCCAAGGACGCCCTTTTGGAGGAACATCGAAGGGAGCACCAGGCCAAGGAGAGACTACGGCCAGCCGAGGATGCCAAGTGAAAGGCCAAGGATGACGCCAGGTTGGCCAAGGAGGCGTTGGCTAAGGCGGAGGAGTTTCAGGCTGAGATCCGAGACCAGGCCATGGCTGACTACCTGGCATCGTTTCAGTATACCGACGACTTGGAGGAGGTCACCAGCGGGTTCTTCCAGAAAGGGGCTGTCTACCTGAAGGAGTAGCTCGCTGGGAAGGACGTGGTCTTTGACTGCTCGAACATTCCGATCCTGGCCGAGGAGGAGGTGGTGGAGCCGACCGCACGTATAAAGGCCGACGGTGTGCAGGAGGACAACTTTCCTGCCTATGAGGTTCCTCAGACGCCTATCAACGAGCTTCCGGACGTGCAACTACCGAGCGACGTCCCCACTGATCCCGCTGCCAAGGACGGGCCTTCCTGAGAAGATCTTCTTCCTGCTTGGGCTTCCTTGTATATATATTTTTTTGTTTGTAATGTAATGTTCTGCCCCTTTGTGGGCTTTGTACTGCTACCCCTTGTGGGCTTTTATGAATAAAATTCATTTTTTCTAATTCACTTTGTGTTGTTGTTTTCATTCCTTTTGTGTTGTTCGTCTTCGGTGTTGAGTGTTGTTCGTCTTCGGTGTTGAGTCTTGTTGTATTGTCCCTACCTCGAAAGTGTTGTCAGCTTAACGGCTGAGCAGGCCGAGAACACTTATGTTTTTACGGAAATGACTATGGCATGGGAAGATTGAGGACGTTATGCTATTATGTCTGTGGGCGCATGCATGCTATCATGTCTGCGGGCGGAGTCACCCTGTATTCGCACGCTACTCATACCTACTCGTCGGTGTGAGTAGGCGGTGTCAATTGTGATCTGCATGCTACCCTTACCTGCTTGTGGGTATGGGTAGGCAGAATGGTTGAACACCTACATGCTGCTTATACCTACTTGTGGGTGTGAGCAGGCGGTGGGTGTGAGCGGTGTCATGTATGACCTGCATGCTACCCTTACCTGCTTGTGGGTATGGGTAGGTAGAATGATTGAGCACCTGCGTGTTGCTCATACCTGCTTGTGGGTGTGAGCAGGCAGTGTTAATTGTTATCTGCATGCTACCCTTACCTGCTTGTGGGTATGGGTAGGCAGAATGGGTGATCGTCTATGTGCTACTCATACCTGCTTGAGGGTATGGGTAGGCAGAGTCACCGAGGGCCGGCGTGCTGCTCGGGCCTACTTGAGAGCCGAGTAGGTCGGCTAGGCTGAAAGGAACGGCTATGTCAAGTGCTGCGAGTTGTGGGTTGAAAGACAGTACTTCTTGTATTTAAAATGAACCGAGCGGATGCCCCTAGGGGGTCCAGCGTACAACTAAGACCACTTAACTTAAAAAGAAAGTTGAAAACTACCATATTGGCCAGGACAGGTCGATCGATAGGACAAAACAAAACAACTTAATAGTAAAGCTAACAACTATTCACTGGTAATACTTGCGAAGATTGGTGGCATGCCAATTCCTCGGTATTTGTTCACCACCGAGGGTGCCAACTTGTATGATCCTGGTCGATCGGTTCTGAGGATGCGGTAAGGACCTTCCCAATTTCGGGCCATCTTCCCTTGATTGGTGGGCTCGGAGACTACTGCTTTTCTGAGGACGAGGTCTCTGACCTTGAACTGCTTTGGTCAGACTGTCTTATTGTAGTGCCAAGCGATCGCCTGCTGGTATGCTACCATCCTGAATGCTACTGACTCCCGCACATCCTCCAAATTGTCCAAGTTAGTTCGGAGATCTTCTAAGTTGGTATCCTCATTGAAGTTTAGCATCCAAAAAGTGGGATGAAATACCTCGACTGGGATGACTGCCTCTGTGCCGAAGGCAAGCATGAAGGGAGTTTCGCCCGTGGGTGTCCTGCTGGTTGTCCTGTATGACCAGACAATGCTCGATAACATGTCGACCAACTTCTCCTTTTCATTTGCCATCATCTTCTTCAGACCGAACAATATGGTTTCATTTTTCGCCTCAGTCTGTCCGCTTGTTTATGGGTGGCCAATCAACCCAAATCGATGGTCGATCCTAAACTCCGTACAGAAGTCTGCGAATGATGCATTGGCGAACTGAGTGCCATTGTCTGTCACAAGGATTCTAGGCACACCGAATCTATACACGACGGAGTGCCTAAAGAAATGCTCCACCTTGGTTGCGTCAATTTTGGCAACAAATTCAATCCACATTGTGAAGTAGTCAATGGCCACAATGATATACTTCCGTTGATATGTTGCCTTGAGGAAGGGTCCCATAATGTCCATGCCCCAGATGGCAAAAGGGAGAGGACTTATGATCGGCTGCAGAGGTGCGACCGGAGCATGTGGGACTGGTGTGTAGAACTGGCACTTACCGCACTTGCGCACCAGCTCGATGCAATAATCATGCATTCTGGGCCAGTGGTAGCCTTGTCGAAGGATCTTCTGAAATAATGACCGGCCTCCTTGGTGCTGACCGTAGATTCCCTCGTGGACCTCTTTCATAACTTGCTCGGCTTCGTCCAATCAGAGACACCGAAGTAATGGCATGGTGTAGGATCTCCTATACCGCACATCGTTGTGAATGGTGTACTGGCTGGACTGGGCTTGGATGCACCACGCGTCTTTCCTATCATCTGGAAGTGCACCTATTCAGAGGTAGCGGTAGATGTCATCGTATCAGCTAGAGATGGCTTCGATCGGTGCAACTTCCTCGGCAGAGCTGGTGGCGTGCTCCAATAACTTCACATATACGCTAGAGTCCATTCCTGAGATATCTTCTAGGGATAACCTAGACAGCTCATCTGCTTCGGTGTTCTCGTCCCGGCACACGTACTATAGCTCGACACTTCGGAAGGCTGTAATGGCCGAGTTGACCTTGTCCAGGTATTTCTACATCTTTGGTTACCTGGCTTCATAGTCGCCCTGTACTTGTCGGATGACCAGCTGCGAGTCACCCTGGACTATGAGCCGCCGAACGGCCAGGATTTTTGCCAATCTGAGGCCGGCCAGTAAAGCCTTGTACTCAGCTTCAGTTCATGGCACGGAATCCAAATCTCACTACTAATCGGATTTTGAAACCTTCCGGGCTTGTCAGTATCACACCCGCACCTGCTCGATCGTCCACGGAGGATCCGTCTACCTACAGTGTCCATGGGGCCTCGGTTGGTTCTGGTGTATTCTCTGCTAGTGGTTCGACAACTTCTTCCTCTAGTAGGGTGCTCTCGACAACGAAGTTAGCCAATGCCTGAGCTTTAATGGAGGTTCTAGGGACGTACTTTATCTTGAACTCGCCGAGGTTCACTGCCAATTTATGAGCCGGCCGGATATGTCAGGCTTCGATAACACCTTCTTCAGAGGTGTGTTGGTAAGTACAGAAATAGGCTATACTTGGAAGTATCGTCAGAGTTACCACGCAGCTGTCACCAGTGCGAGCACCAGTTTTTCAATAGGCTTGTGTCTGATCTCTGCGTCCAACAGCACCTTGCTGACATAGTATATCGGCCGTTGTACCCTATCTTCCTCTTTCAGCAGCACGACACTCACCGCTTGGTCAGAGACTTCGAGGTAAAGTTGCAACTCTTCCCCAGGATTGGGTTTCACCAGCAGAGGCGGTGTGGACAAGTAAGCCTTGAGGTCCTCGAAGGCTTTCTGGCACTCTTCAGTCCATTCGAACTTCCCAGCTCCTTTCAATGTTTTGAAGAAGGGAAGGCATCGTTCGGCCAACTTTGATATGAAGCGGCCGAGGGCGGCTATGCGACCGTTCAGCTCCTGTACCTGTTTGGGTCTGATCGGCGCGGCCATGTTTAAGATGGTCATGATCTTCGAGGGGTTGGCTTCTATTCCCCTCTCTGAGACCATGAAACCTAAGAATTTCCCAGACGTGACTCCGAAGGCACACTTGGTGGGATTCAGCTTCATGTTGTGTCTGTGGAGGACTTGGAATGCTTCGCCGAGGTCGACTAGATGATGGTTGGCTTGCTGGTTCTTTACTAGGAAGTCGTCGACATATACCTCCATGTTTTGGCCAATCTAATTTTTGAACACTTTGTTCACCAAACTTTGGTAGGTGGCTCTTTCATTCTTTAGGCCAAAAGGCATGATTGTATAGTAGAAAAGCCCCTGCTTGGTGATGAGGAGGTACACTCCTCGTCAGCCTTCCTCATCTTGGTCTGATTGTACCCCGAGTACGCATCAAAGAAACTAAGCTGCTCGTGCCCAGCTGTAGCATCTATCAATTGGTCAATGCGTGGCAGTGGATAGCTATCTTTAGGACAGGCCTTGTTGACGTCTGTGAAATCTATATAGATCCGCCACTTTTCGCTGGCCTTGGGCACCATGACCACGTTCGCCAGCCGGTCTGGATAAGCTACCTCCCGTATGAAGCCGGCCGCTAGTAACTTCTGGACTTCCTCATCTATACCAGACTGTCAGGCAGGCACGAAGCTCCTTTTTTTCTATCTGACTGGTCAGTGTTGGGGGTCAAAAGCCAGGTGATGTTCGATCACTTTTCTGGGGATTCCTGGCATCTCAGAGGCCGACCACGCAAACACATCTAGGTTTTGCCTTAGGAATCCTATCAGCTCTCCCTTCTGGTCCTCAGGTAGCAAGGAGCTGACCTGGAATGTCTTTTCAGACTGATCATCCGCCACATGGATTTTCTCTAACTCCTCGGCGGGCTTTCCCCTGCTCGGCGGGTCAATATCTCAGACATCCACTATGTGGACTGGTGCTTCTTTCAGGGCTCTTTGACTATTTTTCAGCTCAATTGCGTACCATCTTTTGGATGTCACTTGGTCTGTTCGGCATTCTCTGACGCCATTCTCTGTCGGGAACTTCATCACCAAATAGTAGGTGGACATGCATGCTTTGAGCTTATTTAAGGATGGGCGGTCGAGGATCACATTGTGGGAGGACGGCCGATCTACCACCATAATTCGACCATCACCCTCTGTTGCCTGGGTTTTTGGCCAAGTATCACAGGCATTTAAATGCCTCCTTTCACCGTCATCGGATCCCTGGAAAAGCTGATAAAATCAAAGGTTACCGATTGGAGCTGGTCGTCTCGTAGCTGCATCCTTTGGTACGCGTGGTAGAATATAATATCTACCGAGCTCCCTGTGTCTACCAGGCACTTGGTGACATCGCAGTGTCTGATCCCGATAGTGAAGACAATGGCATCTTCATGGGGGACTGCCACCTTGATGAGGTCTTCATCGCTGAAGGTGATGATTTCTCCAGTCCGTGCCTTTTTGGACGGCCACTCCGTTTTCGCCACTAGACGGGAGTAGGCTTTGGCCGACCAATTAGATGTGTTCCCAGCTGCCTGTCCTCCTATGATTGTGAGGACTGTCTTTCCCTCGGCTTTGGGCCCCTTTGTAATGGCATAGACGCCACTATCGCCAGGAATACGCAGGCCCGTAGATGTGCGTGGTCGGTCTTTTGGTTGATGACTACCAATGAATCATCGATCGGATCTTCTTCTCTTCGATGCCGGGCGGGACCTCCTCCTACTTCTGCCCCTACTATCTCGTTCAGACCAGGACAGGAAGAACCCAAACTGGATATGTTGTCTTCCTCCTAACCGTTCCTTCACCGATATTCTGGTTTGCTTTGCTCTAGACGATTCTTCGATCGTACCAAACTGAACGGCACCGACCCACTGTTTGGGAGCAGCAGGACCTCCCTCGGGATCTCTGTCGTCCTTGCGAGCTACGTTTTGTTCGTCGCTTGCATCCCTTTCTGCAGTCATTTGGTTGTTGGTTCCTCGGAGTCGGAGGGGGTGGCCCGCGATCTCTCCGAGCTGGCGCTGGTCCCCTGCCAGTGTCTCTGACAAAATTCCGGTAGTAACCGCAATGGATGAGATCTTCAATTTCCCCCTTGAGGTACTTGCACTCATCCGTGTCATGATCGTGGTTGCGATGGAAGTGATAGTATCTGGAACTATCTTTATTCCTTCCTTCACCTAGGGGCTTCGGAGGTGGTCGGATGTTCCGATCATTCCTAATTACCTCCAAGATCTTCGTCATCGAAGTGGTGAGTGGAGTATAGTAATTAAAGGTCCTGTATGGGTGCCGGTGTACCTGTTCTTTGTCGGACCTTTGCTTCTTGGGGTCACTGGATTTTTACATCTGGTCTGCCAACTCGGATCTCTTTTTGTCCACCGGCTTTTGGTCGGTCTTCAAGGTGTTAACCGCATTGTTTTTCTAGGCCTTGGTCGTTTCGTCTGCTAAAGCGTACTTCTCGCATCTGGCCAGCAGGTCGTTCAAGTTCTTCGGTGGCTTTTTGGCAAGGGACCAACAAAGCTGCCTGTCCGTCACTCCGGCCTGCAAGCTGGACATATGCACCGCAAGGTCGACATCCTTTATCTCCAGCACCTCGGCATTGAAGCGCTTGATGAAGTCCCACAGGTACTCGTCCTTCTGCTGCTTGACCGTCGACAAGTGGTAGGATGTCTTCTTGCGCACCCGGCTGGCTTGAAAGTGCGTCAGGAATTTATTCGATAGCTGTTCGAACAAAGTGATGCTCCTCGGAGGCAGGTTGTTAAACCACGTGCGGGTAGCGCCTCTGAGCGTCGAAGGAAACGCTCAATAGATCAGGCTGTCACTGAGCGGGTAAAAGGGTGTCATGGAGACGAACGTGTCTAGATGCTGCTCGGGATCAGTGCTCCCATTGTAGGAGTCCAGGACAGGCATCTTGAAATTGTCAAGAGGGGGAGCCCTCATGATCTCGTCAGAAAGGGCTGTGACGGCTGTGTAGGCCGTCCTCGGGGGAGCGATACGATTCTGTTCCATTTGCTGGAGCCGTGTGGCCAACTCTAACAACTGTCGCTCGACCTCTGACTGGGGAGTGGTTGGAGGTGGCACTACGACCGTCGTCGGCATCTCCACATTGACTCTCTACTGGCGGAGGGCGTCGAGGAAGGACCTCGCATCCCTCTCAGGCTGAGGGTGTAGCCTATGTACTCCCTGCGCCTGATGGTGATCGGCTAGATGATGTCGAGCGGATGACCCAGCCACGTTCCTTACGGGCTGATGAGAAACTCTGCTCCGATCACAAGATCTCACGGGAGGATTATTCGGTGAGGCTCTGACTGACGCCGCCCACACAAGTTGCTGATGAGTCCCGGACTGGGCCGCTCGTGGTGCTGGTGCGGGCAGAGGGTTTACTCTTGCTCCTCCGAGGACCGAATTACTTGCTCGAGCGCCCATCAAGGCTCGAGCCAACTGATCAATCTGTTACCTCAGCTCGTCAAATTGTTAGCGAGTCATGTATTGAAGGGGTGGTTGCAGCGCCGTCGCCGTTGGTGTGGGTGTAGCCTATGTACTCCCTGCGCCTGATGGTGATCGGCTAGATGATGTCGAGCGGATGACCCAGCCACGTTCCTTACGGGCTGATGAGAAACTCTGCTCCGATCACGAGATCCTACGGGAGGATTATTCGGTGAGGCTCTGACTGACGCCGCCCACACAGGTTGCTGATGAGTCCCGGACTGGGCCGCTCGTGGTGCTGGTGCGGGCAGAGGGTTGACTCTTGCTCCTCCGGGGACCGAATTACTTGCTCGAGCGCCCATCAAGGCTCGAGCCAACTGATCGATCTACTACCTCAGCTCGTCAAATTGTTAGCGAGTCATGTATTGAAGGGGTGGTTGCAGCGCCGTCGCCGTTGGTGTCGGTGCTGGCGTCGGGGTATGGTTTGCCCCCGGCGTACTTGCGCTACTATCAACCTGAACTTGCACGGACGGTTCAGATGGTTGGTGTGACGCCTGGGCACGAGTTCTCCTATGTGGCATCGGAAGTAGTTTGAGGTTGAGATCCTCGTGCGCTGTCTGTCAAACTCAATCAAAAAGGCCCCACGGTGGGCGCTAAACTGTTACGATCAGAAATCGCCCGTCGATCTGCGATCCGAGCAACTTGTAATCACAGAGATGAGACAACAGAGTTGGGAAACTAAGCCCCGGGTACAATCCGATGCCTAAGTCAAATTCCCAATGTAAACAGTCAAGAGATAGCAGGATGCTATCTCCAGTTTAGAGAAAAAGGGGAACGATGAAAGAGTTTGAGCGTACGAGAATGAATGGTGAGATTGAGAGATTGAGACTGTGGTTGTGAATTAGTTTACCTTGAGGGATCGTTCTCTACTTATAGAGATTGGGAAGAAGCATGGAGGCACCAGGACTCAGGGGGAAGTAGATCGCCAATAGGACTGCCAAGTGTCGCTCTGAGGAACATCCAAGTCATAGACTCTGAGTAGGAGTGGGAGACCGTACCCAAGGAGGCCAAGTCGGTCTATCGTAAGAGTGACACGTGTCACCACATAGATAACCGTATGACCGTGATGATCGGCATCGTATCGCACTAGGAGAGGGACTCCTCTGACGTGACATAGTTGCCTTAGGACTCTGACCTCTGACTAAGAATCATAATCGAGCAGGTCTATACCTCCGATCAGCACCGTGTCCTAACAGGACTGTGACTCCGAGCGGTAGAAGCCGAGTGCAATACATCATTCGTGGTCGGCTTCGAAGATAAGGGTTGCCACATGTAAGATTTTAAGTGGATGATGTTTTTCCCACATAACAATCATAAATTAAGATTGTTCAAATAGATGGTGGGGGTGAGTTCACTTCATTGTTTTCGTAATCACTTACTACAGTTTGGAATAATTCATCATATGTCTTGTCCTCACACACTATAACAAAATAGTGTTGTTAAGAGAAAACATAGCTAGGCATGTCGTAGAGCTTGGTTTGTCTATGTTATTTCAAGCTTCACTTCCACAGTCTTATTCAGTAGAGGTATTTTCCATTGCTGTTTTTTCATCAATCAACTACTGTCAATTGTTTTGCCCATAGATACACCACTCCATGTCCTATATGGTAAACAACCAGGCCCACAGTGCTTCGGGTCTTGGGTTCATTGTGTTTCCCTTGTTTGCGTGACTATACTTCTAACAAATTAGAACCACGATCACTTCAATGTTTGTTTCTGGGGTACATTGATCACCATAAGGGATGTCAGTGTCTTTATTTTTCGATTGGTAGAGTCTACATTTCACACCATGTGGTGTTTAATGAATCTATCTTCCCTCATCAGCTTTCTTCTACCTCATTTATTGAGATGCCTGTTTTGGATGGTTTTTATACTTTTAAACGATGGATTAAAGGAGATTTTACAAATGAAAATTTTCAGCCACACCCCCTATAGTATGACTTAATCTCATGCGCCCACCATTGTTCGCGATAATATCACTAACACCCCCTGAAGACAACCAAATGTTATCTAAACTCACATAATAATTAAAAAGACTTTTTTATCCCTTACACCATTCATTTTGATTTTTATATTTTCATTTTTTTATTTTTACATTTTCAAATTTTTCCTCCAACACCCACGGTTGTATTTCTGTTGTATTTTAATTATAAATTTATGTATTATTATTTTATAGTAAAAAATAAAGTTTCAATATAAAGCTATTTTTGGTTTTTCCTTTTTATAGTATGTGGTTTGAGAAGGTATTGAGGTGGAGCTAGTGAAGTTGGATCCCAAGACCTCAAGTTGACACAAGTATGGTTGGTCTCTTTTCTTAGTCTCACATGGGAAGTGAAAGAAGTTGTAGGGTACCTTATATATAGTTTTGGGAACTATAAGGGATAGGGTAATTTGGAAGGAAGACTCCCTCCTCCCTTGTGTCCTGGTTGGTTCCGGATTGCTTTTTGCACATGCGCGCGAGCACGCCGAGCTGGCCGGCCAGTCGTGTCATGGCCGGTGCGGTGCGGGTGTGGGTCAACTCAAGATATATTTTTTAGAGTTGGATTATCTTTTGATTTATGTTGGGTTAAATGCGGTTCATTCCGTGATCCAAACCAAACCGAATTCATTACTGAATAGATATGACTATTCAAAGGGACACACTCTTACCAAGGGGATTTAATCTGAACGCTTGGATTAGGATCAATCAATCCAAACCGTTAAGATCGTAAGGACACTTCCATTCAATGGAACAAATCCTTTGGGAAATGGTGCGATCTCAACGGTCAGATTAGATTCAAATATTTCAAACCATTAGATCATAGAGGTGCATCTGTTCAATAGGACAGATCCTTTGGTAAGGGGTGTGATCTAAACCATTAGATCAGGATCTAACGATCTGAGCCATTGGAATGAAAGGACACACCTACTTGTAAGGGTGCTTAGAAAGGGCATGTCCTACTCTATAAATAGGGTAATAGGAGCCCTCTATTGGGTTCAAATTTTGTATAAAACAAATGCTCTCTCTCTCTCTCTCTCTCTCTCTCTCTCTCTCTCCCTCTCTAATGACCAATACTATAATCAATTTTTTCCATCATCGACGTCTGCATTTGTCTTAGTACCACTCCGAAGTACTCGAAGGGGCAGATTAGACTAGTGCTGGTCTACTACAGGAAGCCAAGAAGCTGCTTTATCTTGGAGCCAGATTTACGTTAAAATTCGATTGCATCATTGGGGGGAAATTCTGTCTTTAGGACAGTATCGCTTGTGATACAACTCAGCTTCAAAATTGTTTATTTGTTGTAGTGCAGTCTTCATCATCAGAATCATCATCGGATCAAGAAATTTATCAAATTAAGGTACGACATTAAATTATTTTTACAACAATCTAAAGACAAAATTTTCTTGGACTACTTTGTTTGAGAAACCCATCATGGCAACATCAATTGTTCCTGGATTACAAAACCTAAAATTGATGTCAGATTTTGACAAAGTTGAGTCATTTGATGGCTCAAACTATAAGAGATGGAAACAGAAGATTCTTTTTGTTTTGAATCAATTGGCTGTATCATTTGCTTTGACCAATCTCATTCTTGAAGAAAGTGATGACTTTGCTAAGAAGAAGGAAAGAGAAGAATGGGTTGTTGCATATTATCAATGCAAGAATCGTATTCTGAATTCTCTGTCTAATGAATTATATGGTATTTATGCTTCTCATGAATCTACCTCATCTATTTGGAATGCATTAGACTCTAAGTATTCGTTGGAAGATGTTGGGAATAAAAAATATGTGATTGCAAATTTTCTTGGGTGTACTATAAATGATGACAAGAGTATATCGACTCAAATAGATCAATTCCAGATTCTTGTGGTTGACTTAACTAAAGAGGGAATGGTGTTACTAGATGAATTTGTTGCTGGGTCTCTTATTGAGAAATTGCCTACCTCTTGGAATGATTTTAAGTTAAGTCTTAAATACAAGAAAAAATATTTGACTTTGGACCTAGTGATTGTCCGGATCAAGGTTCATGAGAAGAATCGTGAAAAGGATAAAAGTGAAAAAGTCAAAGAATATATATCTAAGGCTAATTTGGTTGAGTCAAAGAAAGGAAAACCTTACAAGAAGAACCTGAAAGCAAAGAAGGAAACAATTTTCAGGAAACAAAGAGGACTCTGCTTTGTATGTGGAAAACCGGGACATTTCAAGAAAGATTATCGAAATCAAAAAAATAAGGATTATGGCAAAGCTAATGTTAACTTAACAGAAGCAGATTTCTTTGCAGTCGTAGTGATAGAGGTGAATTTGGTTGACAAACCAACAGACTGGATCCTAGATACGGGTGCCACTAAACATGTATGCGGGGATCAAAATTCCTTTGTCAACTATTCATCGGTTAATTTCGGAGAACAAGTTTTTATGGGAAATTCGCAGACCTCTCAAGTTATAGGAAAGGGATTAGTGAAACTGAAGTTGACTTCAAGGAAATATCTCTTCCTTAAGGATGTGTTACATGTACCTGACATAAGGCGTAATCTTGTTTCTGGAGCTCTTCTAAACAAGGCGGGATTTCAGTTGGCTTTTAAGGCGGATAAGGCTGTCATCACCAAAAATAATGTATTCATTGAGAAGGGTTATAATTCTGATGGACTATTTGTACTTAATGTTGATTCTATTTTAATGAATGAAAATACAAATGCTTCTATTTATATCGTTGATTCGTATGACATATGGCATGGTAATTAGGACATTGCAATGCAAATTATATTAAACGATTATGTCATGATAGTTTAATTGAAGGAAATATTCAATTTAAACATGATAAATGTCTAACTTGTGTAGAAGCTAAATTTACTAAGAAACCTCATATATCTAGATCAACTAGATGTAATGACTTGTTGGAATTAATCCATAGTGACCTAGGTGATTTTAAATCACATGAGTCAAGAGGTGGTAAAAGATATTTTGTGACATTTATAGATGATTATTCTAGATATACTAAGGTTTATTTACTTCGAATCAAGGATGAAACAAGTGATGCTTTCATATCATATAAAACTGAGATGAAAAATGAATTAGGAAAGAAAATTAAAAGACTTAGGACTGATAGAGGAACAGAATACAATATTTTTCAATTTTGTGAAGAACATGGAATAATACATGAGACCACAACCCCCTATCAACCCGAATCTAATGGAGTTGCCGAAAGAAAGAATCAATCTCTTAAAGAAACAATGAACTCCATGTTAATTAGTTCTGGTTTACCCATGAATATGTGGGGGGAAGCCATCTTATCTGCATGCTTTTTTTTAAATAGAATACCTCATAGAAAAATTGGTTCTATACCTTTTATACAATGGCATGGTAGGAAACCTAATCTTAAATATTTAAAGGTATGGGGTTGCTTGGCTAAAGTAGGTATTTCCGAACCTAAGAAAAAAAAACTTGGACCAAGAACTTATGATTGTGTCTTTATTGGATATGCTTCACATAGTGCTGCTTATAGATTTTAAGTGCCTAAATCTATGGATGATATGTTTGATGCCAATAGCATAATTGAATCTAGGGATGCTGAGTTTTTTGAACATATGTTTCCTATGAGAAAAGATTTGCATAATAATGTATCTATGTCAAATGAACATGTAATGCATGAAAATGCAGAAAATAGTAATCCTATAATAATGATAAACCTAGTAGTAAAATTGAATTAAGGAGAAGTATAAGGCGAAGAAGGGTAACTAATATAGGTGATGATATGTTTACTTACATAATTATGAATGATCCATTAACATACCAACAAGCCGTCACTTCTCTTGATTTTGTTTTTGGAAAAGAAGCAATTAAGAGTGAATTAGACTCTATTATTACAAATCATACTTGGGAATTAGTTCTTCTCTCACCAGGTACTAAGGTTCTTGACACTAAATGGATTTTTAAGAAGAAATTAAAACCTGATGGGTCCCTTGATAAACTTAAAGCAAGATTAGTTGTCAAAGGATTTCGTCAGAAAAAGGATATAAACTTTTTTGATACATTTTCACCTGTGGCCAGAATTGCAACAATTAGATTAATGATTGCAATTGCATCTGTGTATAAGCTTGTCATACATCAAATGGATGTTAAGACAATATTCTTAAATGGAGACTTAGAAGAAGAAATTTATATCAAACAACCTGAAGGATGTTTAATTCTGGGCAAGAACATAAAGTCTGTAAACTAGTGCGTTCATTATATGGTTTGAAACAATCACCTAAACAATGGCATGAAAAATTTGATAGTATTTTAGTTTCAAATGGTTTTCAAGTTAATGATTCTGAAAGATGTTTATATAGTAAGTTTCATGATAACAAAGGTGTATTCATAATTTTATATGTGGATGATATGATAATTATGGGAATAAGTCTTGAAATTGTTAAAACCACAAAAGCATTCCTTATGTCTAAATTTGACACTAAAGACATGGATGAAGCTGATGTTATATTAGGAATCAAGATTATAAGGAGACAAAATGATATAATTTTGTCTCAAGCACATTATGTGGAAAGCATACTTAGAAAGTATGGTCATTTTGATGATAAACCTGTAAAGATTCCATTATCAGTTGCTACTCATTTGCAAAGGTATGAGGGTGAACCAATATCTCAAAAGCTTTATTCACAGATTATTGGTTCAGTTTCTTATTTAATGAATTGTACTCGACCTGATATTGCCCTAGCTATAGGGAAGTTAAGTCAATTTACAAGAAATCCTGGTCAAGAACATTGGGATGCTTTGATACATTTGTTAAGGTATTGAAAGAATACCATGAACTATGATTTACACTATAGTGGAAATCTGACAGTTCTTGGAGGGTTTTATGATGCAAACTGGATTTCAGATTCGAAAGAAACTCTGGTTACTAGTGGTTATGTATTTACTTTGGGTGGAGGTACGATTTTTTAGAAATCCGTTAAACAATTCTGTGGGACAAGTTCCACTATGGAAGCATAGTTTGTGGCTTTAGAAAAAGCCGGATCAGAAGCCGAATGGCTTAAGAATTTAGTAGCGGATATACCGTTATGGGCAACACCTGTGCCACCTATCCATATTAATTGTGATAGTCAGGAGGCAATAGCCAAGGCTAAAAGTAAAGCATATAATGGTAAGAAAAGGCATATACGCCTTAGACATAATCTGGTGCGACAATATGTAGAAGATGGTACCATAGCAATTGACTTTGTTAAGTTAGAGGCAAATGTAGCAGATATGCTAACAAAACCGCGGTCCACTAAAGTTATCCAAGATATATCTAGAGGAATAGGCTTAAAGTCCGTGAATCATGAGTCAAGGTGATGGACACCCAACCTATGTGAAAGGAGATCCCTGGAATTAGGTTCAAAGGGTAAAAACGAAGTCACTGGATGACTTGTCTAATACTATCATATATTGCCTATTCCGGTTTAGATGAGAAGATAGTACTCACTACGATGATAGGAGGATGAGTTTTTAAAACTCTTAATTGGTCAAAATCTCGCAGAATTGTGGGGGTATGTTAACCGTGGTGCATACTATGGGCTGACCTAAGTGAATGTACGAAGTGTGGCCGCTTCCAATGAGAATTTTTATGGATGAATTCTCTAAACATTCATGACCCAAGATAGGGACAGGGCCAAAATGTCCAAGTATAGAAAGGGTATACTGAGGGGTCAGACAGTAAGACATGACTGGTAGGACAGTCGACTACACCAATGAGGAAAGGTTCAATGAGTCTGACTCAACCTGTACTCTGTAGCGTGACTTGTCAGACCTAGTGCATATTCAAGTCCAAAAGATATTGCGACGATGTGTCTTATTGTTCTAAGGTGCTGAGGCTATCATTTATTTTATCGGTTTTATTTTGAAACTTATGGGGGAATTGTTGTATTTTAATTATAAATTTATGTATTATTATTTTATAGTAAAAAATAAAGTTTCAATATAAAGTTATTTTTGGTTTTTCCTTTTTATAGTATGTGGTTTGAGAAGGTATTGAGGTGGAGCTAGTGAGGTTGGATCCCAAGACCTCAAGTTGACACAAGTATGGTTGGTCTCTTTTCTTAGTCCCACATGGGAAGTGAAAGAGGTTGTAGGGTACCTTATATATAGTTTTGTGAACTATAAGGGATAGGGTAATTTGGAGGGAAGTCTCCCTCCTCCCTTCTATCCGGGTTGGTTTCGGGTTGCTTTTCACACATGCGCGCTCGTGCGCCGAGCCGAGCCGTGCAGAGCCGGCTGGCCGATCGTGCCGAGCCGGCCGGCCGGTCATGTCGTAGCGCGGTGCGGCGCGGGTGTGGATCAAATCAAGATATATTTTTTAGAGTTGGATTATCTTTTGATTTATGTTGAGTTGGATGCGGTTCATTCCGTGACCAAATCGGAATCATTACTGAATAGATATGACTATTCAAAGGGACACACTCTAACTAAAGGGATTTGATCTAAACGCTTGGATTAGGATCAATCAATCCAAGTCGTTAAGATCGTAACGACACTTCCATTCAATGAAACAGATCCTTTGGGAAAAGGTGTGATCTCAACGGTCAGATTAGATTCAAATATTTCAAACTATAAGATCATAGAGGTGCATCTGTTCAATAGGACAGATCATTTGGTAAGGGGTGTGATCTAAACCATTAAATCAGGATCTAACGATCTGAGCCGTTTGAATAAAAGGACACACCTACTTGTAAGGGTTCTTAGAAACGGCATGTCCTACTCTATAAATAGGATAATAGGAGCCCTCTATTGGGTTCAAAATTTGTATGAAACAAATGCTCTCTCTCTCTCTCTCTCTCTCTCTCTCTCCCCCCCTCTCTGATGACCAATACTATAATCGATTTTTTCCATCATCGACGTCTGCATTTGCCTTAGTAACACTCCGAAGTACTCGAAGGGGCGGATATACTAGTCCAGGTCTAATACGGGAAGCCATGAAACTGCTTTATCTTGGAGCCACATTTGCGTTAAAACCCGATTGCATTATTGGGGGCAAATTCTGTCTTTAGAACAGTATCGCTTGTGATACGACTCAGCTTCAAAATTATTTATTTGTTGTAGTGCAGTCTTCATCATCAGAATCATCATCGGATCAAGAAATTTCTCAAATTAAAGTACGACATTAAATTATTTTTACAACAATTTCACAACTCCGAATTCTTAGCCTCCGTTTGTATCGTCTCTCTGGAAAGTTCCCTTCAAATTTCTCTGAGTTGAAGCTTCTGCGCAGTCTCTACCTCTAGAACAATCTCTTCTCTGGTGAGTTCCCTTCGAGCTTGACTAGATTGACTAGGCTAACACGGTTGGCCCTCTCATTCAATAACTTCACCGGCGATATGCCCTTCTCTGTCAACAATCTCACCCACTTGACTGGACTTTTACTACAGAACAATCGGTTCTTTGAGAATCCCCCCAGCATTAATCCCAAGAACATAAAAATTTATCAGATAAAACTAGAAGAAGATAATGACGTATCAGGTACCCTGTCTTCGTTGATGAAGTACTGCTTTACTAGATTTCTGAACCCTTCGTCTCGGAGAGAATCCAAGCCCTGGTAATTCTGAGTCTTGTTCCAATGCCCGTTGAAGATGCTCGTCATTTGAACCATCTGGCTACTGCTCCTCGGGTTCGTGAAGTTCATATTGAATCATCTAGAGACCGTCTTGATTTCGGGTAACTCCAGTATGAAATTCAGAAGGTTTCGTATCATGTCCACATGGTTCGAGTCTCCCCAGAAGAATATCCATCGATTTTGTAGGCATTCCCAACCCAGCTCTGCAGAGAATATCCAAAATGAGCAGTGGCTTGAATAAACCCAATCGTTGCTCTCCAACGAACTTGAGGAACCCTCACACCATGGCTTCTGGCATGGGTAATTGGGATTCAAGCATCAATAACGACTGTCGTTGCAGATTTTGCAATCGTCATTCTTTACAAGTCGAGCCCACCGCCCGGATAAATAGAAATGAACTGAACATGTCCTTCAGCACTTGATTGAATCTATTCCAACTAAGAAAGAGAATACTCTGTCCAAAAATCAGCAACAGACTTATTATTTGCATCCATTTGAGTTCTCGATTAAACTATAAAGGCACAGTTATAAAACCTAGAGAGAGAGAGAGAGGGAGAGAAGGATTTCAATGAAAATAACAAAACGAATTTCACCATTTTACCATCGTCATCGGTCTTTTTACCTTTGCCTGCGAAGATCTTCGGAATATGTAGCCATGGCCTGGGAAGACCAATGGAATCAATAGTCGTGGTGTGGGAATCCTTTTCTCTCTCTCTCTCCCGGCGATCATCATCACATCCTCACATCCAACTCTGACCCAGTCATAAGTGGAAACGGAGTAGTTCCATTGGGGCCTGTTCGCGTGTGAACTCCTGGAATGAAATTAAGAGCTCTAGTTTGTCCGCATTTGGTTCCCATACCTTTTCTATCAGTCGGAGAAGACTTTCGCCAGACAATAGAGCCATCGCTAGGGCTGCAACTAGGCTGGATTGGGTCAGGTTTTTTAAAACCCTAACCCCAATCTTAACTATTTAAACTTAACCCTAACCCAGCCTAACCCTGTCAGGGTCAGAAAACGTACAACTCTAACCCTGACCCTGGCAGGGTTGGGCCTAACCCTAACTTGTCCTGATTGACCCTGACAAGACCGGGTTGGGCCGGATTAACCCTGATTAACCCTGATTTAGGAAGAGGTAAAAAGAGAAAAAAAAGATCCCCATATGTAAAAAGAAAAAAAAAAAAAAAAGATAAATGATATCATTCATACAATTCATTTAAAACCTATTTAATCTTAGCTCAAATCAAAATTTCCTGTCGATCATTAAATATGCTTTTGATTGTCCATTACAACACTCATGAGAATCATAAATCTCTACTGATGAAAATATGAAAAAAATATGAACAAGATTGGTAGCCAAAACAGAGGGGAACTCTAAAAAATCAACAAATAAAATAGAAACAACAAAAATCAAACAACATACTCAATTTGTCAGAAAAACAACAGAGACATTGAAAACACAACTCAAAACAAAGTAAATTTTCTTTACAGTTTTCTAATAGATCAGCAAATGAAGTTGAAACAATAACAATCAAACTATAAAAAACATTTAACTCAAAATAGGAAAAATTCCTCAAGAGATTTCGATTCTCACCTAATCTTTTTCGATAGTCGACTCTCAGTCTCTGAGACAATGTCTCAACGCCAATACTTCCCAGAGTATATTGAATATATATATATATAGGGTCGGGCCGGGTTGGGCTCAACCCAGGGGGTCAACCCTAACCCAACCCAACCCTGCTAGGGTTGATAAAAAATTAAGCCCTAACCCAGCCCTGTCAGGGTTCGGGTCGGGCTCAACCCTGCCAGGGTTCAACGCGGGCCTGGGCGGGTTAGGGTCGTCAGGGTAAAACTTGCACCCCTAGTCGTCGCCGGAGATTAGGGAAAGAAGATGCTAATGGATTTCACGTTTGCACAAAATTAATGAGGTAGTTTTGTCATTAATGAATTTAAGATGGTGACACGTCATCGGTTAACCATCCTGATTTAATAGAGGGGTCTGACGGAATCATTTTTCAGAAGTAGAGGATTTTAGTGATATTATCATGAAAAATGTGGGTGCATGAGATTAAGCCATACTGGATGAGTTGTAGCTTCTACAATTACTTGTGGTTCACCTACTACACTTGCACAACAGTCTTTTGATCAGTCTCCATCATCAGCGTAAACACTTCCATCACATGTCAATGTCAATGACTTTGTCACTTCTAAATCACTTGCTGCAATAGAGTCGGGTTGGGCTGGGTTTTTCAAAACTCTAACCCCAACCTTGATTATTTAAACTTAACTCTAATCCTGTCCAATCCTACCAGGGTCAAAAAATGTACAACCCTAACCCTGACCCTGGCAGGGTTGGGCCTAATCCTAACCTACCTTGATTAACCCTAACAAGGCTGGGTTGGGCCGGGTTAACCCTGATTAACCTTAATTCAAGGTCGGATTGACCCTAAACATACAACAATTTATCAAATAACAATTATAACTTAAAACATAAGACAAACACAATCAACCTATGACATTCTTTTAAAAACCTAACAAATATAAACCAAACCAATTTAAGTGTTTAACAATCAAACATGATAAATGGAACAAATACAAATCATTATTAGTTTAAGTGTTTAACATAAAATCTGATAAATGAGAAAAAAAAAATGATGGTCATGATCTGCAATTTGGCATTCCCAACTCCCATCCTCCTTTCACTCACAGTACATATTTTCTACAACAAGAAAAAAAAAAAAAAAAAAAGGCTTTCTGAGTAAGCAACATAGGTTATGCTAATGTTCTCTATCTTTATCTCTCGCTGAAACATTAACACAATAACAACAAAATATTTGTTAATACTAGAAAACATTTGTTTTTGAGCCTTATGGAACACCCACTGTATGACAAAATAGTCAACCAAGCTATAAGTAGCTATGGAGAAAAAAAAATTTGTCCTAGAAGTTATTAGGTCATATCTTATCTTGTTGAAGATAATAATTGACTAAACTTTCTATACTTGAAAATAATTTATATGACCCAGGAAAAAATAAAATGCTTAAAATGTCTTAAAGTGATGATAAGAGGAGTAAACTAGATCTTCCCTTGGCCTTCAAACGAGGCAAAGCCCAAAACCTTGTAATTGGGTAAGGCAGATCACAGAAATTATGTAATAATTAAACACAAAGATTGAAGACGATACAATTAGTCAGTGGGTATGTGTAGAGTTTGTGGATATATGACATTCTGCAACATCAGGGGTGTGGTTAACTCTATTAATGTTGGTGTGTGTTGTCCCTAAATCGTCCAAAAAAAATGTTTTTTTTTTATCTTTTGGGTTTTCTCTGGTAGGGAAAGCGACTAGAAAGACCATGACCAACAAACCAGTTCAGAATCCAAAGAGACTTCCTCTTTCAGAGTTCTGAGGGAAAATGAAAAATCAAAAAGTGAGAGAACCATCAGACCAAGTACCTTGCTCTGCGGTTTTGAAACCAGACTTCAACTTGCCGTGGTTTAAGCTTCAACTGTAAAGCTAGAGTTTCTTTTTGCTTCTGTAAATATGAACCAACCCAGAAAAAAAAATTAAGAAATGAAACAATAGAAAAACAAGAAGAAGAAGAAGAAGATTCATGACTAACAGGATTCAGGGTATGATTTTCTCTGAAGCTTTCTCTGAGGAGACAAGACTGTTCTTTTGTGAGACGAAGCTTCTTACGAGGAGGACCACGACCACACTCTTCTTCATCTTCTGCACTTCCCATCATCACCCATTCTTCCTCTCCCCCTGAAGGTACTTGATTTATATCCAAATCCCTCATCACACAACCACCTTCTGTTACAGTTTCTAATTAAAAAAATTAAACCCGAATAAACCCAAATTACAAGGTATAAATTGACAGAAAAGCAGAATGTAAGCAAAAAGATAAAAGGAAAAGGGTAAAATGCACAAAGAAGACAAAACCCTTTGGGACGAGTCAATCTTCAAAAATTGAAGAAAGCAAGAAAATGACAACCCATCCAAGCCATATAAGCCATCTTTTAAAACCAAAAAATGGAAGGAAATCGATTAAATCAAACAGATAAAGAACAAAAAAAGATCGAGACAGGTACCATACAAATTTTTACAAATGTTTCTCAAATCTCACTGCGTCTCTTTGTAAGATCATAAAGAAGCTTGGTTTCAAGAGATGAAGAAAGGGAACAAGGACTCTGGTGCGATGAGAGTCATGAGAGCGAGTCGAGAATCGAGAGAGTCGGAGAGATTGAGGGATTAAGAGTCTAGGAGGCGTTGTCGACTCTCAGTCTAGGAGGCACCGTTTAGGGTTTGGTTTCAGAGATAGATTGAGAAAAGAGGTGAGACCGTGAGACTTGACAGTCAACTTAGGTTTAGTTTTAGGGTTTGGTTTATATATATATATATATATATATATAAGTCGGGCCAGGCCGGGCTCAACCCAGGGGATCAACCCTAACCCAATCCAACTCTGCCAAGATTCATAAAAAATTAAGCCTTAACCCATTCCTGTCAAGATTCGGACAGGATTTAGGGTGTGTTCGAGCGGGTCCGGGTTAAAACTTGCAACCCCTAAGTAGTTGCTAGTGGTTTGAAAGGTTCATGATTCTCGATCTGTTTCCCACCCACTGAACAAGTTAGTTTTTTTTTTTTTTTTTTTGGTTAAGTTAAAAAAAAATTCTATTGAGCAAGTTAGTTATTCTACTGATACGGCTACATAACCATTTATTTCTTCTACTAATGCAACTACAGACGTAGCTCGAGAACTAGAGTTATCATTTTCTTTTCTATTTTTTTTTTTTTTTTTTTTCATGTAGTAAAACCGGTGTTATCATTAATTCCACTGCCTCTGGTTTCTTCACATCCTCATGGTGACTCGGGGTAAATCTAGTATAAGCAAACCCAATCCACACGATGCTCTTCTTACCACCGACGTTCCCACCGAATCCACTACTATGCGCTCGGCTCTCAAACATGTTGGTTGGAAGAATGCTATGCGAGAGGAAATAACAGCATTGGCTATGAATAATACTTGGACCTTGGTTCTCCAGGAACCGCTCGGAATATCATGGGTTGCCGTCAGATTTTAAGACCAAGCTATGCGTTGATGGCTCCTTAGAGTGTCTCAAAGCATGGTTCGTTGCTAAGGGATATAATCAACAGACTGGAATTGATTATATTGAGACTTTCAGCCAAGTAATTAAGCCCGACTCCATTCGGTCGGTTTTTATTGTTGCCACCATACATAGTTGGCTTATACGGCAACTTGTCGTAAAAAAATGTCTTCCTTCATGGATTTCTTGACACTCCAGTGCATATGCAACAACCTCCCAGGTTTGTTGACTCTTCTCAGTCTGATCATGTTTCTCTTCTTCAACGGGTATTGTATGGGTTCAAACAGGCTCTGGGGGATTGGTTTGACCATTTCGGCACTTTTTGTGGACTATGGATTCTTTTGCAGCATTACCGATTCCTCCCTTTCATTTACCAACATAATGTAATGGTGCCTTGTTGATTTCATTTCTCTATGTGGATGATATTATATTTATGGGTAATGTTCCTTCACTTCTTGAGTCCTTCATTGCTTCCTTGAGTTCAACATTTGCTATGAAGAATCTTGGCCCCTATCATTACTTTCTCAGAGTCGGAGCTAATGCATACGTCGCAAGGTTTATTTCTGTCACAAACCCAGTATGTTACTGATTTACTGAATAGAGCTCGTGTGATTGTTGTTAAGCCTATTTCCACTCTAATGGGGGATGGTTTGGTTGTTTCTGAGCAACCAATGTTATTGCCTTCTAATGCACTCTTGTATCGTAGCCTGCTTGGAGCCTTATAGTATATAACCATGACTATGCCTAATCTCTCTTATATTGTAGATCATGCTTGCCAATTTATGCATTCACCTATAGCAGTCCATTTTAGTTCGAACTTTTAATATAGAAACTTAATATGGTATTAGAGCTTTAGGTTTCTCTTTACGATCACCCAAAAAAGGGACCACATGCCACGTGTACTACCACTCAAAGGAATAACAACACATAAGGGAAGTGATGGAAATAATCTCACATTTAAGTCCAGAATCTTGGATGTCTTATTTACTTGAGAGTCCCTCCACTTACTAATTCAAACTTTTGAACTAAAAACCTCAATTATCACCAGGAGAGACCGATTGGTGGGCATGGGATTGGCAGGTTGGCCTACGTGTGTGGTCTGAATAAAGAACTGCAGTGTAACTGTGTATGTTTCTTAAGGGCTACGATGCAAATCACCTCCTTTTTTTTCTGTGAAAAAGGTATTTTAGATATTCATCCAATAGGGGAGTAAGAAATGAGATCACAATGGTGGAATCTTTTCCATTGGCGGTGAAGAAAAAGTGTAAGGGCATTTTTGTTTATCTTTAGTAAGAGGACTACCTAGTCAATAAGTATCATGGGAAATTGTTATTTTATGAATATGTAGACCAAAGGTCTCTTACTCATATATCAAAAAATGTTAATTTATTTATTTGCAAAATGGTCCCACTATATTTGTAGCTTAGAGGGGGATTGAACACCCATTGGGACCAAGGGAGAATCAGGGGATAGGGAGGTGGTGAAAATGAGTGGCATGCTATCCAATAGGGGATAGCAGAATTAGGGTTGCGATAGGGCTGGGTTGGGCCAGGTTTTTTAAAACTTTAACCCTAACCCTAACTATTTAAACTTAACCTTAACCCAGCCCAATCCTGCCAGGGTCAGATAATGTATAACCCTAACCTTGACCTTGACAAGGTTGGGCCTAACCCTAATCTACCCTGATTGACCTTGATAGGGCCAGGTTGGGCCAGGTTTTTTAAAACTCTAACCCTAACACTGATTATTTAAACTTAACCTTAACCCAGCCTGACCCTGCCAGGGTCAGATAATGTACAACCCTAACCTTGACAAAGTTGGACCTAACCTTAACATACCCTGATTGACCTTGATAGGGCCAAGTTGGGCCGGGTTAATGCTGATTGGCCCTGAAACATACAACAAATTTTCAAATAACATATATATAACAATTATAACTTAAACATATAACAAACAAATATATATTGTTACGGTCGAAAATTTCCCGTCGGTCTGCGATCCGAGTAACCTTCAATCACAGAGATGAGACAACGGAGTTGGGCGACTAAGCCCCGAGGACACTCCGATGCCTAAGTCAGAATCTCAATGTAAACAGTCAAAAGATAGCGGGAAGCTATCTACAGTTTAGAGAAAGAGAGGAACGATGAGAGAGTTTGAGCGTACGAGAATGAATGGAGAGATTGTTAGATGATTTACCTTGAGGGATCGTCCTCTACTTATAGAGATTGGGAAGATCATGGAGGTACCAGGACTCAGGGAAGTAGATCGCCAATAGGACTGCCAAATGTCGCTCTGAGGGACACCCATGTCATAGACTCCGAGTAGGAGTGGGAGACTGTAGCCAAGGAAGCCAAGTCGGTCCACAGTAAGAGTGACACGTGTTACCGCATAGATAGCCGTATGACCGTGATGATCGGCATCGTATCTTACTAGGAGAAGGACTCCTCTGACGTAACATAGTTGTCTTAGGACTCTGACCTCCGACTAAGAATCGTAACCGAGTAGGTCTATACCTCCGACCGACACCGTGTCCTAACAGGGCTGTAACTCTGAGCGGTAGAAGCCGAGTACAATACATCATGCGTGGTCGGCTTCGAAGATAAATGTTGCCACGTATAAGATTTTCAGTGGATGATGTTTTTCCCAAATAACAGATGCCCCTTGCACTGTCGGATACAAGGAATTTGATAGTGCAAATATACCGAACAAAAATACCGGGATCCGCTCGGACACTTCTGAAGTATGATTGGTCGCAACCGTTGGTCGTACCAACGTCCTCCGAGAATTCCCCATCACGATCGGAACTCCCATGTGAGTGGATGGCAGTTGTCACCAAATATTCCCACGACTAGACGGTGTGTGGAATCCTAGGCGTCAGACCCTCGAACCGTTGCTTAGCTCGACCGTTGATCTGTAGGCGATCCGAACCGCCACGCCCATCCGATGGCCGTGAACTAATCGGCACACCTCGGGATGAAGCGCCATAAATAACCGTTACGATCACGAACGGTCGGCTCCATCGGACGGTGGAGATCGAATCTGATTGTCTCGAGAACCAGCGTCATAATTATCCTCAGAGTCATCACTGCGGCTGACGTCAGCCTGTCACGTTGCACCCGGCACGGCAGACGTTAAGCCACTACTGTTCCGCCACGTGTTCGGAATTCGAAAAGTTGAATTTCAAACTCAACGCCTATAAATATGCTCCAAACATTTTCAGTCGACCATTTGGACGAGCTGAGATCGAAGTTTTCTTTGCGTGGTCGGAGCATCCGAGTGTCCAAGTCTTCGTGGGTCTTCTTCACTCCTTTTCAAATCAATAAGTTTCCCTTCTCTTTTCCTTCCTTCCCTTGTCTCTTCCGTTTTCTTTTTCCTTTTCATGCTTGCTAGTTCCGTTTCGTCCAATAGTGTCAGACTTCTAGGAAGAGTGAGAGAGAGTGAACCTATGGCCCAGTACCAGACCTCTTCTTCGGAGAGGTCGTCCGACTCAATGGATGAGTTTTCAGTCGCCCCCGAGCCTCCTAGCAAGAAGAGGAGAGCTCGAGACTCCGTCAATCTGGAGTTTGGGTCGGAGACCACCGAGTCGGAAGACTCTGGTGGGAGGGCCAGTGCCCGTAAATCTCCGAAAGTCATCTCTTTGGCTTTTGGTCTAGCATCTGAAGAGGAACTTGAGCAAGGTTCCTCTGAAGCTACCGAGCGTAGTCGCCCAACTCGCACTTCTGCTCGGAGGGCTCCTCGCTAGAGGAGTGGCCGTCCTGAGATTCCACCTGTTGATAAACTCCCCACGTGGAGGGTGCCGAGCAAGGTCGTTTTTGATATGGCCTTGATTCAAATCCATAAGGCCTACCAGTTAGAGGAGCCAATGACCGACGTCTTGGTCCGACTCCCATCTTCTAAGGAGAGGGCTTGCAGCCTGAACCTCTTAGAGATCTGCATGTACAAACACGCTCTGAAGTCCGGCCTTCGTTTCCCCCTTCACCCCCTCGTAGTCGATATCCTGAAGGTGTATCGCATCGCCCCATCCCAATTGACTCCGAACGGGTGGCGGTGTATTTACCCCTTCATCATGTTCGTCCTCCGACTGGGAGAAACTCCGACCATGAACCTGTTCCGATCTCTTTTCCAGTTCTCTAGCCTGACCGAGACCCGCTCCATGAGTGGGTGGTATTACTTTAGCCAGAGGAACGCGAAGAAGCTTTCGGCGATCTCTCAGAAACCCTCTTCCATCCATGGGTGGAAAGAGAAATTTTTCTTCGTGGGCCCTCCGACGGGTGGCCCTGCTTTGCCTCTGTCCAATGCGTGGCTGGTGGTCGACACGACGGGGTTCAACAAGGTCCCTTTCTTGACCACGGAGGAGAGGCGGACCTATCGCAAGGTACTGGAGGGCCAGACCGTTTGGTATGCCGACCTGGCGGACCCCCAGAAGTTGGCCAAGCTCGGCTTGCTAGGTAAGTTTTATTTCTAACTGTTGGACTCCGATCGACTATTTTACCATCAGTACTAACCGTTTGCTTGGTTCTTTTGTTGTAGTGAACTTCTCCAATGATCAGCTAGTTGCCCGGATCCTGTGCAAGCGGGCCGCCAAAGCCGGGAAGCAAATCGATCGGAGAGACGATCAAGCAGGCGGGGCCGCCCCACGGAGGCGGGAGACGGCAGATAACCCCAAGGGCAAGAGGCCCATGGTTGAAGGTCCACCAAAGAAGAAGATCCGGTCGGCTCAAGAACTACGACCGATATCTACAAGTCAAGGCCGACCGTAAGGGTTGGTCGGTCTGAAGAGGATAAAAAGGGGGCTGCGATGAAGAAAGTCCAGCCCCTCTGGGCGATTAAAGTGGCCGATCTAACCGAGGCCGCCAACCTGAAGGTGCAAGGGGAGTCTGTTCCCCTGATGAAGGGCGACTCTGAGAAGAAGGCGGGGGTGGCGGTGTTCGCTCCACAGCTCGGCCTGAAGGACACCGACTCGGTGTTCAAAAGCACGAGGGTGGTCAGGATTATGCTGACTGAGAACCGCCTCCTGGAGGAGGTGGCCTTTACCTCTTCTCTGGAGATGACCGACCTGCTGAAGAGGATCTTCCTCGCCAGCACCTAGGTATGATAGTCAACCCTTCTTTCTTCCAAACTTACTTTCACTTGGCTGTTAGAATTTTTCTAACTATTCCATTCTTCTGGTATGCAGGGTAGCAACCTCATGGCCGAGCTTTGTTAGAAGGCTGCGACCTTGGTGGTAGACTTGGAAGAGAAGACTGAGCTGGAGTCTTTACTGCGGGCGGCTCTGAAGGCGTCCGAGGACAAGCTGACGGAGAAGACCTCCGAGGCCAAAGGCCTTGCTTTGGAGAAGTCCAACCTCCGGACTTCTCTAGATAAATCCGAGGACGCACTTTCGAAAGAACACCAAAGGGTGCACCAGGCTGAGGAGTGATTGCGAGCAGTCGAGGATGCCAAGAGGAAGGTCGAAGACGACGCCAGGCTGGCCAAGGAGGCATTGGCTAAGGAGGAGGAGTTCTAGGCCGAGATCAGAGACCAACCGTGGCTGACTATCGGTCGTCTTCTCAATACGTCAACAACTTGGAGGAGGCCACCAGCGGGTTCTTCCAGAAAGGGTTTGTCTACCTGAAGGAGAAGCTCGCTGGGAAGGGCGTGGTCTTCGACTGCTCGGACTATCCGATCCTGGCCGAGGAGGAAGTGGTGGAGCTGACCGCGTGTATGGAGGCCGAGGCTATGCAGAAGGACTACTTGCCTCCCTACGAGGTTCCTCAGACGCCGATCGTCGAGCGTTCGGACATGCAGCTGCCAAGCGACGTCCCCATTGATCCCACTGCCAAGGACGGGCCTGCTTGAGTGGTCTTCTACCCACGGGGGCTACCTTGTATATATATATATATATATATATATATATATATATATATATATATATATATATATATATATATATATTTTTTTTTTTTTTCTTTTTGTAATGTAATGTTCTGCCCTTTGTGGGCTTTGTACTGCCGCCCCTTGTAGGCTTTTATGAATAAAATTCATTTTTTCTAATTCCCTTTGTGTGGTCGCTTTCTTTCCTTTTGCTCTGCTCGGCTTCATTCTCTTTGTTGTTGTGTTGTTGTATTGCCCCTACCCCGAAAGTGTTGTCGGCTTGACGGCTGAGCAGGCCGAGAATACTTAAGTCTTTATTAAAATGGCTACGGCATGGGAAAATTTAGGACGTTCCTCTGAGTAGCCAAGCGCATGTAGTTAAAAAGTGTTGCGCACTATCTTGTCTGCGGGCCGAGTCACCTTGTACCCGCATGCTACTCATACCTGCTCGTCGGTGTCAGTAGGCGGTGTCAAACCCGATCTGCATGCTACCCTTACCTTCTTGTGGGTATGGGTAGGCAAAATGGTTGAACACATGTATGTTGCTCATACCTGCTTGTGGGTATGAGCAAGCGGTGTCATGTATGATCTGCATGCTACCCTTACCTGCTTGTGGGTACGGGTAGACAGAATGATTGAGCACCTGCGTACTTCTCATACCTGCTTGTAGGTGTGAGCAGGCAGTGTCAATTGTGATCTGTATGCTACCCTTACCTGCTTGTGGGTATGGGTAGGCAGAATGGGTGATCGTCTACGTGCTACTCAACCTGCTAAAGGGTATGGGTAGGCAGAGTCACTGAGGCCCGACGTGCTACTCGGGCCTGCTTGAGGGCGCGAGTAGGTCGGTTGTGCCGAAAGGAACGGCTATGTCAATTGCTGTGAGTTGTGGGTTAAATGACAGTACTTCTTGTATTTAAAATGAACCGAGCGGATGCCCCTAGGGGGTTTGACGTACAACTGAGACCACTTATCTTAAAAAGAAAGTTGAAAACTACCATATTGGCCAGGATAGGTCGACCGACAGGACAAAACAAAACAACTTAACAACTATTTATTGGTAATACTTGCGAAGATTGGTGGCATGCCAAGTACTCAGTATTTCTTCACCGCTGAGGGTGGCCAGCTTGTATGATCCTGGTTGGCCGATTCTGAGGACGCGATAAGGACCTTCCCAATTTCGTGCCATCTTCCCTTGATTGGTGGGATCAGAGATGGCTGCTTTTCTGAGGACGAGGTCTCCGACCCTGAATTGCTTTGGTCGGACTGTCTTGTCGTAGTGCCGAGCGGTCGTCTGTTGGTATGCTGCCAACTCCCATACATCCTCCAAATTGTCTAAGTTAGTTCAGAGATCTTCTGAGTTGGTATCCTCATTGAAGTTTAGCATCCGAAAAGTGGGATGAAATACCTCGACTGGGACGACTGCCTCCGTGCCGAAGGCAAGCATGAAGGGAGTTTCGCCCATGGGTGTCCTGCTGGCTGTCATGTATGACCAGACATTACTCGGTAACATGTCGACCCACTTCTCCTTTTCATCTGCCACCATCTTCTTCAGACCGGACAATACGGTTTTATTTATCGCCTCAGTCTGTCCGCTTGTTTGCGAGTGATCGACCGACCTAAATCAATGGTCGATCCTAAACTCCGTGCAGAAGTTTACGAATGATGCATTGGTGAACTGAGTGTCATTGTCTGTCACAAGGATTCTAGGCACACCGAATCTGTACACGACGGAGTGCCTGAAGAATTGCTCCACCTTGGTTGCGTCAATTTTGACAACAGCTTCAACTTCAATCCACTTTGTGAAGTAGTCAATGGCCACAATAACATACTTTCGTTGATATGTCCCCTTGGGGAAGGGCCCCATGATGTCCATGCCCTAGATGGAAAAAGGGAGAGGACTGGTGATCGGTTGCAAAGGTGCGACCGGAGCATGTGGGACTGGTGCGTAAAACTGGCACTTGTCGCACTTGCGCACCAGTTCGATGCAATCGTCATGCATTCTGGGCCATTGGTAGCCTTGTCGAAGGATTTTCTAGAATAATGACTGGCCTCCTTGGTGCCGACCGTAGATTCCTTCATGGACCTCCTTCATAACTTGCTCGGCTTCATCCAATCGGAGACACCAAAGTAATGGCATGGTGTAGGATCTCCTGTACAGCACATCGTTGTGGATGGTGTACTTCCTGGACCGGGCTTGGATGCACCATTCGTCTTTCCTATCGTCTGGAAGTGCACCTGTTTGGAGGTAGCGGTAGATGTCGTCGTACCAGCTAGAGATGGCTTCGATTGGTGCAACTTCCTCCTTGGCAGAGCTACTGGCATGCTCTAATAACTCCATGTACACGGCAGAGTCCATCCCTGAGATGTCTTCCAGGGACAACCTAGACAACACGTTTGCTTCGGTGTTCTCCTCCCGGCACACGTACTGCAGCTCGACACTTTGGAAGGCGGTGATGGCAGTGTTGACTTTGTCCAGGTACTTCTGCATCTCTAGTTTCCTGACTTCATAGTCGTCCTATACTTTTCGGATGACCAACTGCGAGTCACCCTGGACTATGAGCCGCTGAACAGCTAGGCTTTTTGCTAGTCCGAGGTAGGCCAGTAAAGCCTCGTACTCGGCTTCATTGTTCGTGGCACGGAATAAGAATCTCAATCCTAATCGAATTTTGAAATCTTTCGGGCTTGTCAGTATTACTCCTGCACCTGCTCGGCCGTCCACGGAGGATCCGTCTACCTGCAGTGTCCACGGGGCCTCGGTTGGTTCTGGAGCATTCCTTGCTGGAGGTTCGACAACTTCTTCCTCGGGCAAGGTGCTCTCAACAACGAAGTCTGCCAATGCCTGGGCTTTGATGGCGGTTCTAGGGACGCACTTTATCTCGAACTCGCCGAGCTCCACTGCCCAATTTATGAGCCGGCCGGATCTGTCAGGCTTTGATAACATCTTCCTCAGAGGTGTGTTGGTAAGCACAGAGATAGGGTAGTATACTTGGAAGTATGGTCAGAGTTTTCGTGCAGCTGTCATCAGGGCAAGCGCCAATTTTTCAATGAGCTTGTATCTGGTCTCTGCATCCAACAACACCTTGCTGACATAGTATATCGACCGTTGTACCCTATCTTCCTCTTTCAGCAGCACGGCACTCACCGCTTGATCGGAGACTCCGAGGTAGAGTTGCAACTCGTCTCCAGGATTGGGTTTCACCAGCAGAGGCGGTGAGGACAAGTAAGCCTTGAGGTCCTCGAAGGCTTTTTGGCACTCTTCAGTCCATTCGAACTTCCCAGCTCCTTTCAATGTTTTGAAGAAGGGAAGGCATCGTTCGGCCGACTTTGACATGAAGCGGCTGAGTGCGGCTATGCGACCGTTCAGCTCCTGTACCTGTTTGGGTCTGGTCGGCACTGCCATCTTTAAGATTGCATTGATCTTCGTGGGGTTGGCTTATATTCCCCTCTCTGAGAACATAAAAAACCCAAGAATTTCTCAGACACGACTCTGAAGGCACACTTGGTGGGATTCAGCTTCATGTTGTGTCTGCGGAGGACTTGGAATGCCTCGCCGAGGTCGGCTAGATGATGGTCAGCTTGCTGGCTCTATACTAGGAAGTCGTCGACATATACTTCCATGTTTTGACCGATCTGATTTTTGAACACTTTGTTCACCAACTTTTGGTAGGTGGCTCCTACGTTCTTTATGCCAAAAGGCATGACTGTATAGCAGAAGAGCCCCTGGTTGGTGATGAAGGAGGTGCACTCCTCGCCAGCCTTCCTCATCTTGATCTGATTGTACCCGGAGTATGCATCAAGGAAACTGAGTTGCTCATACAGCTATAGCGTCTATCAACTGGTTGATGCGCGGCAGTGGATAGTCGTCTTTAGGATAGGCCTTGTTAAGATCTGTGAAATCTATGCAGATCCTCCACTTTTCGCTTGCCTTGGGCACCATGACCACGTTCTCCAGCCAGTCTGGATAAGCTACCTCCCATATGAAGCTGACCGCTAGTAACTTCTAGACTTCCTCGTCTATAACAGACTGTAGGACAGGCATAAAGCTCCTCTTCTTCTGTCTGACTGGTCGGTGTTGGGGGTCAACAGCCAGGTGATGTTCGATCACTTCTCTAGGGATTCCTGGCATCTCAGAGGCCGATCATGCAAACACATCTAGGTTTTGCCTCAGGAATCCTATCAGCTCCTCCATCTGGTCCTTAGGTAGCAAGGAGCTGACCTGGAATGTCTTTTCGGGTTGATCGTCTGCCACAGGGATTTGCTCTAACTCCTCGGCGGGCTTTCCTTTGCTCAGTGGGTCAATGTCTCGGACATCCACTATGTGGATTGGCACTGCTTTCAAGGCCCTTTGACTATTTTTCAGCTCGGTTACGTACCATCTTCTGGATGTCACTTGGTCCGTTCAGCATTCTCCGACGCCGTTCCCTGTCGGGAACTTCATCACCAAATAGTAGGTGGACATGCATGCCTTGAGCTTGTTCAAGGATGGGCGGCCGAGGATCACATTGTGGGAGGACGGCCGATCTACCACAATAAATTTGACCATCACCCTCTGTTGCCTGGGTTTTTGGCCGAGTATCACAGGCAATTGAATGCCACCTTTCATCGTCACCAGGTCCCCGAAAAAGCTGATAAGATCAAAGGTGACCGGTTGGAGCTGGTCGTCTCCTAGTTGCATCCTTTGGTACGCGTGGTAGAATATGATATCTACCGAGCTCCCTGTGTCTACCAGGTACTTGGGGACATCGCAGTGTCCGATCCCGACAGTGAACACAATGGCATCTTCATGGGGGAAAGCCACGTTAACGAGGTCTTAATCGCTGAAGGTGATGATTTCTCCAGTCCGCGCCTTTTTGGACAGCTACTCCATTTTCGCCACTTGACAGGAGTAAGCTTTGGCCGACCTATTAGATGTGTTCCCAACTGCCGGTCCACCTATGATTGTGAGGACTGTCTTTCCCTCGGCTTTGGGCCCCTTTGTAATGGCATAGACGCCATTATCGCCAGGGATACGCAGGCCCGTAGATGTGCATGGTCGGTCCTTTGGTCGAGGACTGCCAACGAATTGCCGATCGAATCTTCTTCTCTTCGACGCCAGGCGGGACCACCTCCTACTTCTGTCCCTACTTTCTGGTTTAGACCAGGATGGGAAAGATCCGAACTGGATATGTTGTCTACCTCCTAACCGTTCTTTCACCGATATTCTGGTTTGCTTTGCTCCGGACGATTTTCCGATCGTACCAAACTGAATGGCACAGACCCACTGTCTGGGAGCAGCAGGACCTCCCTCAGGATCTCTGTCGTCCCTGCGAGCTACGTTTTGGTCGTCGCCTGCATCAGTTCGGTAGTCGTTTATATGTTTGTTCCTCGGAGGCGGAGGGGGAAGCCCGCGATCTCTCCGAGCTGGCGTTGGCCCCCTGCCAGCGTCTCTGATGAAATTGCGATAGTAACCCCTCCGGATGAGATCTTTAATTTCCCCCTTGAGGTACTTGCACTCATCCATGTCGTGACCGTAGTCGCGATGGAGCGACAGTATCTGGAACGGTCTTTATTCCTTCCTTCACTTAGGGGCTTCAGAGGTGGTCAGAGGTTCGAACATTCCTAATCACCTCTAGGATCTCCGTCATCGAAGTGGTGAGTGGAGTATAGTAATCAAAGGTCTTGTACGGGTGTCAGTGTACCTGTTCTTTGTCGGACCTTTGCTTATTGGGGTCACTGGAGTTCTGCGCCTGGTCTGCCAACTCGGATCTCTTTTTGTTCGCCTGTTTTGGTCCGTATTATTTTTCTGGGCTTTGGTCATTTCGTCTGTTGAAGCGTTCTTCTCACATCTGGCCAGCAAGTCGTCCAAGTTCTTCGAAGGCTTTTTGGCAAGGGACCAACAAAGCTACTCATCCATCACGCCAGCCTACAAGCTGGACATATGCAATGCAGGCTCAACATCCTTGATCTCCAGCACTTCGGCATTGAAGCGTTTGAAGAAGTCCCGCAGGGACTCGTCCTTCTGTTGCTTGACCATCGACAAGTGGTAAGATGTCTTCTTGTGCACACGGCTGGCCTGGAAGTGCGTCAAGAACTTGTTCGATAGCTGTTCGAACGAAGTGATGCTCCTCGGAGGCAGGTTGTTAAACCATGTGCGGGCAGCGCCTCTGGCCGTCGAAGGAAACGCTCTGCAGATCAGGCAGTCGCAGAGCGGGTAAAAGAGCATCGTGGAGACGAATGCGTCTAGATGCTGCTCGGGATCAGTGCTCCAGTTGTAGGAGTACAAAACGAGCATCTTGAAATTTTTAAGAGGGGGAGCCCTCATGATCTCGTCAGACAGTGTTGTGACGGTTGTGTAGGCCATCCTTGGCGGAGCGACACTATTCTGCTCCACCTGCTGGAGCCGTGTAGTCAATTCCAGCAACTGTCGCTCGACCTCTGACTGGGGAGCGGCTGGAGGTGGCGCTACAACCTTCGTTGACGTCTCCACATTGGCTCTCTGCTGGAGGAGGGCGTTGAGGAAGGACCTCACGTCTCTCTCAGGCGGAGGGGGTACCCCATGCGGTCCCTGCGCCTGATGATGATCGGTTGGTTGATGCCGAGCAGATGACCCAGCCACGCTCCGTGCGGGGTGATGAGAATCTCTACTCCGATCACGAGATCCCAAGGGAGGATTACTTGATGCGGCTCTGACTGACGCCGCCAGCGCAGGTTGCTGATGAGCCCCGGACTGGGCCGCTCGTGGTGTTGGTGCGGGCCGAGTGTTTACTCCTGCTCCTCCAGGGACCGAATTATTTGCTCGAGCGCCCCTCAAGGCTCGAGCTAACTGATCGATCTGCTGCCTTAACTCGTCGAATTATTGATGAGTCACGTACTGAGGGGGTGGTTGCAGCGCCATCGTCGTTGGTGTCGGTGTTGACGTCGGGGTATGTTTTGCACCCGACGTACTGGCGCTACTATCAACCTGAACTTGCACGAACGGTTCAGATGGTTGGTGTAAAGCCTGGGCATGAGTTCTCCTGTGTGCCATCAGAAGTAGTTTGAGGTTGAGCTCCTCGTGCGCTGTCCGTCAAACTCAATCAAGAGGGCCCCACGGTGGGCGCCAAACTGTTACGATCAAAAATTGCCCGTTGGTCTGCGATCCGAGCAACCTGCAATCACAGAGATGAGACAACAGAGTTGGGTGACTAAGCCCCGAGTACACTCCGACGCCTAAGTCAGATTCCCAATGTAAACAGTCAAGAGATAGCGGGAAGCTATCTTCAGTTTAGAGAAAGAGGGGAACGATGAGAGAGTTTGAGCGTACGATAATGAATAGAGAGATTGTTAGATGATTTACCTTGAGGGATCGTCCTCTACTTATAGAGATTGGGAAGAACATGGAGGTACCAGGACTCAAAGAAGTAGATCGCCAATATGACTGCCAAGTGTCGCTCTGAGGGACACCCAGGTCATAGACTCCGAGTAGGAGTGGGAGACTATAGCCAAGGAAGCCAAGTTGGTCCACAGTAAGAGTGACATGTGTCACCGCACGGATAGCCGTATGACCGTGATGATCGACATCGTATCGTACTAGGAGAATGACTCCTCTGACGTGACATAGTTGCCTTAGGACTCTGACCTCCGACTAAGAATCGTAACCGAGTAGGTCTATACCTCCGACCGGCACCGTGTCCTAACAGGACTGTAACTCCGAGCGGTAAAAGTCGAGTACAATACATCATGCGTGGTCGGCTTCAAAGATAAAGGTTGCCACGTGTAAGATTTTCAGTGGATGATGTTTTTCCCATATATATATATATATATATATATATATATATATATATATATATATATATATATATATATATATGTATGGATCACATTAGATGACGGGTCAAGGCCCTTATCACTAATCCCAACCTTATCAGGGTTGATCAAAATTTGGGCCCTAACCCAGTCTTGCCAGGGTTTGGGCCGAGTTCAACCTTGCTAGGGTTCAAAGCGAGTTTAAGCAAATTCAGATTGTCAAGATAAAACTTACACCCCTAAGTAGAATCGAACACTCGATCTCCTTAGATTTACACCAAATAATACTAATCAGCATACACCACTATGCTACAAATGCTTCCCCATATCAAGTTTTAATTAATTCAATTGAAATTGGTGATGTGATAAAAATAAAGCATTTAAATCATAACCAACATCCTCTTTTAATTACAAAGCATTTTGATGCTCAAACTATCGAGAGACAAGAGGTACAAGCTAATGCTTATTGCTTAGGTTATGAAAATGGTCTTTCCCTGTGCAATAAATGGTATATGTAGGGAGGATCGCTGTCAAATCACGTGGTTCCTACACGAATGTGGATGAAGACACGCATGGGACACTCAACGGAAATGAAATTATTTATTTTATGAAATTAGCGATCATTTCGCCTTATGTGTTTGGACATATGCGGAACTCAGCATCAACACCTTGGGAACTGAATCCTCAACCGTAGTAGGAGATTTCTATCGCTGATTTAAGGACTGGGGATCAGTTGGTCCGCCTATCAATACATTAAGAGATGAATCGACTGAAATCCCACCCTTAATTGACGACAAATGAACGAAAGAGGATTTTTATACCAGCACCCTGCACCCTGCACCGACAGACTTCTTTTTCCATCATAAAATTAGTATGATGTTTTTCTATAGTTTTCAATCAATAAAAAAATAATTCTTTAGGTGATTTGTCAAAGTAACAATATCTAAGTATCGTTGACTCTGTCCTTAACAGCTGAGGCCCTTTTTTTTTTTTTAACTTTCTTTCTCATCTCATTCGTCCTTAAATTTCAAAAGAAATATTCTTATTGATATCGATCTTTTGTCAATGATGACACTTGATGTCTCCCAGATTAACGCAAAATCCAAATATCTCTATGGGCTCAAATATCAATATTGTCTTCCTATATTTGTGGTTTCCAATATAATTCAATGAGTGTGCATTAAAAGAAAATGGTGTCAAAAAGGTTTCGACACCAATCGATGTCAAATAGAAGGATTCAAATCGTTTCTTGCTAGGGGATTGGTAGGAGACTCGATTGCATGCAATCAATGCCTGACATGTAGGCATCGACTGAATCCGAACTGTTCAGTCATTTGATAAAGTGAAACACAGAGGGTGTTGGCTTATGCACTAGTGCTGGCTGTACGGCTTGGATTCAGTTGACACCATGTATTGAGCATCTACTGGATACAGTCGCATCTCCTACAGATACCCTCCCAAGAGATGATTTGAATTCCAAATAGAAAGACCCTTTGAAAAGAGGTCAACTACTAATTCCTTGGGGGAAGCCATGGCTTTATTGAAAATGCTTAAAAACGTTCGCTTGCTTATTGATACGGCTTTAAAGTTGGTCCAAGAAGAGATTAGAGACCAGAAAGATTTTTCTTACTTTCATTGTTTTCATGGGTTTTTCCAAGCAATCCAGGTCTTTCTTTTTCTTTTCTTATTTTTTTCTAAACGTTACCATTCTAAATTACACTATGGTGGGGAAGACATGAGATTCGAACTCGAAACCTATTCTCCAACTCATGTTTCACCAAATAAGAATCGGAAAAGAAAGAAAAATTTCCTTCAAATTTCTTAATTCAGAATTTTTATGTGGTCAAAAAGAAAAAGAATAATATTTTTTACTCAAGTTGATTAATTTTGAGTGTGTTTTCCTCGTTTCCTTGCATGAACTTTCCTTGAACCAATACTCACTTGGCATCGAAGATATGCTATACAATCAGTTTTATATTTGCATCAAAGGGTATCAATCGGTTCAGTTTTGATTTATCGATTCGTTTTGAGATATAATTAATAAACATAAACTAAAATCGAACCGATTAATAATGGGTTCGACTTATTCTGCTCCTAATCGATTTCCCCTCTATAACCGTTTCCCATTAGTGTTGCATAACAACACAATGTTCTCCCCACGCATCCACCTACTCACACACATATAGAAAGGAATCAATGTCAGGAAATCTATAAATTCTAGTGGAAAAGTATGGAAATTCATCAAATTTGACCCAAATAGAATGACAATAAGAGATGAGAAAGTAGAGAGAGAGAGAGAGAAAAAAAAAAGATATTAGGACATTCAACCGATTTAACGGTTTATCGATTTACAATCAACAGTTTTTTGGTTAAAACTGAAACCAAATCGATTGTTAAGACTTTAAAACCGAAATTAAACCGATTACCTATGATTTGATTTGATTTAGTTTTTTTACTGATCAATTTCGATTCAGCTTATCAGTTACGATCCAGAATTGACATCCTCACTTGTACATATAACACACCAGTGCAACCTCGATTTATACTAGTGACATGTTGGGATTTGATTTTTTACAGGATATGACCCACAAAGAAACATCGTTCGATTGGCATATGAGCATGCACAAGTCAAAAATTAATATTTTTTAAACTAATAAGTTTATGGAATCCTACATTTTAGGCATTCTAGATAATATTTAGATATGAAGAACATCTTCAACGTAAGATATCATTATTAGTAGCTGCAACTTAAATGCGTGCATGAAACTTTTGGATTTACCTCTTTACAACATTTCCATCATCTTCAAACCTGTTATGTAGTAATACCATCCACAGATGCCTTATGGACAAGTCCTTCTATAAAACTGGCTCTTTAATATTATTTTGGCAAATAGGTTGTTATGGGGGAAAAACATCACCTAATGGAAATCTTACACGTGGCATCCTAAATCACCTAGGCCTATCAGATGTGATAGAGTGACGTTCGGCCTTCTCTACTCGGAGTCATAGTTCTATTGAGATACATCTCCTGGGTAAAGGCACAGTCCTATCAAGACATGGCGCTTGGTCGAAGGCATAATCCTATTGGGTTACGTTCCCTGGTCGGAGTCCAGAGTCCTAAGCCCACTAGGTTACATCGTAGGAGTCCTTCTCCTAGTACAATACGATGTCGATCATCACGGTCGTACGACCACTTGTATGGTAACACGTGTCACTCTTATTACTGAACGACTTGGCTTTCTTGGCTACAGTCTCCTACTCCCACTCCGAGTCTATGACCTAGGCGTCCCTCAGAGCGACACCTGACTGTTCCATTGGCAATCTACTTCCTACAATCCTGGTACCTCCATGCTTCATGCCTATTCTTATAAGTAAAGGGCAAGCCTCTAAGGTAAATTATCTCACAATTATCTTACTATTTAATCATTCCTTCTTCCTACGCTTAAACTCTTTCTTTGGTCCCCTCTTTCTCTAAACTGAAAATAGCTTCCTGCTATCTCTTGACTGTTTATATTGAGAATCTGACATAGGCATCGGAGTGTACCCAGTCCTTAGTCGTCCAACTCCCTTGCCTAACTTCTATAATTGCAGGTTGCTCAGATCGTAGACTGACGGGTATTTTCAATCATAACAGTTTGGTGCCCACCGTGGGGCCTCTTGATTAAGTTTGGTGAACAGCGTATGAGGACTTTCAATCACGATTCGATGACCCATCAGAGAGCAATTCGTGCTCAGGCTTCCCAGCCACCCCCTCTTAACCATATGTACAAGTTCATGAAGACAGCAATGCTAGCGCACCACCAACCGCCCACTCGACCGCTCACCATCCTACGCCTGCAGGATTAGTCAGAGCAGCACCAAGTAATCCTCAACCCCTGCAGGATCTTACAATCGTAGTAGGGCTCCCGACATGCCAGCCTAGAGCGCGGCAGGATCCTCTGCTCGGCACCCTCCGGTCCACCGCCAGCCAACATAGGGCATGCGTGGTCCACATCTTCAGCCTGAACGGGATGTGAGGTCCTTCCTCGACACCCTCTGCTAGCAGCGAGTAAATTTGGAGACACTGACCACTGCAGTGGCCCCTCCGTCAGTAACTCCCCAGTTGTAGATCGAGAGACAGTTGTTGGAACTGGCTACTTGGCTCCAACAAGTGGAACAAAATCGCGTCGTCCCACAAAGGACCGCTTACACGGCCGTTACAGCACTCTCCGACGAAATCATGAGAGCCCCCCTCCTAAAAATTTTAAAATGCTAGTTCTGGACTCATACAATGGGACTATCGATCCTGAACAACATCTGGATGCGTTCTTCTCCACGACGCTCTTCTACCCGCTAAGTGACAGCCTGATCTGCCGAGCGTTTCCTTCGACGCTCAGAGGTCCTACTCGCACATGGTATAACTTGCCTCCGATGAGCATCACATTGATCGAGCAACTATCAAACAAGTTCCTTACGCACTTCTAGACAAGCTGAGTGCATAAGAAGACATCCTACCATCTGTCGATGGTGAAGCAGTAAAAAGACGAGTCCCTGCGAGATTTTATCAAATGCTTCAACTCGGAGGTGCTAGAGATCAAGGAAGTCAAGCCGATGGTACACATGTATAGTCTGCAGGCCGGGGTGATAGATGAAAGCCTTTATTGTTCCCTTGCCAAAAAGCCTCCAAAGACCTTGGATGACTAGCTCGCCAAGTGTGAGAAGTACGCTTCCTCTGACGAGATGACCAAGGCCCAGAAGACCAATGCTGTCAACACTTTGAAGGCCGATCAAAAGTTGGCCGACAAGAAAAGATCCGACCTGACGGATCAGACCCAAAACACTAATGACCCTAATAAGCAAAGGTCCTGCAAGGAGTAGGTGAATCGACACCCCTACAAGACTTTTGATTACTGCACTCCACTCACCACCTCAATGACAGAGATTCTGGAGGTGATCAAGAACGATCGAAACCTCTAACCACCACCAAAGCAGCTAGGCAACAGAAAGAATAAAGACCGCTCCAGATACTATCACTTTTATCACGACTACGGCCAACACTGATGAATGCAAGTACCTAAAGGGGGAAATCAAAGATTTCATCAGGCAAGGATACTATCACAATTTCTTTAGAAATGCTGGCAGGGGACTTGCATCGGCTCAGCGAGACCGAGATCTGTCCCCTTTGACTCCGAGGAATCAACAGCCCAACGATTGCCTAACAAAAGTAGGTGAGGATCCTAACACTATCCGGAGAGGCGACAGAGATCTTGAGGGTGGTTCAGCCACACCCAGGCAGTGGGTCGGTGCCATTCAGTTCGGCTCATTCAGAGGCATACCTGGAGAATAGCCAGCCAGAGTATCAGTGAAGGAACGGCTAGGCGATAGACAGCACATCTAGTTCGGGTCCCTCCCGACCTGGTCAGAACCTGAGAGGGTCCGCAGATGTAGGTGGAGATCGAACTCGGAGTAAAAAAGGCAACCCTCTAGTCAACGGTTCGTAGCTAGCCCTCCACCGGAGAGCCCACCCTGCACCTCTATAGGGCTGTGAATTCCAGGCGATAACGACATCTATGCCATCACCAGGGGACCCAAAGCTGAAGGAAAGACAGTCCTTACGATCATAGGAGGACCGACAACAGAAAACACGTCTAATAGGTCAGCCAAAGCCTATTCGCGCCTGGTAGCGAAAACTGAGAGGCTGTCCAAGAAGGCAAGAACGTGGGAAGTCATTACTTTCAGCGAGGAGAACCTCGTCAACGTAGTAGTCCCCCAATGAAGATGCTATCATCTTCACCGCTGGGATTGAGCACTGTAATGTGGCCAAGTGCCTAGTGGACATAGGGAGCTCGATAGATATCATATTTTACCAAGCGTACCAGAGGATGCAGATAGGGGACGATAAGCTCTAGCCCATCACCTTTGACCTCATCAGTTTTTCAGGGGACCTAGTGACAGTGAAAGGAGGTATCCCATTGTCATACCCCAATTCTGGACTAACCAGTGGTGTGATGAACCGTCAATAAATCAATAGTTCAACCATGATCTCATATAGGTCATACCCACTATATCAAATCACACACATTCTACGGTATTAATCAGAGATAATAAACAAGTAAGCGAAAGTCTTTATAAATAATGAACTAAGGTCTAACAGTGATAAAATAAATATTTAATCATTTATATCCAAATAACTCAAGACATAAAGTAAATAATCCATTACATGTTCCTCAAACATAATTAAACTAATCAAAAATACATTGGTTGCACTTGCACGACGAATCATGTGCATCTTCCACAGCTTTTACGTCCATAGCCACCATGTGTCCATACGACGACGTGTTCACGTAATCCCTTATAGTAAGACTTGCATCATCAACTAAAAATATTTGACGACGAAAAGGTAAGCACACATCATAGCTCAGTGAGCAAACAAAATAATATGCAAACATATGCATGCATTCAATTCAATATCTTTGGTATGGTTTTAAGTTTGTAATGTGCCATAGAAATGATTAGCGGCCACCGCACCTCTATACATGAGTGTGTGAATCCGTCCAATGCATTAAACACCATTGTCGTCCCATATGCACCCACCATGGAATAGAGATAGAGCTAAAATGTTTGGATCACACACTGTCAATCCTTCCCCTGATGCCTAACCCATACCAACACGTAAGTCCCTATTGGCTAGGCTTGCAAACTGGTCTCGCAACTAACCAATTCTAATGCCATCCAATGTGTCCAAGGCCTCACCCCAGCATCCCTCAATACGTCGATATAGATAGAGCTAAGGTCCCCCGGTAGAGTTAAATACCACACGGTCTGAGACCACCTCCCCTGATGTCCTATGATGTAATAATTTCCCTAAAGTAATGGCGATATGACGATGTCAATGTGAAGCATGGTTTATGGATTAAACACCCTTCTCCCACACAATACACTAACCACACTCATAAATACATGCTTATTCTTATCATCATCAATCAACATGGTAGTAACAATAAAGTAAATATGCATGAATAGGAATAGCAATAATATTGGATGATATGTGAGATGCACATGACAAGCATACAAGCATAGCATCATTATTGGCATTGGACACAATAAAGTAAAGGTAGCTTGTTATTAACTAATTAGTTTAGGTCTTGTTTCCTCACCTTTTAACAATATTCGATCTCCTGCCAAGCCTTGTAATTCTCTTTGAATCAATTTAGCAACCTAAAAGTTATGTAGATTTAAGTTAGGATTCATGTGTAACACGTTATAGTAGTCGGAAATCAAAACAGATCATTGATAGGTGTCTGATTGGTCCTATGGTTTCATGTTGTGTCGACCTTACCTCGTACGGTCGACACCCTACGGTCACACTATATGCGACCACACCTGTGACCATACGTTTCCTGAATTCTTTTCGAATGGCTATGGTCGACACTCTAGTCATCCTATGATCGATCGTAGCTGCGACCATACGATTTCTAGTCACAATTTACTTTCAATCCGAATTCTACTTGAGTCAATTTCTCGGCTCTTCAATTGGGTTCATCCTAAGGTTATCTTATGGCCATTATTTATAGTTTTTCATCAACCATTATCACTAAACTCTTCCCTTATAGTTATCCTTGAGCATTACTCAAAGGATCATATAGATCATAATAGTTTGCCATCTCCAACCCACAATACGAATCTTATTCCATAGGATTTACATCTTCAGAAATAAGTTTCATACCTTGGCCTACAGTAAAGAACCAAAACCTTCTCTGCACAACCTTTTTCTTAATCTTCTCTCCTTCTCCTTCTCTTCCTCTAGGGTTTGATAATGTTCCAAAAGAGTGAAAAAGGGTTGAGGAACGTCCTTTATATAGAGAGAAACTCTCCATATAGAGTTCTCTAACAATAGGAAAGAGATCCCCTCTTAATTTGAAAAGTTTCCAAACTCAAAGTTTGATTTGGGGTCGTACGGTCTTAAAATCAGTCGACCATACGCTTGAAAACATCGACTGTACATTTAATTTACCAGTGGTCTTTATTTCTCATCGTATGATCGACCATACCTACCCAGGTAGTGGACCATACACTTAGTTTAAAGTATTTTTGGGTCGATTAGCTTACTTGGCTTCGTGGTCCTTCTTTACACGGTTGGTCCACTCGATCCAACAATGATGGCAAGACCTAGCACGACACGGTTAGACCGGGTTAGTGGAGTGCGGGTCTTACACCTGTTGCCTATACTACTCGGCCAGAAACCCAAGAAGTAGAGGGTGATAGTCGAATTCATGGTAGTAGACCTGCCATCGAACCACAATGTGATACTCGACCGTCCGTCATTAAACAAGCTTAGGGCCTGTATGTCCACCTACTATCTGGTCATGAAGTTTCCTACAGATAATGGAGTCGACGAGTGTAGAGCCGACCAGGTAATGTCCAAAAGGTGGTACAACACGGAGCTGTGAAACAGACAAAGAGCTCTAAAGACAGCTCTAGTCCATATAGTGGACATAAAGGACGTCCGAGACAGTAACCATCCAAAAAGAGGAACACCAGCCGAAGAGTTGCAGCTGATCCCTGTAGTAGGCGATCAATCGGAGAAGATGTTCCAGGTCTGTTCCTTGCTGCCTGAGAACAAGAAAGAGGAGTTAATCAAATTCCAAAGGCAAAACCTCGATGTGTTAGGCCAATCGGCATCTGAGATGCCAGAGATCCCCAGAGAAGTCATCGAGCATCACTTTACGATAGACCCTTAGCACCGTCTGGTCAGACAAAAAAAGAGGAGCATGTGCCTGCCCGCTAGTTGGCCATAGACGAGGAGGTCCAGAAACTACTGAGGGCCGGCTTCATACGTGAGGTGACCTACCCGGATTGGCTGGCAAACGTTGTCATGGTCCCCAAGGCAAATGAAAAGTGGAGGATCTGTATAGACTTCATAGACCTCAACAAATCTTGCCCGAAGGACAGCTATCCGCTGCCCTGCATAGACCAGTTGATAGACACCGCGGTCGAACATGAGGAGCTCAGCTTCCTTGATGCATATTTAGGGTAAAACTAGATCACGATGAAGAAATCCGATGAGCAGTGTACTTCCTTCATCTCCAACCAGGAGCTCTTCTGCTATACGGTCATGCCTTTTGGCCTAAAGAACGTAGGAGCCACCTATCAAAGGTTGGTAAACAAAGTTTTCAGGAATCAGATAGGACGCAACATGGAGGTGTAGGTTGACGATTTCTTGGTGAAGAGTAAACAGGCCGACCGACACCTAGCCAACCTGGAAGAAGCCTTCCAAGTTCTTCGCAAGCACAACATGAAGTTAAATCCCACGAAGTGCGCTTTTGGAGTCGCCTTTGGCAAGTTCCTTGGTTTCATGGTCTCACAGAAGGGTATAGAGGCCAACCCTTCGATGATCACGACCATACTAAATATGACCGCCCCGACCAGACCAAAGCAAGTACAGGAGCTAAACGGTCGGATTGTTGCCCTCAGTCGCTTCATGTCCAAGTCAACCGAGCGATGCCTACCTTCTTCAAGACGCTGAAAGGGGCTGAAAATTTTGAATGGACAGACGAATGTAAGAAAGCCTTCGAGAACCCCAAGGCCTACCTAGCCTCACCACCATTGCTGGTCAAGCCTGACTCCGGGGACGAACTGAAGCTATACCTTGGTGTCTCAGACCTGACGGTGAGCGCAGTTTTACTGAAGGAGGAAGACAGAGTGCAGCATCCTATATACTACATCAATAAGGTGTTGTTGGATGCAGAGACTCAATACAAGCCGATCAAGAAGTTAGCACTCGCTCTGGTCACGGCAGTGCGAAAGCTCCAATCATATTTCCAGGTATATCTCATCTTTGTGCTCACCAACACACTGTGGAAGAATGTGTTATCAAAACTAGATGCCTCCGATCTGCTGATCAATTGGGCGGTGGAACTTGGAGAGTTTAATTTGAAGTATGTGCCCAGAACCACCATCAAAACACAAGCTTTGGTAGACTTCATTGTGGAAAGCACCCTACTAGAGGGGGACATAGTGGCGCCAGAACAGGAGGACATGCCCACACAGAGCGAGGCTCCATGGACATTGCAGGTAGACGAGTCCTCTATGGATGACCAATCAGGGACAGGGGTGATACTGACAAGCCCAGAGGGATTTAAGGTCCGATCAGCTATCAGGTTTGGATTTCACACGATGAACAATGAGTCCAAGTACAAAACCTTATTGGCTGGTCTCAGATTGGCGGAAGATCTAATAGTCCGATGGCTCATAATCCGCAGCGACTCGCAACTAGTCATTCGGCAGCTACAGGGAGATTATGAAGCTAGGCAACTAGGGATATAGAAGTACCTGGAGAAATTCAATATGACCATAATGGCCTTCTAGAGTGTCGAACTGTAGTACGTGAGCAAAGACGAGAACACTGAAGCAGACGAGCTGTCTAGGTTATCCCTAGCAGACATCTCGGAGCTGAACACTGCCGTGTATGTGGAGCTATTGGAGTGTGCAAGCAGTACTACCAAAGAAGTCGCACCAGTCGAGGTCACCCTTAGCTGGTATGACCCCATCTATAGCTACCTCCTAATAGGTACACTTCTAGAGGATAGAAAGGAAGCACGGTGCATCCAAGCTAAATCAAGGCAGTACACCATTCACAATGACATGTTGTACAGGAGATCTTACACCATACCATTACTTCGGTGTCTCCGATCAGAGGAAGCTGAGCAAGTGATGAAGGAAATCTACGAATGAATCTGTGGTTGGCACCAAGGAAGTCAATCGCTGTTCCAGAAGATCCTCTGACAAGGCTATTAGTGGCTAGGTATGCATGATGACTACATCGAGCTGGTATGCAAGTGCGAGAAGTGCCAGTCTTATGTACCACTATCATATGCTCCGGCAGCACCCCTACAGCTGATCACCAGCTCTCTTCTATTCGCCATCTAGGGCATGGACATTATGGGGTCCTTCCCCAAAGCAACGTATCAATGGAAGTATATCATCGTAGTCACTGATTACTTCACGAAATGGATCAAGGTTGAGTCCAACACAAGGATTGACTCAACCAAGGTGGAGTAGTTCTTCAAACAATTCATAATACACAGGTTCGGTATGCCCCGAATCCTTATGACAGACAACAGAATGCAGTTTTCTAGTACGTCTTTCATAGAGTTCTGCGTGGAGTTTTGTATCGACCATCGTTTTGGGTCAGTTGGCCACCCACAAATGAATGGGCAGACAAAGGCCACGAACAAGACTATATTGTCAGGACTAAAGAAGAAGGTAGCCGACGAGAAGGAGAAGTGGGTCTATGAGTTGCTGAGCATTGTCTGGTCATACAAGACCACCTACAGAACCCCTACCGGTGAAACTCCTCTCATGCTCACTTTCAGCACAGAGGCCGTCATCTCAGTAGAAGTATTTCACCCCACATACCAGATCCTGAACTTCAATAAAGCAAAAACGTCGACGATCTCCGAACCAACCTGGATGACTTGGAGGATGTCAGGGAATCAAAGGCATTCAGGGTGGCTGAATATCAGCAAGCTACGGCTCGGCACTATGACAAAATAGTGCTGCCCAAGATATTTTGAGTAGGGGACTTAGTGCTCTGGGAGGGTGACGGTTTCTGAGCCAACCAACCAGGGCAAAATGGCCAGAAATTAGGAAGTCCCTTACTGCATCATCAAGATAGGTCGGCCCAGATCATACACCTTAGCCACCCCCAGCGGAGAAGAGATCCCCCGAACTTGGCATGCCACTAACCTTTGCAAGTACTATCAGTGAGCGCTACCTTAGTTTAGCACTTATCACTAAGCTTTTACAATAAGTAGTTTCCTTTCAGTTGAGTCAACTGACCTGTCTAGGCCTGTTATGTAATTTTCCTTTCATAGCAAGCAATCTCAATTGTAAGTCGGACCCGCTAAGGCCATCCGCTCAGATGCGGTTTTAATACATGAAGTCTTTTGGTTGTGTCCTCACATACGAGCAACTATGTGCCACCGATCCCTTCATAGCCGTTCCATTCGGCCTAACCGGCCTACTAGCACTCATAATCAGGTTTGAGTAGCATGCTAGCCATTGGTTGTAAGACCCGTGTCAATCTAACCTGGTCTTACCACCTTGAACCAGGTTTACCCATCATGGTCGAGTCAAATGGACCAAGGGCATGAAGGAGATCGAGATCTCAGGTATCAAATCGACCCAAAAACACTTAAAATAGGGGAAGGGTCGCATACCCAGCTAAGCAGGGTCGGACCTCCCAAAACAGAAAGTCAGACCCTCGATTTTGGAGGGAGGGTCGGATAACTTATACCCCTAGGGTCGACAGGATCATCGACCCTCCCATCGACCCTCGGTTACTGCAGAAAATAGAAATTTAGAAATTTCCATATTTTCGAATGGGGTTATTTCCTAATCTCAAAGGGACTTATTTTAGGATATTCCTACTCTATTTAGAGGACGTCCCTAAGCCACTTTCACTCCTTTCACAACCCTAATCGAATTGAGGGAAAGAGAGGAGAAGGAAAGAGGAAGAAGAAAGGGAAGGAAGAGAAATTAAGCCAAAAGAGAAGAGTTGCAGAGAAAGATTAATCTTCTCAGGTATGGATACTAATTCCATGAGTTTCTACAGAGCTTAGGTTAGTTAATGTTGAGAGTGTGATCTCGGAGAAACCCAAACCATCAATCTATGGTTAGGTTTTCATGAAAAACCATAGGAAAGTGCATGAAAGCTATCTAGGTGGGTTATACATGGTTTTAGATCATGGAATGAATGTAGAATGGAATGTAGGAGCAAGCCATAGGATCTCAAGCACGAAGAATGGATTAAAAGTGGAAATTGGACTAGAGTGCACCAAGGGTCGCACCCAGGGTCGATAGGCCATCCGACCCTAGGTATTCCTGACCATCGACCCTCAGCATTTGGGAAGTTCAGAAAGAGGGAAGGGTCGATAGACCCATCGACCCTAGCATCGACCCTAGCATCGACCCTCAGTTAACAGAATGGTTTTTAAATCTGGAATTAATTCTAATTAAATTCTATCGACTTTGTTAGGTCTTCTAGCAATATAATAACATTGTAAAGGTGATTTTAAAGCTTGAAAAAGAATTTTATAGCAAGCTAAGGTGATGAACCATAATTCCAAACTAAATTGGTTAATAATAAACTGTTTTCTATTTCTTGAGTCCTATGCCATGTTTGATTTTATGCGAATACGTTTGTAATGTGCATACAGCATGCCATCCAATATTTCTATTACTTGTTCATGCATATTTACTTTATTGTTTATAACATGATGATGATGATGATGATGATAGGAATAGGCATGTGCTTGTATGTGTGTGGTTGATGTACTTGATGCGAGCGAGTATCAGGGGAGGTGTGATGAGAACGTCAATAAACGTTAACCTTTGACGGGTCTCAGCACTTTAGCTCTATTTCTAACTCAATTCTTGTGCATTGACATCATCGTATCGCCATTACTTTAGCAGAACTATTATGTCGTAGGGTATCAGGGGTGGTGGTCTCGGTCCTTGTAGTCTCTGACTCTACCGGGGGGCCTTAGCTCTATCTCTATGGACATTCTGAGGGATGCTGGGGTGAGGCCTTGGATACACTGTTTGGCATTAGGATTGGTTAGTTGCGAGCCCAGTTTGCAGCCCTCACCAACAGGGGCTTACGTGTTGGTATGGTACTATATAGCAATAAACGTAACCTTTGTTATATAATGTTCATGATGGGGTGCATGTGAGTTGACGATAAACGTGATCTTCGGGTAACGTCACACACTCGTGTATAGAGGCGGGGTCAATAAACGCGACCTTTGGCTACCTAAACCTTTCTATTTCATACTGTAAACTTTAAACCGGACCAAAGATATAAATTGATTTTTGCATGCATATGTATTGTTGTATTGTTTGGGCTACTCACTGAGCCGTGATGTGTGCTCACCCTTCGACGTCGAATATTTTTAGTTGATGATGTAGGTTATACGGTTGAAGATTATATAAATGCTTCGACGTACGGGACGGTAGCGGCGATGGAAGCTGGAGCTGAAGAGGATACACACGACTACTCTTGCGAGTGCAACTCGTGTGTATTTGATTAGATGTTTTATAGGTTTCTTTATTTGGATTTATTAAGACATGTATTTGGTATTTAAATATTTATGTCTTAGTTGGAAACAGAATAATTTGCTATTAAATTATTAATATCATCTTAGTTTCTCAGTTCATTTTATTATAAGACTTCCGCTATTGTGTATTTACTCTGATTATGACATGGATGTATGGGGGTTCAGTTAACGCGGGGATAGCCTATTTGAGATCCTGGTTGAACCGTTGGTTTATTAGCGGTTCATCACACCATTCTGAAATGTGTGGAATTGGGGTGTGACAACTTGGTATCAGAGCATCTCAGGCCTTGTCCGCTGAACTAGCATACATTCAACACAATTGTGAACTGAGATAGGATAAAAATAAAAAACAGTAATATTAACACATTGTAAGCACCAGTGATGTTTGAGACAAAATTTAAAAGAGAATAATGCATCTATTAAAAAGGAAAACAAGTTTACATAATGATGAGAGCGAAACAAAACATATATACATAATGAAGGCAGAGTACAGTCCACAACCCGGACAGTTACTCTGAAGTACAAGGAAATGAAGGTACAATCAAGAAGCAAGAGGCGAAGGAGGAGGAGGTGCCTCACGGTCTCTATCATAGTCTTCGGCATAGACTCTAGTCAACCAGGCTACCTGGGTCAGGGTCGTCTGGAGACTAGCTACAAGATCGGCTACTCTCCTATCAGTCGCCCGCTGGACCGATAACAGCTCATCCACCCTCATACTGGGCGTCTAGCAACTCCTCCATCCTCAGATCAGATCTACGCTGAGCCTCCCTGATCTCCTGCAGCATCTCCATCATGTCAGAAGGTGGAAGTGAAGGACCAGCCGCATGCGAAGGACCAGCCTCAGGTACAGGGTCCGCCACAGAAGAAGTGCCAACACCAGCCGCATGTGTAGGTGAAGGCGGTGGTATCGAGTCGACATCCATATACATATGATCATCATCGTCGACAGGATCCACGCGAGCTCTAGCAGTGGCAGCAGCAGCCTCAGCATCAGCCATCTCGATACGAGTGTGAGGGCGCACCATCGTGTTCCTCTCCTCATCACTAACCTGGGCATCCCGCATACCCATCTTGCAGATTGCCTCCCAATCTAGAGGCGATGAGAAGGGCTTCTCCTGGATCTTCTCATCTAACAGGTCAACCCCCCGACGGGTCAGAAGAACTGTAATCATGCATCCATAGGGTAGATTACCCCTATGCCCGGCCAATGTAGCACTAATCATGGTCCGCATGATGATGTAGGGAAGGTAGACCGGCTGTCTGGTACAGATGCTATAGATCAAAAACTGGGTCAGCTGAAAAACCCTCTCATAGTGCCCACTCTGCGGAATCAGATTATGCTGGATAATCTTACAGAAGACCCGTGGAGCTGGACGCAAGTAACAAGCTCTCATCTGTCAATGATCAGGACAGAGCAACTGATTATCGATCTATGCCCTCATCTCCATCTCAACAAACTGTGGCTCTCCAGGCGCACAGTATACCATGGGGCCATCATAAGGAATGCCCAATAAGTCGGCCAGCTGTCGATAGTCGAAGGAGATATCTACCCCTTTGACGTAGCTGGTGATGCGCAACTCCTGACCATGCTCAACGTCATTATAATTCCCCACCACTTGGAGATTACAATAGAACTGACGCACCAAATTCGGACAGGTGTACGCATCGTATGTAATGACAGGAAGCCACCCCATGTCACCAAAGGCTCCCTCTATGTTGAACACGGCTAACTCAGCCAAGTTCACCATACGACCACCCTCAACCTTCTTACGGGCATAGTCAGCATACCGTGCCTCGGCTTCATTAGAACGGAAGCGAAGGGGATCACGAACTCGGGGTACCTTAGTACGAGCCATGGTATCTGTAAAATAAGAAAGAGAATGAAACATAATAAATTAGTAGGATAAAAATCCAGAATTTGATGTAATAACGACGTAAGTTGACCATAAAACCCATTCCTCACCATACAAGTGGGCATAAGGACTTACGTAGGTTTAAACATATCCTACAACCCACATGCAGTAGGAAATTTTAACAGACGATGTCCAATTTGAAGAAATTCAAGAAAAATCAAAAATATCGACAAATTAGGGCAAAAAGAGAAAATTTCAAGTTTCTCGATAACCAACCGATGAAACTCAAAATTTTTTTTGAGGGCTTTCGTTCCTCGAGACACCAATAACAAAATCCCCCAATAAAAATCAAATTTTTACGGTTGGAAAAAGTTTAATTTGGAAAATACAAGTTAAACGTGCGAAAACCTAGAAATGGAAACCTAAAAACAGGTAAAAATGGGAAGACATACCTGTAGTGATGACGTGGACATCGAAACCCGGAGTCAAACCGATCCAAAAAAGTAGAGTAGCACTGTAGCAACTCAAAGAGGAGAGACGAGTTGAAACGGAGGAGGAATAGTGAGAAATGACCCAGAATCGAATCTTTAAAATCTGATTTTTGGTCCGAGGGTCGGACAATTCGACTAGCACAATCGACCCTCGAATCGACCCTCCCATCAACCCTCGGCTCTCGGGAATCTGACAGAAATCAAGGGTCGGAAACCCATCGACCCTCGCATCGACCCTCAGCTCTCGGAAAGAATAGGTCATTCCCAGGGTCGGATACTAAGGGTCGGACATACCATCGACCCTCACCATCGACCCTGCATAGAAAAGACAACATTTTTTTATAAAATGAGCTAGAATTGGAATTGATTATTGGTTAGCGTGTCTACAGGAAATATGAATGACTTCTCACCTATTTTGATGATTTTCAGGCACCACTAATTAGAGAAAAGAATTATGTCTGGACGTAGGGTGACCCGACAGACCCAAAATGCAGTCCCACCACCACCACCCATGGAGGAGACTAGTCAAGAGAACAATTATGCACCGGGTAATCCAGAACCGGCAAACCCTACAAATTTGTCACCTCCACCACCAGAGCTAACAACCGTAGTGATGAACTTGGCACAACAGCTGCAGCAGATGCAACACGCACAGGCTTAGATGTAGGTTGCCATGGGAATTATGTTTCAAGCCACTCAGGCTGCACCCACGCACACAGGACAAGCCAGTGCAGCACCGATGGGTAACCACCCAGCTCATCAGACACCTCAGCAACCGGCTGCACAGATTCCAGTGCAGGTTCCAGAAGCAGCTCAGGGTGATTACCTGTATCCATACCATATGTTTGGGGCAAACCCCCAAAATCAGCTGGAGCACTCCCGACTAATGGAGAGATTTTTGAAGATGAAACCTAAGGAATTCAACGGCAAACCGTCTGATCCATTGTGGCTAGCACACTGGATAGACGAGATGGAGAAAAATTGCCTCATGATGACTATCACAGAGGAAGAGAAAGTACTGTGCGCCACCTTCATGCTCAAGGGCGACGCACATCATTGGTGGAAATCAACGAAGGCATATCTACTGACCAAGCATGTCACACCCCAATTCTGCACCAACCAGAATGGTGTGATGAACCGCCAATAAACCAACGGTTCAACCAGGATCTCAAAATAGGCTATCCCACATATGATAAACCAAAACACATTCCACATTAATCAGAGGTAATAAAATAAATAGCAGAAGTCTTACAGATAATGAACTGAGGTCTAAACATGATAAATAATTAATATTCTATTTATTTCCAAGTAACCAAAACATAATTTAATACATATTACAATATCCAAATACGAAAGCAAAACACTAAACGTATCCATCGTTGAAACGCTCGCTTAACGAACCATGTTCGTCCTCCACAGCTTTCTCATTCGTAGCCTCCACCCGTTCGTATGTTGGCATGTAGACATAGTCTTCAATCATAGTACCTGCAATATCATAAACTAAAAATATTTACGCGCGCGAGGGTCAGCTCTCCAACTTGAGCTCAGTGAGTAGCCAAAACAATGCAACAATACATATGCATGTAAAAAGTCAATTTATATCTTTGGTCCGGTTTAAAGTTTGCAGTATGCTATAGAAAGGTTGAGGTAGCCAAAGGTCGCGTTTATTGACTCTGCCTCTATACCCGAGTGTGTGACGTTACCCGAAGATCACGTTTATCGTCAACTCACATGCACCCAATCATGAACAATATATAACAAAGGTTACGTTTATTGCTATATAGTACCATACCAACACGTAAGCCCCTGTTGGCGAGGGCAGCAAACTGGGCTCGCAACTAACCAATCCTAATGCCAAACAGTGTATCCAAGGCCTCACCCCAGCATCCCACAGAATGCCCATAGAGATAGAGCTAAGGCCCCCCGGTAGAGTCAGAGACTACAAGGACCGAGACCACCTTCCCTGATACTCTACGACATAATAGTTCTGCTAAAGTAATGACGATACGACGATGCTAATGCACAAGACTTGAGTTAGAGATAGAGATAAAGTGCTGAGACCCACTAAAGGTTAACGTTTATTGACGTTCTCATCACACCTCCCCTGATACTCGCTCGCATCAAGCACATCAACCACACACATACAAGCACATGCCTATTCCTATCATCATCATCATCATCATGTTATAAACAATAAAGTAAATATGCATGAACAAGTAATAGAAATATTGGATGGCATGCTGTATGCACATTACAAACATATTCGCATAGAATCAAGCATAGCACAGGACTCAAGAAATAGAAAACAGTTTATTATTAACCAATTTAGTTTGGAGTTAAGGTTCCTCACCTTAGCTTGCTAATAGATACTTTTCCAAGCTTTAGAATCACCTTTATAATGTTATTTTATTGCTAGAAGACCTAACAAAGTCGATAAAATTTAATTAAAATTTATTCAGAATTTAAAAACCATTCTGTTAACTGAGGGTCGGAGGTAGGGTCGGAGTCCTGATCGACCCTGGGTGCGACCCTCCCCCTAATCTGAACTTCCCGAACACTGAGGGTCGATGCTAGGGTCGGATCTGCCATCGACCCTAGGTGCGACCCTCCATGGTTTGAGTCGAAAATATCAGATTTCGTTCTCTCTTTCATGGTTGGGTCCTATGGCTTACTTCCACAATCTATTCTATACATGTTCTATGGTTTAGAACTATACTTTATTCACCTACATGGTTTTAATGATCTCCTCCATGGTTTCCATTGAAACAAAACCATGGATGGATGATTTGGGTTTCTTCTGAGTCATACCCTCTTCATAAACCATTCTAAAGTCGTAAATAAATCATGGGGAATGTATTCATACCTTAGGTTTGCTGAGATTTAGAGTTCCTCTGAATTTCCTCTTCTTCCTTAGCCTTTTCTTCAAGTTTTCCTTCTCTTCTTCTCTTCCTTCTCTTCTCTTTCTCTCAATCCAATTAGGGTTGTAAAAGGAGTGAAAGAGGCTCAGGGACGTCCTATTTATAGGGCAAAACCTCCCAAAATAAATCTCATTGAGTTTAGGAAAGGTTCCAATTGAAATTAGGAAGGTTTCTCAATTTTCGGTTCGTGCTGTTTTTCCCGAATGCCGAGGGTCGATGGGAGGGTCAGACAACTCATAGACCCTGCGACCCATGGTTGAGGGTCGATGGTGAGGGTCGATGGGAGGGTCGGACCTGCCTGTTAAAACATGCGACCCTACCCTCATTTTGACTGTTTTTGGGTAAATTTTCATATTGGGTCTTGGTTTTTCTTCACACATTTGGTCCACTTGGCTCGACCATGATATGTAGACGGGTCCCGACACGAAATGTAAGGTTAGGCCGGGTTCGTGACGTGCGGGTCTTACAACTCCACCACCCTTAAAAGAAATTTCGTCCTCGAAATTTGAAAGTACGGATCTTACAACTCCCCCATCCTTAAATGAATTTTGTCCTCAAAATTTGAACGAATCTTACAACTCCCCCATCCTTAAAATAAATTTTGTCCTCAAAATTTTGAATTTACTTCGGAGTCAATAGGTGGGAATCCTATTTCCGCATTGCATCTTCTTCCTCCTATGCACTCTTCTCCACGTCTTGTCTTTGCCAGGTTACCTTCATATAATAATTATCCCGGCTCTGGAAACATTGTACCTTCCCACTAGTGAACTAGGCTGGTACCACTTCAATAGTTAACATTCTATCTAATCCAGCGATTCCGTGGTCAATACCTTTGATATGGATCTCCAATGTACTTCTTCAATAGAGACACACGAAATACATCATGCACACTAGACATGGACAGCGGTAACGCTAATTGATATGCAACTTTTCTACGTCTCCCCAAAGTTTATAAGATCCAACACATATATAAATTATGACTTTCCCTTCTTGTCTAATCGTTTCAAACTACGCATAAATGATATCTTCAAAAACACTTTGCCACTTATGGCGAACTCATGGTCTTGGTGTCTCTTCTGACAATCCTGAGCTGTCTTAGCCCTTTTCTTTGATCTTGTCTACTACTCGATAGTTTTTCTCCATAGACTTAGGTCTTAAAATTCTTCATTCACCGACTTCATTCCAAAACTGAGGGGTTTGACATTTCTACCGTACCATGCTTTATAGGTGACATTTACATGGTAGCTTAGTAGTAACTTCAATTCACGGTAACTTCTCAACTCAAGTTCCTTGAAATCAATTTTACAAGCTCAGAGCATAGCTCTTAGGATCTGTATAGTCCGCTCCGACTGTCCGTCGGTATGAGGTAAAGTGCGGTACTAAACTTCAACTTTGTTCCCATTATCTTCTGTAGATCCTCCCAAAACTTCGAAATAAAGCATAAGCTTCTAACCGTTACTAGGCTCTTATACATACCATTCAATCTGACAATATTATCCATAATTAGCTTAGTTAGCCGCTCCAAAGCATACCGAGGTCGTATAGCAATGGAATGAGCTATCTTCATAAGGCGATCAACAATCACCCTAACTTCGTCAATCGATCTGATAGTCAGTGGCAGATCAGTGACATAATTCATTGTAATGCAATTCCACTTTCATACTGGCTCCGATAGTTTTTATTGTAAGCCATGGTGGTCTTTGTCTTGTAGCTTTTACTTGCTGATAATTCAGACACTGGAACACGCACTAAGCCACATTTGTTATCTCTTCAGGTCATGATACATATTGGTACTCCAGGATGTCCTGAATTTGGAATACAACAGGCTCTTATCCTTATCCTCTTCATGATATTCGAGTCTTTATCTTCAGGTATTCAGAATCTACCTTTGTATCTGAGTACCGTCTCCACATCCAAAGTAAATCAGGTTTGGGTTTTTCTTTCTCTAAATCTTCTTGCATTGTTCTTATATACAGATCTAGGAAAATTGCTACTTTTAGTTAATCCATCAATTTAGAGATGGTTTTTAATGCCACAAACGTAGCTGAATTATTGCTCCATAAGTTCATCCATAAATTCTCGCTCAATTGGATCATCACTAACTTCTATTATAAGTTACTCTTCCTCCATATCTGAGTTTGTTGCTGTGAAACATAATGCAGCATTTATACTGGGTCCTTCTTCGGACTTCATAATTCCCTTTTTGCTTAAGCCCTTAGCTACTACATTAGGCTTGCTCGGGTGACATTGAATATCATGGTCTTAATCCTTCAATGTTCAAACCATTTTTTCCTATCCTCATGTTCAACTCTTTCTAATGAAGAGATAAATAAAACACTTGTAATCCGATCTAATCTAAAATTCTTCTCCGTTTAAATAATGTCTCCAAGTCTTGATTGCATAATTCATCACCGGTAACTCCAATCATGAGTTGGGTAACTCTTCTCATGCTCTTTCAGTTTTCTTAAAGCATATGAAATCACTTATTTACCTTACATCAACCCGCATCCTAGATCCTCTGGTGCCGGAACGATCAAGAAGGGAGCTGATATCAATCTTACTTTAGAATCTGGAAATATTCTTCACCCTTGTCAGTCAAATTAAACTCATCTCCTTTCCTGGTTAGCATGGTAAGAGGTATTGCGATCTTATATTGTTCTTTTAACAATCGTCTGTAATGACCAGCTAACCCAAGAAACTTCTGATCTCTGCAATATTCTTCAGGTGTTTCTCACCCTACAATTGCTTCTATCTTAATAGGGTCCACTTTAATCCCTTTTTATGATGCTACATGATCTAAGAAGATCACTTTGTTTAATCAGGTCTCATATTTCTTGGAATTGGCATAAAGCTTTTCCCTTCTCAGCTGTTGTGAAGCTGTTCTAAAGTCCGTTGTATGAGTTGCTTCATTCTTAGAATAAACTAGAATATCATCTATGAAAACGATGACCAACGTGTCCAACATGTCATTAAACACCCAGTTCATCAGCTACATAAAAGATGTAAGGGCATTGGTTAATCCAAACATCATAATTGAGAACTCATAATGTGCAATCCCGATTCTAAAGGTATCTTTGAGATATCGCTGTCCAAATTCTCCAGCTGTTGATACCTTGTCCGAGGATCAATCTTAGAAATTCCCTTTGCTCTTTGCAACTGTTTAAACAAGTCATCGACCCGAGGTGATAGATCTCGATTCTTGATCGTGAGCTTGTTCGATTCTCGGTAGTCTATACGCAGACAACACTATCATCCTTCTTCTTCATGAATTGGCGCACTCCGTGATGCAATACTTAGCTGATTAGAACCCTTGTCTAATAACTCTTGTAGTTGAGTCTCAGTTCCTTTAACTCCGTAGGAGCTACTCTACAGGTGCCTATGACACAAGTATCGTCCTTGGTAACAAGTCGATGACGAACTTGGTCGCATGATCAGATGGTAACCCAGGTAAGTCTCTTGGAACACATCAAGAATTTATGCATCACATCAATACCTTCCATCTGTGGTACTTATTGGGTGACGTATACCGCAGACACCATATATCCATCTTCTTTCTCTTCAAAGCATCTCTTTGCCTTTAGCATAGAGAGGATCAGCTTTTGCTTCTAGGCAACATGCTTCCACTAATACCAAATTATGTGTCATCTTTATTCTTGAATGATAACCTCTTCTATGCATATAATCACTTTGTAGAGTGTTGAGACAACCAATCTATTCCCAAGATGACGTCAAAGTCTGCCATCTCAAGTCTAATTAGGTTGCGTCCAAATTTCACCCATCCATACGATTTGGACATTATTCATAACTCTCATCTAATACAACATTTAGTCCAAAAGTGCTTGAACTAGCAAAATCTAGTATTAAGGTCTTAAGAGCTTGTCTAGTTCCTTCATCTCTTATGATTTTTTTTTAAAGACTATCGTCAAAATCTCATATTTCACTCATTAGCTTATATTTCTTTTATCCTTGCTGTTCTACCCTGATCTCTCTTTCATATACCTCAAAAATATTTTGTGATTGTTACTTCATATCCCAAGTCTATCTATAAGCATTAGGGTATATGCTTATAATTACATTAATTCAGCCAAACTATTTTGATCTTTACTTAATCATATCCCTCAACATTGGGCATAACTCAATTATCATTGTATTAAATCGAGTACTACTTATGCCATGACTTTATCCTTGTATCTACTCTTAAATTTGCCTTTAGGAATCTTCTACCTTGTCAAAATTCATACCGATATAACCATCCTTAACTCTACTTGAGTGCTATCTATTTCTTTACTGGCTACTCTTAATAGTTCCCACATTTTCTCATGCACTCTTTTACAGACATGATTCATATCCATCCATTTAGCAATATCAAAACAAATTCTCCATCACTTCATCTGAGTTTCATTGGCTATAGCATTTAATCTGAATCCCATCATCTTTCTTCCAATAATTTCATTATCACTACACATCTTTATCAACAATGATTAGGGAGTTTATGAATCAGAATGTGCATCCAAAATAATTCTTTTCCTTCTTTCAATTATCATAATGACAACCACTTGCTTTATCTAGCGAATCTAGGTTTCAAGGCTCAGGAGTAAATCTGTGCTAATCCAACCGGCATCAAAAGATCATTAAATTGCACGGTGGTCCAAATATATGAAAATAGAGGTTCTACAGTTCTTGACCTCATGGTTACAGGTTCTATTGAGTATATATAATGCCATTGGTCAAGGCACTATAGGAATAAATCTGGAGAAATATTTCGCACATCAGTAATCAGGTATAATCTGGAGAAAAATTTCGTACATCAATAAATCAAGTGTAAATCGAATAGATGTACGCTCAACATGATTAAACATTTAACTATTCGTTCAGTTCACATCTCTGTTCATTTGGTCGATCATGAGAGTGGCTAAGATTGGTATAATCAGGACTAAGACTAAAGAAACAATATCTATAACTCCAATTGACAGGTTAAATCAAGAAGGTATCCTGTCAAGACACGCGAATTTTAAATCTGGTATGTGCATCCTCTATAATCATAAGAGTAAATCAATAATGCACCGCATCCTATATAAACCTATCTAGATATATGGCCACAATAGATTTGATCATTTGCTGAAAATGTCTGAGGTATCATCTTCAGAAGACATTCTTCAATCCTTGTCGGATCATTCTGTCATGATGCAACTATCACATACATCGGTGGCTGATAAGGTTAACCACCCTGATACACTGCTTGTTGTGCACCAAACTTCTGCACTGGGGTGTGCATTACTGGGACTTGCTATATGGTAGCGACTGTGTGCTAACATGTACTGGGGTACAGTGATGCTACCAATTTGTACCGCACTTGATTTGACCCGGAGGTGTTGATGTAGCATCAGCAACTTGGGTAGTGATTTACATAGCAACTTGCATAGTCGGTCTCATCTGTTGTTGCACTTGTATTTTATTGGGTCAAGTTTATTACAACCATAGCCAAGGTACTTGGTAGTCCAAGTGGTTGGCTGGAGTGGCCTGGTTGTTCACCTCCTTTTATTTGCTCCAATCTGATTATCATTATTCAACATCTACTCAAATGAGTTTTTATTACCCATTCTCGACCCAAATAGTGGTGGGGTCAAGTTGCAACCTCTTCTTAATGCTCAGCGGGTAGTGGATCAGCTTGTAATGGATCTCACTCTGAGTTTCCATGTTACCCAGGGGTATAGCTTTATCTTCTTGTAGTTACTCTTATTCTTGAGGTTTGACCATTATTCTCTTATCTCTGTTGGATTTAGCCCAGGATCTTTTCCTTTATCTCTACAGGGGTTTTGGCATTACTAGCCATTTTCTTCTCTCTCTGTCATACATCGAGTTTCACATCTTGTGAAGTACCAACTCGATATTCTAATTTTCTGCTATACAGATGCTCCCTTCTTGCTACTGTACTATATCCTTGTATACTTGGATAACTACCCAACTTATAGATAATCCCCTATATTGTTTATTTATTAGGATAATTTTTGGTCTTCTCTTTCTGTGTGAGTGTATATATATGGTTCCACCTTTTGTATGTACATTATCATCTTGTTTAATTTCTGTCTCAACCAACGCAGGTGCTTATGGTTTGTTTGTATTAAAGCTTTTAATTCATCCTAACTCAGTTTATGGACTCCAGTGGAAGTATTCAGGTTTAATGGGTAAGGCCTACGAGATGCTCTGATACCAAGTTGTCACACCCCAATTCTGCACCAACCAGAATGGTGTGATGAACCGTCAATAAACCAACTGTTCAACCAGGATCTCAAAATAGGCTATCCCACATATGATAAACCAAAACACATTCCACATTAATCAGAGGTAATAAAATAAATAGCGGAAGTCTTACAGATAATGAACTGAGGTCTAAACAAGATAAATAATTAATATTCCATTTATTTCTAAGTAACCAAAACATAATTTAATACATATTACAATATCCAAATACGAAATCTAAACACTAAAAGTATCCATCGTTGAAACGCTCGCTTAACGAACCATGTTCGTCCTCCACAGCTTTCTCATTCGTAGCCTCCACCCGTTCGTATGTTGGCATGTAGACATAGTCTTCAATCATAGTACCTGCAATATCATAAACTAAAAAGATTTGCGTGCGCGAGGGTCAGCTCTCCAACTTGAGCTCAGTGAGTAGCCAAAACAATGCAACAATACATATGCATGCAAAAAGTCAATTTATATCTTTGGTCCGGTTTAAAGTTTGCAGTATGCTATAGAAAGTTTGAGGTAGTCAAAGGTCGCTTATTGACTCCGCCTCTATACACGAGTGTGTGACGTTACCCGAAGATCACGTTTATCGTCAACTCACATGCACCCAATCATGAACAATATATAACAAAGGTTACGTTTATTGCTATATAGTGCCATACCAACACGTAAACCCCTGTTGGCGAGGGCTGCAAACTGGGCTCGCAACTAACCAATCCTAATGCCAAACAGTGTATCCAAGGCCTCACCCCAGCATCCCTCAGAATGCCCATAGAGATAGAGCTAAGGCCCCCCGATAGAGTCAGAGACTACAAGGACCGAGACCACCTCCCCTGATACTCTACGACATAATAGTTCTGCTAAAGTAATGGCGATACGACGATGCTAATGCATAAGACTTGAGTTAGAGATAGAGCTAAAGTGCTGAGACCCACCAAAGGTTAACGTTTATTGACGTTCTCATCACACCTCCCCTGATACTCGCTCGCATCAAGCACATCAACCATAACATACAAGCACATGCCTATTCCTATCATCATCATCATCATCATGTTATAAAAAATAAAATAAATATGCATGAACAAGTAATAGAAATATTGGATGGCATGCTGTATGCACATTACAAACATATTCGCATAGAATCAAGCATAGCACAGGACTCAAGAAATAGAAAACAGTTTATTATTAACCAATTTAGTTTGGAGTTAAGGTTCCTCACCTTAGCTTGCTAATAGATACTTTTCCAAGATTTAGAATCACCTTTATAATGTTATTTTATTGCTAGAAGACCTAACAAAGTCGATAAAATTTATTCGAAATTTAAAAACCATTCTGTTAACTGAGGGTCGGAGGTAGGGTCGGAGTCCTGATCGACCCTGGGTGCGACCCTCCCCCTAATCTGAACTTCCCGAACACTGAGGGTCGATGCTAGGGGGATCTGCCATCGACCCTAGGTGCGACCCTCTATGGTTTGAGTCAAAAATATCAGATTTCGTTCTCTCTTTCATGGTTGGGTCCTATGGCTTACTTCCACAATCTATTCTATACATGTTCTATGGTTTAGAACTATACTTTATTCACCTACATGGTTTTAATGATCTCCTCCATGGTTTCCATTGAAACAAAACCATGGATGGATGATTTGAGTTTCTTCTGAGTCATACCCTCTTCATAAACCATTCTAAAGTCGTAAATAAATCATGGGGAATGTATTCATACCTTAGGTTTGCTGAGATTCAGAGTTCCTCTGAATTTCCTCTTCTTCCTTAGCCTTTTCTTCAAGTTTTCCTTCTCTTCTTCTCTTCCTTCTCTTCTCTTTCTCTCAATCCAATTAGGGTTGTAAAAGGAGTGAAAGAGGCTCAGGGACATCCTATTTATAGGGCAAAACCTCCCAAAATAAGTCTCATTGAGTTTAGGAAAGGTTCCAATTGAAATTAGGAAGGTTTCTCAATTTTCGGTTCGTGCTGTTTTTCTCGAATGCCGAGGGTCGATGGTGAGGGTCGATGGGAGGGTCAGACAACTCATAGACCCTGCGACCCATGGTTGAGGGTCGATGGTGAGGGTCAATGGGAGGGTCGGACCTGCCTGTTAAAACATGCGACCCTACCCTCATTTTGACTGTTTTTGGGTAAATTTTCATATTGGGTCTTGGTTTTTCTTCACACATTTGGTCCACTTGGCTCGACCATGATATGTAGACGGGTCCTGACACGAAATGTAAGGTTAGGCCGGGTTCGTGGCGTGCGGGTCTTACAAAGCACGCCCTGCTGACCTGGGCTATATATAAAGAAGCCTTCTTTGAGAAATATTTTCCACGGAGCTTCAGAGATTCGATGGAGAAGGAGTTCCTGAGTCTTTATCAGGGACAGATGTCAGTGGATGCGTACCAACAGCATTATGAAGAGCTATTTTTCTTCGCACCACTGTGTATGCAAGAAGAAGAAACCAAAACCCGTACGTTTGTCACGGTACTAAGAGGAAACATCAGAGAACATGTTCTGGGCTTAGAAAAGAGAATTTATAATGAAGCTGTCCAGATCGCTCGAGTTATAGAATCGAGCCAGAAGGAGAGTTACCTTACTCAGAACAGAGGCATCAAAAGGCCAGCCGGAAATTCTTACAACGGAGGCAATAACAAGACATATAAGCCTTTCCATCCTCAGAATTTTAATGCGGCAACCAAGACTACTCCAGCAGCTCAACCTCAGCCAAAGCCAAATTCTGAAGCCCCGAAGTGTTTTAACTGCAACCAGCCGGGACATATGGCAAGGGAGTGCCCTAATCCCAAGAAGCAATTCCATCAGGGACGTGTATATGCTGTTACGTCCGAGGATGCGGCCGCATCACCCGATGTGGTCACAGGTATGACTGAAACTTTTAAAGCTATAATTACATTGAATGAGCATGTAGACTAAGTAAAGATAAATCACAGGTATTGTACCTATAAATGGCGTACCCGCCAGAGTACTCTTCGATTCCGGAGTTACTCATTCCTTTATATCTGTGTCATTTGGAAAGAAGACAAAATTATCCATCAAAACATTAGACTACAAATTACTTGTATGGTCACCGATGGGGTTAGAAGTGGAACTAGAGAAGGGTTATGGACCATGTCCAGTTCTCATTGGAGAGCAGACCTTAGATGCAACCTTGATACAACTTGAGATGGCAGACTTTGATGTCATCTTGGGAATGGACCGGTTAGCTCGACATTCTGCAAATTTATTATGCGCCGAAAAGAAGCTAACATTCAAAGACAAAGAAGGGGCAAAATTCAATTTCTCGGGAACCAAACTTCCCCGGAGACGCAAGCTCATACTCTCAGCATTAAAGGCTAAGAAATGCCTTGACAAGGGAGCAGTCGGGTATCTAGTATCAGTGGTCGACCTAACCAAGGAAGCACCACGAATGGAAGACATTGATGTCATGCGGGATTACCCTGACATATTTTTGGAGGAACTACCTGGATTACCACCCGAGCGAGCCACAGAGTTTGTGATAGACCTTATACCTGGAGCCGCACCTGTATCAAAAGCACCATATAGGATGGCTCCTACGGAACTGAAGGAACTGAAGGTGCAACTACAAGAATTGCTGTACAAGGGTTATATTCGATCCAGTATATCTCCATGGGGTGCACCGGTGTTGTTCGTAAAGAAGAAGGATGGTAGCGTTCGATTATGTATCGACTATCGAGAGTTGAATAAACTGACAATCAAGAATCGATATCCACTACCTCGGATCGATGACTTGTTCGATCAGTTACAAGGAGCAAGAGTATTTTCTAAGATCGATCTTCGATCAAGCTATCATCAGCTGAAGATTAAAGAAGGTGATATTCCAAAGACAGCATTCAGGACCAGATATGGACATTATGAATTTTTTGTTATGTCTTTCGGATTAACTAATGCACCGACAATGTTCATGGAACTTATGAACCGAGTTTTCCACGATATGTTGGATACGTCGGTTATAGTATTTATTGATGATATAGTGGTATACTCCAAGGACAAGGAAACCCATATCGAGAACCTAAACGCAGCCCTACAGCGTTTAAGAAAAGAGAAATTATATGCCAAATTTTCAAAGTGCGAGTTTTGGCTAAGTGAAGTCGCATTTCTAGGCCATGTAGTATCCGCTGAAGGAATCAAAGTGGACCCCAGTAAGATCGAGTGTGAAGTGGGAAGCACCAAAGAGCGTTTCGGAAATTAAAAGTTTTCTGGGTCTAGCTGGTTATTATTGGAGATTTGTAGAAGACTATTCTCGGATTGTCGTACCTCTCACCAGTTTGACCAAGAAGGGTGAAAAGTTTGTGTGGACGGATAAATGTGAGAAGAGCTTCTAGACATTGAAGACCAGATTGATAACCGCTCCGATTTTGACTATTCTCGTGCCAGGACAGACATTTACTTTATACACTGATGCGTCGGGACTGGGACTGGGATTGGGATGTGTGCTTATGCAAGGAGAGCAAGTGATTTCTTATGCTTCGAGACAGTTAAAGGTACATGAGAAAAATTATCCCACTCACGATCTGGAGCTAGCGGCAGTAGTACATGCGGTCAAGATATGGAGACATTACTTATACGGAGAGAAATTTCAGATTAAGTCGGACCATAAAAGTCTTACTTATTTATTTAATCAGAAGGAGTTGAATATGAGACAACGAAGATGGCTGGAACTATTGAAAGACTATGATTGTGATATCCAGTATCATCCGGGAAAAGCGAACGTAGTAGCGGATGCATTAAGCAGAAAAGCAATGATAAAATCTCAAGGAGAAGTTTGCACTACTGCAGCAATGTGTACTACCGAAATGGTATTCAATCACGGCAACGAGAAGTATGTGATAGATACAGTGGATGGATCAGCCAACCAAGGGTTTATTCATCGGTTTTCGAATATGTTCGCGGCATTGAAGATTATACCGGATATAGTGGATGAAGTGAAGACAGCTATCAAAGCAAATCCTTATCTGAGAACAGTACAAGAAGATATTGAGAAAGGTAGGACTAACCCTGAGTTCACCTTGGATGACGAGAAAGTACTGAAATACAAAGGAAGAATATGTGTACCTGAAACAAAAAGTATGGACATTAGACACCGACTGATGAAAGAAGCCCATACCACCATCTATTCGATACATCCTGGAAGTACAAAAATGTATCATGATCTGAAGAAACTATATTGGTGGAGGGGAATGAAAGCAGATGTAGCCAAGTTCGTGTCTCAATGCCTAAATTGTCAGAAAGTAAAGGCTGAACGACAAAGACCCGTTGGACTGTTGCAGCCATTACCGGAACCAGCATGGAAATGGGACTGCATCACTATGGACTTCGTCACGGGACTACCATTGACTCCTCGAGCAGTTGACGCAGTTTGGGTGATTGTGGACCGTCTGACTAAAACAGCTCGCTTCATACCTATACGGCCTCAGTATACACTGGAAAGGTTAGCGAAGCTGTATGTGGATAATATTGTTCGATTACATGGTGTTCCAGAAAGTATTGTGTCGGATAGAGATCCACGATTTACTTCCAAATTTTGGGAAGGATTGCAAAAGGCTATGGGTACAACGTTGAAGTTCGATCGCATTCCACCCACAGACAGATGGACAGTCAGAGCGTACAATTCAGATTCTAGAAGATATGCTACGAGCATGTGTAATTGATTTCAAGGGATCATGGGATGAAAGATTACCATTGATCGAGTTCGCTTATAACAACAGCTATCAGGCTACTATACAGATGTCACCTTATGAAGCACTGTATGGCAGGAAGTGTCGAACTCCCTTGTTTTGGAATGAAGTTGGAGAACGTAGTATTGTTGGACCGGAATTTGTTGAAGAGACTTGTCGAGTGGTCGATATCATCAAGGAAAGAGTGAGAACAGCTCAGAACCGCCAGAAGCAATATGCGGATACTCGACGAAGAGATCTGGAGTTCGTCGTAGGTGATAAAGTATTTTTGAAGGTATCGTCTATGCGAGGATTGAAGAGTTTTGGACAGAAAGGGAAGCTAAGTCCAAGATATGTCGGCCCGTATGAAATTTTAGCTAAGCGTGGAAAAGTGGCTTATCAGTTAGCACTACCACCATCCATGTCAAGTGTGCATGACGTATTTCACATTTCCTTATTGAAGAAGTATGTCAAAGACCCAACGCATGTTTTGACAATAGATTTGCCAAAATTGACTGATGATTTGACATTTGAAGTAACACCAACAGAAATCACTAGTCGAAAGGTTCAACGTCTACGCAATAGAGATATCTACTATGTTAAGGTCACATGGAAAAGTAGAGACATGGAAGAAATTACATGGGAAGAAGAAAATGCTATGCGGAAGCAATGCCCTCACTTATTTGATTCAGAAGGTACGTACAATTTCGAGGACAAAATTTTTATAAGTTGGGGGGAGTTGTAAGACCCGTGTCAATCTAACCCGGTCTTACCACCTTGAACCAGGTTCACCCATCATGGTCGAGTCAAATGGACCAAGGGCGTGAAGGAGATCGAGATCCCAGGTATCAAATCGACCCAAAAACACTTTAAATAGGGGAAGGGTCGCATAACCAGCTAAGCAGGGTCGGACCTCCCAAAACAGAAAGTCAAACCCTCGATTTTGGAGGGAGGGTCGGACAACTTATACCCCTAGGGTCGACGGGATCATCGACCCTCCCATCGACCCTCGGTTACCGCAGAAAATAGAAATTTGGAAATTTCCATATTTTCGAATGGGGTTCTTTCCTAATCTCAAAGGGACTTATTTTAGGATATTCCTACACTATTTAGAGGACGTCCCTAAGCCACTTTCACTCCTTTCACAACCCTAATCGAATTGAGAGAAAGAGAGGAGAAGGAAAGAGGAAGAAGAAAGGGAAGGAAGAGAAATTAAGCCAAAAGAGAAGAGTTGCAGAGAAAGATTAATCTTCTCAGGTATGGATACTAATTCCATGAGTTTCTACAGACCTTAGGTTAGTTAATGTTAAGAGTGTGATCTCGGAGAAACCCAAACCATCAATCTATGGTTAGGTTTTCATGGAAAACCATAGGAAAGTGCATGAAAGCTATCTAGGTGGGTTATACATGGTTTTAGATCATGGAATGAATGTAGAATGGAATGTAGGAGCAAGCCATAGGATCTCAAGCACGAAGAATGGATTAAAAGTGAAAATTGGACCAGAGTGCACCAAGGGTCGCACCCAGGGTCGATAGGCCATCTGACCCTAGGTATTCCTGACCATCGACCCTCAGCATTTGGGAAGTTCAGAAAGAGGGAAGGGTCGATAAACCCATCGACCCTAGCATCGACCCTAGCATCAACCCTCAGTTAACAGAATGGTTTTTAAATCTGGAATTAATTCTAATTAAATTCTATCGACTTTGTTAGGTCTTCTAGCAATATAATAACATTGTAAAGGTGATTTTAAAGCTTGGAAAAGCATTTTATAGCAAGCTAAGGTGAGGAACCATAACTCCAAACTAAATTGGTTAATAATAAACTGTTTTCTATTTCTTGAGTCCTATGCCATGTTTGATTCTATACGAATATGTTTGTAATGTGCATACAGCATACCATCCAATATTTCTATTACTTGTTCATGCATATTTACTTTATTGTTTATAACATGATGATGATGATGATGATAGGAATAGGCATGTGCTTGTATGTGTATGGATGATGTACTTGATGCGAGCGAGTATCAGGGGAGGTGTGATGAGAACATCAATAAACGTTAACCTTTAACGGGTCTCAGCACTTTAGCTCTATCTCTAACTCAAGTCTTGTGCATTAGCATCGTCGTATCGCCATTACTTTAGCAGAACTATTATGTCGTAGGGTATCAGGGGAGGTGGTCTCGGTCCTTGTAGTCTCTGACTCTACCGGGGGGCCTTAGCTCTATCTCTATGGACATTTTGAAGGATGCTGGGGTGAGGCCTTGGATACACTGTTTGGCATTAGGATTGGTTAGTTGCGAGCCCAGTTTGTAGCCCTCGCCAACAGGGGCTTACGTGTTGGTATGACACTATATAGCAATAAACGTAACCTTTGTTATATAATATTCATGATGGGGTGCATGTGAGTTGACGATAAACGTGATCTTCGGGTAACGTCACACACTCGTGTATAGAGGCGGGGTCAATAAACGCGACCTTTGGCTACCTAAACCTTTCTATTGCATACTGCAAACTTTAAACCGGACCAAAGATATAAATTGATTTTTGCATGCATATGTATTGTTGCATTATTTTGGCTACTCACTGAGCCGTGATGTGTGCTCACCCCTCGACGTCGAATATTTTTAGTTGATGATGCAAGTTATACGGTTGAAGATTATATAAATACTTCTGCGTACGGGACGGTAGCGGCGATGGAAGCTGGAGCTGAAGAGGATACACACGACTCCTCTTGCGAGTGCAACTCGTGTGTATTTGATTAGATGTTTTATAGGTTTCTTTATTTGGATTTATTAAGACATATATTTGGTATTTAAATATTTATGTCTTAGTTGGAAACAGAATAATTTGCTATTAAATTATTAATATCATCTTAGTTTCTCAGTTCATTTTATTATAAGACTTCCGCTATTGTGTATTTACTCTGATTATGACATGGATGTATGGGGGTTCAGTTAACGCGGGGATAGCCTATTTGAGATCCTGGTTGAACCATTGGTTTATTAGCGGTTCATCACACCACTCTGAAATGTGTGGAATTGGGGTGTGACATTGGTGACTTTGCCTATTCATACCCACAAGAAAGTATGACTAGCACATAGATCTCACCAGCATCTGCCTACCCATACCCATAAACAGGTATAAGTAGCTTGCAGACCATACTTGATACAGCCTACTCATACCCACGAGCAGGTACGAGTAGCATGCTAGTCCTCAGTGATTCTGCCTATTCATAATCACAAACAGCTATGACTAGCATGTAGACCTCACTAACATCTACCTGCTCATACCCATAAGCAGGTATGAGCAGTACGCAAACCACTCAGGGGTATACGTCGAGCAGACCACAACACTATCGTGCCAAGGGCAAACTGCTCAGTGGGACGTGCTCACATATCTCATGCCTTAGTCAATTCATGCAAACAGTAAGTGTCCCCAGCCTGCTCAACATTCAGGCCGACTACACTTCAGGGGTATGGGGTTGTACTATATAAAGACAAGTAAAGTAAAGAGCAAGCATGAGAACAAGCAGCACGTTTCAAAAAATTAATTCTATTGATAAAAGCCCACAAGGGGCACCGGTACAAGGAGCCCATCGTGGGCGCAAGACTTTACAAGGCAGAAGAAAAAACAAAAAAAGATAGCTTTAGGTGGGGCCGTCCTTGGCAGCAGGGTCCACATGCACATTGCTAGGTAGGGTGACGTTGGAAAGATCCACAATTAATGTCTGGGGCACCTCGTAGGGAGGCAGGTCATCCTCCAGCGTATCCTCAGCCTCCTTTTGTTGGGTCACCTCCTTCCCTCCCTGCTTGGCCAGGAGCAGGATGTCAGAGTAGTCTACCATGATCCCCTTGACAGCCAGTTGCTCCTTCAGGAAGACAACCTCTTTCAAGAAGAACCCACTCGCAGTCTCCTCCAAGTCGTCTGCATACTTGACGGACCTCTGATAGTCAGCCACTACTTGCTCCCGGACCCCAGCCTGGTGTTCCTCTGCCTTGGCCAGGGCCTCCTTGGCTGACTCGGCCTCTACTTCAGTTGTGAGCTTGGCATCCTCAATTGCCCAAAGTTTGACCTCCACCTAGTGCACCCTCTCGTGCTCTTTCGAAAGGGACTGCTCGACCTTGTCAAGAGACGTTCGGAGGTTGGCCTTCTTCGAGGCAAGACCGTCTGCCTCGAAGGTCTTCTCACGGAGCTTCTCCTCAGCATTTTTTAGGGCCTCTCGACAGGACTCCTCCGCCACCCTCAGCTCGCCTAGCTTAATGCTCATGGACGCAGCCTTCTGACACAGCTCGGCCACGAGGTTGTCACCCTGAAAGAAAAAACGAACAGCTAAGTCAGTAAGCTTGCTCAAAAAGTGCACATAAATAAGAAAGTAGGTCATGCATACCTGGGTGCTGTTGAGGAAGATCCTCTTCAGCAGGTCCCCCATCTCCAGGGACGTAGTAAAGGCAACGTCCGTAGGAAGACGATTCTGGGTCAGCATGACCCTTGCTGAGCACGTGCTCTTAAACACAGAGTCGGTGTCCTTCAAGCCAAGCTGGGGGACGAAGAAATTCACCTCCAGCTGTCTCTCGGGGTCCTCCCCCCTACTTGGGCAGTGTCCCCCAGACCCCTCTGATTGGCTGACTGGGTCAAGTCGACCATTTCAATTACTTGGCGGGGTGGGGCTACCTCCATCTCAGGCCCTCTCCGATTGTCTTCCCTCGAGCCTACCTTCATCGTGGCCCGAGTCTTGTATATGTTTGTTGGAAGCTCCTGGGACAACCGTATCTTCTTCTTAGGCCCCTCCATCGGGGCCGGCCTCTTATCTTTGTGGTCCTCAACAGCCCCTTTGGACCGGGTGAAGATCCCACCAGTTGGGGCATCTCTTGGGGTGACCAACCCGCCTGTTTCTGTTGCCCACTTGTGCATAATCTGGGCCACCAGCTAGTTGCTTGAGAAGTTCACTGCAACAAAACAAAAACAACAGGGTCAGTATTGACAAGAATGCTCTGATCAGAAGACGCGCAGGTACAATTCAGAACTCACCTAACAGGCCGTGCTCGGCCAAGGTCTGGGGGTCTACCCAGTCTGCATATGGGGCAGTCTTACCTCCTTTACCTTTTGGAAGATGTATTTCTCCTCCGAGGTCAGAACGGGCCCCTTGTTGAACCCGGACGTGTCAACCACCAACCACGTGTTTGACAGTAGGAGTGGAGAGCCGCCCGACGGAGAGCTCACCATGAAATATTTCTCCTTCCACCCATGGATGGAGGAAGGCTTTTGGGAGATCAGAGGGAGCTTCTTTGCATCCCTTTGACTGAAATAGTACCAACCGCTTGCAGAGTTTGTTCAGTCAGACTACTGAATTTGAAAAGCGACTGGAACAGGATTACGGTCGGAATCTCTCCAAGACGACGGATGAAGATGATGAAGGCATAGATGCATCGCCACCCGTTCGGAGTCAGTTGGGCGGGGGCGATGCGGTACACCTTCAGGATATCAACATCTAGGGGGTGAAGAAGGAATCAGAGGCCAGATTTTAGTGCGTGCTCGTATACGCAGACCTCAGAAGGGAGCAGGGTGCAGGCTCTTTCCTAGAGTACAGAAGGACGGACGACGATGTCTTACACCGAAGGCCCAAGCTGATAAGCCCAGTAGATTTGGGACGGGGCCACCTCAGAAGCAACGTTGCTGGGTATCTGTAGGGCTGGGAGTTTCTCAAGGGGTGGAATGCTTAGACGACCAATCCTCCTGTGAGTCACCCGCCGAGCGGAGGTACCGGCCTAACAATTCTACTCGGCCACCTCTGAGGACTCTGGGTGGAAACCCTTTTCAAAGACATGCTCCAAGGCAGAGGGGACGACCTCCAACGATTTGTGCAGCTTTACGGCCTCATAGGATCCCTCCGACTCGGTGGCCTCCAAGTTGAACTCTAGGCTAACGGAGTCTCGGGGTCTCTTTTTCTTTCAGGTGGCAGACCACTCACCTTTGGTGAAAGGTTCAGAGGATTGCTCCGAGGAGGTAGTCCTATACTGTGCCATGGGTGTTCTCTCACTCACTCTACCTCTTCATAAGGGAATTACACTACAGGAGGAAGAAGATGAGCAAGAAGACATGCAACAAGGAAAAGAAAAAAAAAAAAAAAGCTAAAGATGAAGAGCAAGGAAAAGGGGAACTTATTGGTTACAAGAGTGAAGAAAGGACATGCAAAAGGCTTGAAAGCTGAGAAGACTCCGACCCGACACTTTATGCTCTGACCTCAAATCACCCAAATGGTGGAGATGAAGGACGGAAAATCACATTTATAGACCGTAAAATTTCAAACTGAGTTAATAGCCCCCATCCACGTGTCGCTGCAGTAGTGACGGGAGGTCTGTCGTGCCGGACGCGACGTAACAAGTTGACATCACATAATCATAATGGCTCTGAGGACGGCTTTATGGTGCATCTTCTCGAGATGTGTCGGTTAAATCTCCACCGTTGGATCTAGTCGGCTGTTCACAATCGTAGGAGCTATTTATGGTGCATCTTCTCGAGATGCATCGATTGATTTTTAACCGTTGGATGGGACTGACACTTTAAGTCAGACGGAGATCAGCAGTGAGAAAACACGGCGCTTCGTGTTCATGGCTCCGCGAATTCCTTGCTCCAACAAAAAGTGGAGATAGCTGGCGACAACTACCGGATGCATGATCAAAAACTCTAATTGCGTTATATGCCGATCGGGTGACAATAAGACGATTAACAAACATGACTCAACAAGCTCGCATTGCGTCAGATAGGTGTAAGCACCCCATTTTTGCCATCCCAGCTAAACAAAGTCCTACTAGCGTGTGGACAACAAAAGGAGAAAGATGATCGAAAGTTTGGATTTTTGACTGTAAATTTGAGGAAGTTTTCAATGGGTCTCTGTGAATTCGAAGAAATTTTTAATGGGTCCACAGCAAGGTCATGGGTTATAATTCTACATGGATGTATAGGTCATAGAATTATCTTCGAAATGAGACCAGAATTGCTCAATTCTGATATCAAATGAAGAAGATATGACCATTTTAGTCGGATGATACATATAAGGGAGGTTTCTGAAATTATTATAAATAATCCTAGGGGTCTTCATGCAAATTATCGTAAGTCGGATTGTTTGAATTTCAAATCATCATATCTTCATCATCCGACATCGGATTCAGATGATTCCAAGGTCATTATTCTTCATTCATGATGTTCTACAAAGTAGACGTAAAAATCCTGGGTAGAAGTCACCAGTGGGTCCCATGCAAGCTTTCATGCAAAATTATCGTTAGAACTTCAAAACTTCATATCTTTTCCGTTCTACGTCGGATTCAGACGATTCCAAGGCCATTGTTCTTCATTTGTGATGTCCTACAAAGTGGACATGGAAAATCTCGGGTAAAAGTCTCCGGAGGGTCCCATGTAAAATTACATATGGAAATGGTCATTTAATATTCAAAAATTCATATTTTGATCATCCCATATCCAAATCAGGTGATTCCAGTCTCGTTATGTTCCATTTTTTGTGCTCTACAAAGTGGACATAAAATATTTCCAGTAAAAGCCTCCAAAGAATCTCATGCAGAATGGTCAGCCAAATTATCGATAATTAGCCTGCTTAAACTTCAGAAAGTCATAAGTTGGCCATTTTATTTCCAAATGACGTGATTCAAGTTTCAATATTCCTTATTTTTAGTGTTCTACGAAGTGAACGTAGAAAATTGAGAATAGAGGTCATCAGAAAATTCCGTACGAGATTACAGCAGAAATGGCCCATGAAATAATAAAGAGAGAAAATCCAATTAATTCTAATCAATCCAGTCAACTTAGTTCAAGCCAGTTCTGGTCCAACCTAGCTCAACCCAAGTCTTGGGCCAATCCAATCAACCCAGTCAATCCGGACCAATTAATAGTGGCATATATGCATGTATTTCTTTATATATTATTATATAATGTATAATATATTATAATATATCATATAATATATACATATATCTTATATGTATATTATATTATATATATATAATATATATAAATATATATATATATATATATAATATAAATAATATAAAATATATATAAATATATATATATATATATATATATATATATATATATATATATATATATATGTTTTAGATAAAGAAAACAAAGAATCCAAAGAGGAAGGCAAGAGACGTCCAAGAGGGGGAGAAAAGAAAAAAAAATCCTAGAAAGGGAGAATCCAAAAGATTTTGTTTGAGAAAAGGAAAGAAAAGAGGAAAAAAAATATTTTGGATTCAAAAGATTTTGTTAGGGCATATAATCCAAAAAAGAATCAAAAGTGAGGAAGGGACGTCCAAGAGGAGAGAAAAAAAAGAAATCCAAAAGATTTCCTTTGAGAAAAGAAAAGAAAAGAAAAAGGAAAGAAAAGAGAGAGTGAAAGAAAGGAGGATTTAAGGTTAGGAGGTATAATCCAAAAGAAAATAGGAATCCAAGGAGAGGAAGGGACGTCCAAGAGGAGAGAAAAAAAAATCCAAAAGATTTTCTTTGAGAAAAGGAAAAAAAAGAAAAAGGAAAGAAAAGAGAGAGTGAAAGAAAGGAGGATTTAGGATTAGGAGATATAATCCAAAAGAAAAAAGGAATCCAAGGAGAGGAAGGGACGTCCAAAAGGAGAGAAAAAAGAGAAAAAAATCCAAGAAAGGAGAAGAAGAAGAAAAGAGAGAGAGAGAGAGAGAGAGAGAGAGAGAGAGAGAGAGAGAGAGAAAAGGAGAAGAAGAAGAAAAGAGAGAGAGAGGTGTTAAGAAGAGAAGATCTAGAGAAAAAAGAGAGAAGGATCAGAGAAGCAGCAAGGAGGATGATGAGAAGATGAAAAGGAGAAAAGCAGAGTGAAGAAGCCTGAGGTAGGAGATCCATCCTTTCTGTCAGTTATTTTTTTCAAAGTCAAAGTATACTGCAAATGCATGTCTGAGATTGGTGTCTAGCATTAGGAAGATGCCTCTGTTTGCATAAGGTTCCTTGAGACAAAATGTTGGCCTCTGAGTCCTCTTTCTGACCATGTATTCGGATTTTATTTTCATTAGATATATGATTTTATATTGATTTTATAGTACCATTGTCCAGAATCTGGAACAGCCCTAACCAGTGTATTTGCCTGTACTTGGAAAATATTTTCGACCTACCTATGATCTCTTTTAGGATTAGGTTCCTTGAGACAAAATATTGGCCTCTGAGTCCTCTTTTGGACCATGTATTTGGATTTTATTTTCATGAGCTATATGATTTTATATTGATTTTATAGTACCATTGGCCAGAATCTGGAACAGACCTGACCAGTGTATTTGTCTGTACTTGGGGAATGTTTTCGACCTGCCTATGATCTCTTTTAGGATTAGGTTTCTTGAGACAAAATGTTGGCTTCTGAGTCCTCTTTCTGACCATGTACTCGGATTTTATTTTCATGAGCTATATGATTTTATATTGATTTTATAGTACCACTGGCCAGAATCTGGAACAGACCTGACCAATGTATTTGCCTGTACTTGGGGATGTTTTCGACCTGCCTATGGTCTCTTTCAGGATTATCTTCCTTGAGAAAAAAATGTTGACCTCTGAGTCCTCTTTTTGACCATGTATTCAGATTTTATTTTCATGAGCTATATAATTTTATATTGATTTTATAGTACCACTGGCCAGAATCTAGAACAGATCTGACCAGTGTATTTGCCTGTACTTGGGGAATGTTTTCGACCTGCCTATGGTCTCTTTTAGGATTAGCTTCCTTGAGACAAAATGTTGGCCTCTGAGTCCTCTTTCCGAGGATATCTTTTAAGAATTTTTTGAGTAAGTACAGTGCCCTATGTGCCCATTTTGGTCCAGCCTGACAAAGCTATCATCTTGCTGCGTGTTCCATCATGTTTTGATTGATTCTTATATGCTTTGGTTGTTTCTCACATGCCATATTTGATGTTATATTTGTTCACATGCTATGTTCGGATGCTCGTATGCATACACTACTTTAATTGGAATGGTCACACTGCCATAATTGGAATGGTCACACTGCCATAATTGAAATGATCACACTGCCATAATTAGAATAATCACATTGCCATGATTGGAATGCTACACATGCTTATTGCCATATTTGTCTGCTACACTTGCTCACATGCTATATTGGATGATTACTGTCATGTTTGGATGCATACTGCTATATTTGGAATACTACCACTACTATAGTTGGAATGTTTTCATTTGCCATATTTGTTTTGGAAAGAAAAAAAATAGAAAAATAGCAACTAGGGCAAGATACACCCTAAAATGGAAATAATTGAACAATTAGGGTAAAAAAAACCCTAAAAATGAAAAAATAGCAATTAGGGTAGAAAACCCTAAAAAATAAAAATCACAATGAAAAGGGATACGAAACCCTAAAAACCTAAAAATGGAAACAATAAAAATAGTAGGAATTTAGGTCTCATCCCTAGATCCTATTCACAAAAATAGAAAGAATTTGGTACACATCCCAAATAAAAATGGTAGGAATTTAGGTCTCATCCTTAGATCCTATTGACAAAAATGGAAATAATTTGGTACACATCCCAAATAAAAATGGTAGGAATTTAGGTCTCATCCCTAGATCCTATTGACAAAAATGGAAATAATTTGGTACACATCCCAAATAAAAATGGTAGGAATTTAGGTCTCATCCCTAGATCCTATTGACAAAAATAGAAAGAATTTGGTACACATTCCAAATCCGACTCTCACAATTTTTGAACTACGTCATACCTGATTTCTAGGGCACACCCTATAATACGTAGGCAATTTGGGAATCCCAAATACGGTACAAAGCCACCCATCAACCATACATCCAGCATAAACTTCAACTTGAACAAAAAAAATCTAATTGAAGCACATGCATAAATCACTTCCATAATCTTTAATCACACAACCCATTTTCGAACTACGTTTTTGGACTTGATTTCCAGGATTGGAATACGTAGGCAATTTGAGATGTTTTACACGTCTCAGATTCAGTCCAAGACCGAACCATCTTTGGTTTGGTTCACTGTATAATATTGTACATTACATTTGCTTGTTTATTTACTTTAAAACATGATTGGCTGAACCCTAGGTTAGAACAACTTAGCAACTTGGTTTAGGACATCCCCCATTGAACCCTAGTCATCCAGTTGACCAGGCATAGTCAAAATTAGAATTTAAGGAAAGTTTAGGAGGCCGATATTGATCGGGTGGTTTGGGTGCCTAACACCTTCCCATAACCGTACCCTGAATACTTACCCGATCTCTTGCAGACCAAAGAACCGATACATTGGGTCCCGAGTCAATAGAAGTCTTACCTTAGGGTGAGGCTACTTTTTTAGAGGTCCTAGACCTTAATCTCGGTGGCGACTCCAACAGAACAAATCGATCTTCATCGATACCGGATACACATTTATCCCGAGGAGGATCATGGAATTTCCATTGTCCTCACAGTGGCGACTCCGCTGGGGAATAATATTCAGACTCCTAGGATACTTTCCTTATATTGATTTGCTTGACATTTGCTGCTAGATCTAGGGTACTATATTTATTGCTTGTATAATATTGCTTTGGGGGGAATGGGTTCAGTCACACATTCGTGTGAGTAGCCGAACCGGGTCCCATGCATAGACGAAACACACAGCCTTGGCCTGTACTTTGTGAAACCACGACCGGCGAGCAGCCTCTAACGAGCGTTTTTTGGGTCCGCCTGGGAATGCGTTATGCTACTCCAGGTCGCTTGGATCCTTGCAACATAGTATATAAAGGGAATGGGGGCCCATTATTCATCGAGCATTCGGTGATAGGTTACCCAGTCCTCGTCAAGGTGGCCTTTTCTGTCCTAACCCAGTTTGAGCCATATGTATGTTATTTTTTGTCCATCTTTGAACCAACATGGTAAAATCTACTTGATCATAATATTTACATCTGAGACGTCGAAGTTCTACCCATTTTTTGTCCTTGACTTGGTAACATGTTTGGATCCACAGTTGAGTATTCTTGTCTCTCACTTGTTGGGAGCGTGAGGGTTACGTATACCTGCATACACATTAGTGTGGTCGGTCTGTACACGCCCTCCATCGTACAAAGCTCATTGTGTTGATCTGTTCAATATTGATATGTCAATCTCAAAAAACGATCAGAAAATCTTCATCACGGTATAGATACTGTGATCAAGTAGAAATTTATCGGTTTTTTCAATCATGAACCGCTTTTGTCATCTATCATGAAAACTACAAATAAGCATATCCATTTCAATTTCTTGAAATTTGATGAACCACATGGTCGAACCTTGGTGTTACAATGATCCATTCGGAATCTTGAGGCCCCAAGACCAATCATGGGGTTATTCAAATACAAATAAATTGTTACAGATGATGTCTAATGGTCAGTTTTCATGAAGGAGCTAACTTTGTTTGGTCGAGTCAGCTTGTATGTGTATGTGCATCCTTCTCGTGTCCAGTCACTTCTGAGTCTTAACCTTCGTTCATTGTTTATATAAAAAATAAAATTAAAAAAAAAAAAAAAAAAAAAAAAAAAAAAAAAAAAAAAAAAAAAAAAGAAAGAAAGGTTGAACTTGGGAGGATATAATTGTCTAGACTTAAGAGAACACCTGAGTGTGTAGACAAAGCATCCACTCTTATTACATCCTCTCATAAGAAGGTCTCATCATCACCGGTTCATGTCTCGGTTCATGTTCATAAGGAGGACTTTTGTACCTCAAAGTGTTGGAATGGTTGGAAGACAGTATATTGAGAGCACTTTTTATTGCAGAGCAAAATTAAAATTCCAAGATCGGAGTTAAGGAATCCAAGAGATTAGAAAGCTGAATCATAGATTCTGAGAGATTACATGTTTCTTTCCCATGTTAGCATACCTGCCAATTTTAAATGGAAAAACTAAGATTGGAAAGCATTTCGTTCACTCGATTGAGCCACTTTGACTAACAGAGTTGGTTCCTAACTCCGAAATTACTTTCATCATCCAAGGTGACCATGACTCAAAGGAGTAGTCCTCGAACCTTCAAGAATGGCCCACCCACCTCCCAAAATCCATGATGAAAAGGAAGACCATGTGGTCAATTATATCCCAAAATTAAGGTAGCCTGAAAATGAACTTCATGTGCACCCTAAACTGGGGCAAAACCAAAATGTTAGTATACCCTAAATTGGGGCACAACAAAAATATCAGTGCACCCTAAACTGAGGTATAATTAAAATGTTAATGGATTCAAAGTGGGGCAAACCAAAAAGGTGATGGACCAACAAGGGTATAGGTCAGAGTTTCATGACATCCAAGCTGGGGCATAAGATTGGAATACATTTACCCCAAATTGAGGCATTGGCCAGGTGAATGTCAAACCCGAATTGGGGCATAAATCAAAATGGTAATAGACCCAAGAGGGGTTTATCTCAAGATGGAAAGGGCCAAACACATGTCGATAGATAGGCATAATGAGCCTTACTAGCGAAAGTCTGAACGGAGATTCGGTCCTACAACCAATCATAAGTTGGCGTCAATGATGTCGTATCCAATTGGGGTAACTCGGTGAATTACTTGTCTAAAGTGGCTACCATTAGTATCTGATAGGTCATCTATGTTTGGGCTCGAGTCCGATGTGTCTGTAAACAGTCCAGTCCAAAATGCTCTAAAAAAAATGAACAATAATCATCCCATTTGAGACATCAACAACAGTGCTTTACTACTTCCAATCCATTCCTTCCCAGTTTGATATTTCTTCCTCTTCCATGTCCGTTGCTAATTCGGATTCTGATGATGATTGAGGATGATGAGCCACAACCTGAACTTCTACTTCACCGGCCTTTAGAGAAATGAAAGTGCAACACACATGTGAAAGTTACAAATGATTAAGTTAAAGTCATGGAAGCATTCTCAAAGATACAAGTTGGTACATCAAAATGTCATCCCATTTGGTCAATTTACAGAAATAATTTTTTTTGAGATATTCCTTGAAAGTAGAGAACATTTATAGACTCATACAGGTGGTTCGTTCAGTTTTGTAAAAATGGGTCTATAGACAAGGACCATTCAAGTGATTAAGTCTTCTACAAGTGCATGACATCTACAGACATAAAACATGCTACGGATCAACCTCAAAGTCAAAGATGAGCTCAAAAAAAAAAAAAAAAAAGAGAAAAGAAAAAAAAGGAAGAAGAAAAAAAAAAGGAAAAAAAGAGAAAAAAAAGAAAAAAAAAGAGTTATACAAAATAATGAGGTTGGTTAGCATACTACATTGGAACAATGATGGTGGACAAGTTCAACTATGGTGCATAGACATGGAGCAACTACTTTGAAACACTAATGATGAGCAAGTTCGATTACAAGGCATATACATGGGGCAACTCCTTTGGAGCCCTGCTGATAGACGAGTTCAGTTATAGAGAAATAAGACAATTGGTTCTCGTACAATGGCATATAGACACCATTTCTTAGAACCTGATTGGAGACCTGATAGTTTGTTGTGATTCACGTTGTGTGTTGAGCTGGATTTTTGATATTGGTCACTACATCCCACCCATACAGGGGGTGGTCTCATCACTTTGTTGTCATCAGAGGATTTCTTTTCGGCTAAAGACTCTCTCTCCTGTCCATCAATCTGACGGTCTTCCACAGAGTCTACATTACATGCCCTTACTTTAAATGTCACAAAATTTTATGGTATCGTTTCTTGTGAACATGTCATCTTGTTATGCATAAATATTGTTCAATAAATCTGACTGGAATATCTATCTGTCGTTTATCATTTCGACGGCGTCCAAGAATTCCATAGTCTTTTGTTGCTAGCCAATAAAATGGCATCGCCTAGTGGAGATCAATCCATTCTACATAAACAACCAAACACTCTCCCAATGGCAGACCCATTGGACAGTTTCTTATCTGTCCATCTGGACCTTCATCGTCATACTTGTATACATACTTAAAGGATTTGGGCCCAAACATGGTTGCAACGGATTCAGCATCTGAGCATAGCTTGTTGAAATTTATTTTTTATCCGAATGATACCGAGAGGAGAAAGCATTCTTTGACGTTTTCTCTAAAGATTAGTATAGGGTTGCATCTCCTTAAGGTTATTTCTATTGATGACTCAAAAATCGCCTGCTTATCAATGTGTGCAAACTTGAACTTAGACACTGGGGCAAAATCACCCATTTATCCAAACATCATGAGTTTAGTTGAGCCCCCTGTTTGAAAATCTAGCTGAGTTTATTTGAATATAAAAGAAAGATGACCCATACAAATTTGAAAAAAAATTGAGTCATTGTCATCAATTACCCCTCATTAAAAGGATCTGATTGTCCTTTGATCTAAGTGAAACCCATAAAAATTTGGCAGGAATGCAGAACATATCAAAATTGCCTTTTAAAGAAAAGAAACATGTTTTTCTCGGTCTAGATTAAGTCAAGTCAAGAAAAATTGATCAAATCATTATCTCTAGTTGCTCTTGGATTCCGAGCAATGTTAGTGGACAAAGTGCAAATGCTGAGCCCCATTGTGGCGACCTCAATATTTATGGAAAGTTCAACCCATTTTTGGAGTGAAGAAAGATGAAGAAAGGAATTGAAAAGAACAAGAAAAAGAAAAAGAGAAATGAAAAAAAAAAGAAAAAAAAAAGAAAAAGAAAGAAAGGTGAAAGTATAGAGAAGAAAGAAGACTGAATGAAAGCAGAATAAGAATGGAAAAGAGAACAAGATACAAGCAAAGAAAAGAAAGAAGGATCATGGGAAAAGAAAGAAAGCTCTAGCCCGAACTACGCGGAACCTGATTCTGGAGGGACGGAAATCCCAAAGGATACGTAGGCAATTTGGGACACCCCAAATTCGGTCCAGATGCTATACATCCAAAGGCTCTATATCCAGAGGCTATACATCCAGAGGCTATACATCCATAGGCTATACATCCAAAGGCTATACATCCAAAGGCTACACATCCAGAGGCTATACATCCAAAGGCTATACATCCAAAGGCTACACATTCAAAGGCTACACATCCAAAGGCTACACATCCAGAGGCTATACATCCAAAGGCTACACATCCAGAGGCTATACATTCAGAGGTTATAAATCTAGAGCACAAAGCACAATTACAGTTACATCATGAGCGGTCTTGAGCCAAAGTCGCAGACCTGATAAGGCCGCTACTCAAGAAGCTTGAAAGTCACAGTTACATCATGAGCGGTGTTGAGATAAAGTCACATACCTGATGAGGTCGCTACTCAAGAAGCTTGACAGTTACAGTTACATCATGAATGGTCTTGAGCTAAAGTCACAGACCTCATGAGGTCTCTACTCAAGAAGCTTGACAGTTACAGTTACATCATGAACGGTCTTGAGCCAAAGTCACAGACCCGATGAGGTCACTACTCAAGAAGCTTGACAGTTACAGTTACACCATGAGCGGTCTTGAGCCAAAATCACAGACCTGATAAGGTCGCTACTCAAGGAGCTTGACATCTACAGTTTTTTGTTGTACAGTGTCAAAAAAAAATTTACAGCATCAATTCAAGGGAGCAATGTTAGAATCCAGATCACGTGCAGAATAATACAAAAATGGGCCACTTTTGTCTTCGGCCTCAATTGCCCACAATCTCGGCCGAAGAGGGGCATCTGTAAGCACCCCATTTTTGCCATCCCAGCTAAACAAAGTCCTACTGGCGTGTGGACATCAAAAGGAGAAAGATGATCGAAAGTTTGGATTTTTGACTGTGAATTTGAGGAAGTTTTCAATGGGTCTCTATGAATTCGAAGAAGTTTTCAATGGGTCCACAGCAAGGTCATGGGTTATAATTCTGCATGAATGCATAGGTCATAGAATTATCTTCGAAATGAGACCAGAATTGCTCAATTCTGATATCAAATGAAGAAGATATGACCATTTTAGTCGGATGATACATATAAGGGAGGTTTCTGAAATTATTATAAATAATCCCAGGGGCCTTCATGCAAATTATCGTAAGTCGGATTGTTTGAATTTCAAATCATCATATCTTCATCATCTGACATCGGATTCAGATGATTCCAAGGCCATTATTCTTCATTCATGATGTTCTACAAAGTGGACGTAAAAAATCCTGGGTAGAAGTCACCAGTGGGTCCCATGCAAGTTTTCATGCAAAATTACCGTTAGAACTTCAAAGCTTCATATCTTTTCCATTCTACGTCGGATTCAGACGATTCCAAGGCCATTGTTCTTCATTTGTGATGTCCTACAAAGTGGACGTGGAAAATCTCGGGTAAAAGTCTCCGGAGGGTCCCATGCAAAATTACATATGGAAATGGTCATTTAATATTCAAAAATTCATATTTTGATCATCTCATATCCAAATCAGGTGATTCCAGTCTCGTTATGTTCCATTTTTTGTGCTCTACAAAGTGGATGTAAAATATTTTCGGTAGAAGCCTCCGAAGGATCTCATGCAGAATGGTCAGCCAAATTATCGATAATTGGCCTCCTTAAACTTTAGAAAGTCATAAGTTGGCCATTTTATTTCCTAATGACGTGATTCAAGTTTCAATATTCCTCATTTTTAGTGTTCTACGAAGTGAACGTAGAAAATTAAGAATAGAGGTCATCAAAAAATTTCGTACGGGATGACAGCGGAAATGACCCATGAAATAATAGAGAGAGAAAATCCAATTAATTCTAATCAATCCAGTCAACACAGTTCAAGCCAGTTCTGGTCCAACCTAGCTCAACCCAAGTCTTGGCCCAATCCAATCAACCCAGTCAATCCGGACCAATTAATAGTGGCATATATGCATGTATTTCTTTATATATTATTATATAATGTATAATATATTATAATATATCATATAATATAAACATATATCTTATATGTATATTATATTATATATATTAATATATTAATATTATATATATATATATATATATATATATATATATATATATATATGTTTTAGATATAGAAAACAAAGAATCCAAAGAGGAAGGGAAGAGACGTCCAAGAGGGGGAGAAAAGAAAAAAAATCCTAGAAAGGGAGAATCCAAAAGATTTTGTGTAAGACCCGCACGCCACGAACCCGGCCTAACCTTACATTTCGTGTCGGGACCCGTTTACATATCATGGTCGAGCCAAGTGGACCAAATGTGTGAAGAAAAACCAAGACCCAATATGAAAATTTACCCAAAAATAGTCAAAATGAGGGTAGGGTCGCATGTTTTAACTGGCAGGTCCGACCCCTCCCATCGACCCTCACCATCGACCCTCAACCATGGGTCGCAGGGTCTATGAGTTGTCCGACCCTCCCATCGACCCTCACCATCGACCCTGCATTCGGGAAAAAAAACACGAACCAAAAATTGAGAAACCTTCCTAATTTCAATTGGAACATTTCCTAAACTCAATGAGACTTATTTTGGGAGGTTTTGCCCTATAAATAGGACGTCCCTAAGCCTCTTTCACTCCTTTTACAACCCTAATTGGATTGAGAGAAAGAGAAGAGAAGGAAGAGAAGAAGAGAAGGAAAACTTGAAGAAAAGGCTAAGGAAGAAGAGGAAATTCGGAGGAACTCTAATCTCAAAGAAACCTAAGGTATGAATACATTCCCCATGATTTATTTACGACTTTAGAATGGTTTATGAAGAGGGTATGACTCAGAAGAAACCCAAATCATCCATCCATGGTTTTGTTTCAATGGAAACCATGGAGGAGATCATTAAAACCATGTAGGTGAATAAAGTATAGTTCTAAACCATAGAACAAGTATAGAATAGATTGTGGAAGTAAGCCATAGGACCCAACCAAGAAAGAGAGAACGAAATCTGATATTTTCGACTCAAACCATGGAGGGTCGCACCTAGGGTCGATGGCAGATCCGACCCTAGCATCGACCCTCAGTGTTCAGGAAGTTCAGATTAGGGGAGGGTCGCACCCAGGGTCGATCAGGACTCCGACCCTACCTCCGACCCTTAGTTAACAGAATGATTTTTAAATTCTGAATAAATTTTAATTAAATTTTACCAACTTTGTTAGGTCTTCTACCAATAAAATAACATTAAAAAGGTGATTCTAAAGCTTGGAAAAGTATCTATTAGCAAGCTAAGGTGAGGAACCTTAACTCCAAACTAAATTGGTTAATAATAAACTGTTTTCTATTTCTTGAGTCCTGTGCTATGCTTGATTCTATGCGAATATGTTTGTAATGTGCATACAAAGATGCCATCCAATATTTCTATTACTTGTTCATGCATATTTAATTTATTGTTTATAACATGATGATGATGATGATGATAGGAATAGGCATGTGCTTGTATGTGTGTGGTTGATGTGCTTGATGCGAGTGAGTATCAGGGGAGGTGTGATGAGAACGTCAATAAACGTTAACCTTTGGTGGGTCTCAGCACTTTAGCTCTATCTCTAACTCAAGTCTTGTGCATTGGTATCATCGTATCGCCATTACTTTAGCAGAACTATTATGTTGTAGAGTGTCAGGGGAGGTGGTCTCGGTCCTTGTAGTCTCTGACTCTACCGGGGGGCCTTAGCTCTATCTCTATGGACATTCCGAGGGATGCTTGGGGTGAGGCCTTGGATACACCTGTTTGGCATTAGGATTGGTTAGTTGCGAGCCCGGTTTGCAGCCCTCGCCA
>CM053276.1:101438411-101532285 GCA_028583415.1 Protea cynaroides | reverse complement strand
TTTTGACAAGGTAGAAGATTCCTAAAGGTAAATTTAAGAGTGGATACAAGGATAAAGTCATGGCATAAGTAGTACTCGATTTAGTACAATGATAATTGAGTTATGCCCAATGTTGAGGGATATGATTAAGTAAAGACCAAATAGTTTGGCTGAATTAATGAAATTATAAGCATATACCCTAATGCTTATAAATAGATTTGGGATATGAGATCTTGACGATAGTCTTAAGAGATGAAGAAACTAGACAAGCTCTTAAGACCGTTACACCAGATTTTCTAGTTCAAGTCTTTTTGGACTAGATGTTCAATTGGATGAGTGTTATGAACGAAGTCCAAATCGTATGGAAGGATGGAATTGGGACGCAACCTAATTAGACTTGAGAAGGCAGACTTTGATGTCATCTTGGGAATAGACTGGTTGTTCAACACTCTACAAGTGATTACGTGCATAGAAGAGGTTGTCATTCAAGAATAAAAACGGCATATGATTTAGTATCATTGGGAGTATGTTGCTTAGGAAGTGAAAGCTGATCCGCTCTATGGTAAAGGCGAAGAGATGCTTTGAAGAGAAATGAGTTGGATATATGGTATCTTGTGGTATACGTTACCAAAGAAGCACCACAGATGAGATATTGGTGTGATGCGTGAATTTCCTGATGTATTTCCAGGAAACTTATCGGGTTACCATCTGATTAAGTGATCGAGTTCGTCATCGACTTGTTACCCAAGGACGATACTTGTGTCAAAGGCACCTATGAATAGCTCTTATAGAATTGAAGGAATTGATACTCAACTACAAGAGTTACTAGACCAAGGTCCTAATCAGCTAAGTATTGTATCACGGAGAGCGCCAACGCAACTCGTAAAGAAGAAGGACGGTAGTGTCAGATTATGCATAGACTACCGGGAACTAAACAAGTTCAAGATCAAGATCAAGAATCGATATCTACTACCTCAGATTGATGACTTGTTTAAACAGTTGCAAGAAGCAAAGGTATTTGCTTCAGTCAAGATATCATCAGCTGAAGAATTTTGGACAGAAATATCTCGAAGATAGCTTTTAGAATCGGGATTGGACATTATGAGTTCTCGATTATGACGTTTGGATTAACCAATGCCCTTACATCTTTTATGGAGCTGATGAACTGGGTGTTTCATGACATATTGGACACGTCGGTCATAGTTTTCATAGATGATATTTTGGTTTATTCCAGGAATGAAGCAACTCATACAACGAATTTTAGAACAGCTTCACAACAGCTAAGAAGGGAAAAGTTTTATGCCAATTCCAAGGAATATGAGACCTGATTAAACAAAATGATCTTATTAGATCATGTAGCGTCAAAAAAAGGGATTAAAGTGGACCCTATTAAGATAGAAGCAATTGTATGGTGAGAAACACCTGAAGAATATTGTGAAGATCAGAAGTTTCTTGAGTTTTAGCTGATTATTATAGACGATGCTTGGAGGACCACCCTAAGATCACAAAACCTCTTACCAAGCTAACCAGGAAGGGAGAGGAATTTATTTGAACCTACAAGTGTGAAGAATGTTTCTAGATTCTAAGGTAAGGTTGATATCAACTCCCATCTTGATCATTTCGGTACCAAGGGAACCTTTTACCCTATCCATCGGAGCTTTCAGATTGGATCAAGGATGCGGGTTGATGCAAGGTAAATAAGCAATTGCATACGTTTCAAGAAAACTAAAGCAGCATGAGAAGCGTTACCCTACTCATGACTTGGAGTTACCGGTGATGAATTATGCAATCAAGATTTGGAGACATTATCTAAACAGAGAATAATTTTAGGTTAAGTGTCCTATTTATCTCTTCATCAGAAAGAGTTGAACATGAGGATAGGAAAATGGTTTGAACATTGAAGGATTAAGACCGTGATATTCAAGGTCACTGAGCAACGCTAATGTAGTAGCTAAGCCTTAAGCAAAAAGGGATTATGAAGTCTGAAGAAGGACCAAGTATAAATGCTACCTTATGTTCCGCAGCAACAGATTCAGATTTGGAAGAAGAGTAACTTATAATAGAAGCTAGGGATGATCCAATTAAGCGAGAACTTATGGATGAACTTATGGAGCAATAATTCCTCGCTTGCGTTCAGTACATTAAAGATCATCTCTGAATTAATGGATGAAGTAAAAGTAGCAATTTTGTTAGATCTGTATATAAGAACAATGCAAGGAGATTTGGAGAAAGGAAAACCAAACCTGACTTATTTTGGATGTGGAGACAGTACTCAGATACAGTGGTAGATTCTGAATACCTGAAGATAAAGATTCAGATGTCAGGAAGAGGATAATGATAAGAGCCCATTGTACTCAATATTCAGGACATCCTGAAATACCAATATGTATCATGAGCTGAAGAGATTGTATTGGTAAAGAGGAATGATAACAAAGGTGGTGTAGTGCGTGTTCCAGTGTCTGGATTATCAGCAAGTAAAGGTTGAAAGACAAAAACCACCATGGTTTACAATAAAAACTATCGGAGCCAGTCTGAAAGTGGAATTGCATTCTATGTCACTGGTATACCACTGATCGGTTGACGCAGTTTGGGTGATTGTTGATCGCCTTATGAAGATAGCTCATTCCATTGCTATACGACCTCGGTATGCTTTGGAGCGGCTAACTGAGCTATATATGGATAATATTGCCAGACTGAATGGTATGCATGAGAGCTTAGTGTCGGTCAGAGGCTTATGCTTTATTTCGAAGTTTTGGGAGGATCTACAGAAGATAATGGAAACAAAGTTGAAGTTTAGTACCGCACTTTACCTCAAACCGACGGACAGTCGGAGCGGACTATACAGATCCTAAGAGCTATGCTCCGATCTTGTAAAATTGATTTCAAGGAACTTGAGTTGAGAAGTTACCGTGAATTGAAGTTGCTACTAAGCTACCATGTAAATGTCACTTATAAAGCATGGTACGGTAGAAATGTCAAACCCCTTAGTTTTGGAAAGAAGTCGGTGAATGAAGAATTTTAAGACCTAAGTCTATGGAGGAAAACTATCGAGTGGTAGACAAGATCAAAGAAAAAGGGCTAAGACAGCTCAGGATTGTCAGAAGAGACACCAAGACCATGAGTTCGCCATAACTGACAAAGTATTTTTGAAGATATCATTTATGCGTAGTTTAAAACGATTAGACAAGAAAGGAAAGTCATAATTTATATATGTGTTGGATCTTATAAACTTTGGGGAGACGTAGAAAAGTTGCATATCAATTAGCGTTACCGCTGTCCATGTCTAGTGTGCATGATGTATTTCCTGTGTCACTATTGAAGAAGTACATTAAAGATCCATATTAAAGGTATTGACCACGGAATCACTGGATTAGATAGAATGTTTAACTATCGAAGTGGTACCAGCCTAGTTCACTAGTGGGAATGTACAATGTTTCCAAAGCTGGGATAATTATTATGTGAAGGTAACCTGGCAAAGACAATATGTGGAGAAGAGTGCATAGGAGGAAGAAGATGCAATGTGAAAATAGAATTCCCACCTATTGACTCCGAAGTAAATTCAAAATTTTGAGGACAAAATTTATTTTAAGGGTGGGGGAGTTGTAAGATTCGTTCAAATTTTGAGGACAAAATTCATTTAAGGATGGGGGAGTTGTAAGATCTGTACTTTTAAATTTCAAGGACGAAAGTTCTTTTAAGGGTGGTGGAGTTGTAAGACCCGCACGCCACGAACCCGGCCTAACCTTATATTTCGTGTCGGGATCCGTCTTCATATCATGGTCGAGCCAAGTGGACCAAGTGTGTGAAGAAACCCAAGACCCAATATGAAAATTTACCCAAAAACAGTCAAAATGAGGGTAGGGTCGCATGTTTTAACAGGCAGGTCTGACCCTCCCATCGACCCTCACCATCGACCCTCAACCATGGGTCGCAGGGTCTATGAGTTGTCCGACCCTCCCATCGACCCTCACCATCGACCCTCGGCATTCGGGAAAAAACAGCACGAACCGAAAATTAAGAAACCTTCCTAATTTCAGTTGGAACATTTCCTAAACTCAATGGGACTTATTTTGGGAGGTTTTTCCCTATAAATAGGATGTCCCTAAGCCTCTTTCACTCCTTTTACAACCCTAATTGGATTGAGAGAAAGAGAAGAGAAGGAAGAGAAGAAGAGAAGGAAAACTTGAAGAAAAGGCTAAGGAAGAAGAGGAAATTCAGAGGAACTCTGAATCTCAGCAAACCTAAGGTATGAATACATTCCCCATGATTTATTTACGATTTTAGAATGGTTTATGAAGAGGGTATGACTTAGAAGAAACCCAAATCATTCATCCATGGTTTTGTTTCAATGGAAACCATGGAGGAGATCATTAAAACCATGTAGGTGAATAAAGTATAGTTCTAAACCATAGAACATGTATAGAATAGATTGTGGAAGTAAGCCATAGGACCCAACCATGAAAGAGAGAACGAAATCTGATATTTTCGACTCAAACCATGGAGGGTCGCACCTAGGGTCGATGGCAGATCCGACCCTAGCATCGACCCTCAGTGTTCGGGAAGTTCAGATTAGGGGGAGGGTCGCACCCAGGGTCGATCAGGACTCCGACCCTACCTCCGACCCTCAGTTAACAGAATGGTTTTTAAATTCCGAATAAATTTTAATTAAATTTTATCGACTTTGTTAGGTCTTCTAGCAATATAATAACATTATAAAGGTGATTCTAAATCTTGGAAAAGTATCTATTAGCAAGCTAAGGTGAGGAACCTTAACTCCAAATTAATTGGTTAATAATAAACTATTTTTTATTTCTGGAGTCCTGTGCTATGCTTGATTCTATGCGAATATGTTTGTAATGTGCATACAGCATGCCATCCAATATTTCTATTACTTGTTCATGCATTTTTACTTTATTGTTTATAACATGATGATGATGATGATGATAGGAATAGGCATGTGCTTGTATGTGCGTGGTTGATGATGTGCTTGATGCGAGCGAGTATCAGGGGAGGTGTGATGAGAACGTCAATAAACGTTAACCTTTGGCGGGTCTCAGCACTTTAGCTCTATCTCTAACTCAAGTCTTGTGCATTGGCATCGTCGTATCGCCAATACTTTAGCAGAACTATTATGTCGTAGAGTATCAGGGGAGGTGGTCTCGGTCCTTGTAGTCTCTGACTCTACCGGGGGGCCTTAGCTCTATCTCTATGGACATTCTGAGGGATGCTGGGGTGAGGCCTTGGATACACTGTTTGGCATTAGGATTGGTTAGTTGCGAGCCCAGTTTGCAGCCCTCGCCAACAGGGGCTTACGTGTTGGTATGGCACTATATAGCAATAAACGTAACCTTTGTTATATATTGTTCATGATTGGGTGCATGTGAGTTGACGATAAACGTGATCTTCGGGTAACGTCACACACTCGTGTATAGAGACGGAGTCAATAAACGCGACCTTTGGCTACCTAAACCTTTGTATTGCATACTGCAAACTTTAAACCGGACCAAAGATATAAATTGACTTTTTGCATGCATATATATTGTTGCATTGTTTTGGCTACTCACTAAGCTCAAGTTGGAGAGCTGACCCTCACGCGCGCAAATATTTTTAGTTTATGATATTGCAGGTACTATGATTGAAGACTATGTCTACATGCCAACATACGAACGGGTGGAGGCTACGAATGAGAAAGCTGGGGAGGACGAATATGGTTCGTTAAGCGAGCGTTTCAACGATGGATACGTTTAGTGTTTAGCTTTCGTATTTGGATATTGTAATATGTATTAAATTATGTTTCGGTTACATGGAAATAAATGGAATATTAATTATTTATCATGATTAGACCTCAGTTCATTATCTGTAAGACTTCCGCTATTTACTTTATTACCTCTGATTAATGTGGAATGTGTTTTGGTTTATCGTATGTGGGATAGCCTATTTTGAGATCCTGGTTGAACCATTGGTTTGTTGACGGTTCATCACACCGTTCCGAATGGTGTGGAATTGGGGTGTGACATTTTGTTTGAGAAAAGAAAAGAAAAGAGGAAAAAAATATTTTGGATTCAAAAGATTTTGTTAGGGCATATAGTCCAAAAGGAAAAAAAGGAAAAGAATCAAAAGTGAGGAAGGGACGTCCAAGAGGAGAGAAAAAAAAAAGAAAAAAAAGAAATCCAAAAGATTTCCTTTGAGAAAAGGAAAGAAAAGAAAAAGGAAAGAAAAGAGAGAGTGAAAGAAAGGAGGATTTAGGGTTAGGAGGTAATCCAAAAGAAAAAAGGAATCCAAGGAGAGGAAGGGACGTCCAAGAGGAGTGAAAAAAAAAAAGGAAAAAAAGAAATCCAAAAGATTTTCTTTGAGAAAAGGAAAGAAAAGAAAAAGGAAAGAAAAGAGAGAGTGAAAGAAAGGAGGATTTAGGGTTAGGATATATAATCCAAAAGAAAAAAGGAATCCAAGGAGAGGAAGGGACGTCTAAGAGGAGAGAAAAAAGAGAAAAAAATCCAAGAAAGGAGAAGAAGAAGAAAAGAGAGAGAGAGAGGTGTTAAGAAGAGAAGATCTAGAGGAAAAAGAGAGAAGGATCAGAGAAGCAGCAAGGAGGATGATGAGAAGATGCAAAGGAGAAAAACAAAGTGAAGAAGCCTGAGGTAGGAGATCCATCCTTTCTGTCAGTTATTTTTTTCAAAGTCAAAGTATACTGCAAATGCATGTCTGAGATTGGTGTCTAGCATTAGGAAGATGCCTCTGTTTGCATAAGGTTCCTTGAGACAAAATGTTGGCCTCTGAGTCCTCTTTCTGACCATGTATTCGGATTTTATTTTCATTAGATATATGATTTTATATTGATTTTATAGTACCATTGTCCAGAATCTGGAACAGCCCTAACCAGTGTATTTGCCTGTACTTGGAAAATATTTTCGACCTACCTATGATCTCTTTTAGGATTAGGTTCCTTGAGACAAAATATTGGCCTCTGAGTCCTCTTTTGGACCATGTATTTGGATTTTATTTTCATGAGCTATATGATTTTATATTGATTTTATAGTACCATTGGCCAGAATCTGGAACAGACCTGACCAGTGTATTTGTCTGTACTTGGGGAATGTTTTCGACCTGCCTATGATCTCTTTTAGGATTAGGTTTCTTGAGACAAAATGTTGGCTTCTGAGTCCTCTTTCTGACCATGTACTCAGATTTTATTTTCATGAGCTATATGATTTTATATTGATTTTATAGTACCACTGGCCAGAATCTGGAACAGACCTGACCAGTGTATTTGCCTGTACTTGGGGATGTTTTCGACCTGCCTATGGTCTCTTTCAGGATTATCTTCCTTGAGAAAAAAATGTTGACCTCTGAGTCCTCTTTTTGACCATGTATTCAGATTTTATTTTCATGAGCTATATAATTTTATATTGATTTTATAGTACCACTGGCCAGAATCTAGAACAGATCTGACCAGTGTATTTGCCTGTACTTGGGGAATATTTTCGACCTGCCTATGGCCTCTTTTAGGATTAGCTTCCTTGAGACAAAATGTTGGCCTCTGAGTCCTCTTTCCGAAGATATCTTTTAAGAATTTTTTGAGTAAGTACAGTGCCCTATGTGCCCATTTTGGTCCAGCCTGACAAAGCTGTCATCTTGCTGCGTGTTCCATCATGTTTTGATTTATTGTCATATGCTTTGGTTGTTTCTCACATGCCATATTTGATGCTATATTTGTTCACATGCTATGTTCGGATGCTCGTATGCATACACTACTATAATTGGAATGGTCACACTGCCATAATTGGAATGGTCACACTGCCATAATTGGAATGATCACAATGCCATAATTAGAATAATCACATTGCCATGATTGAAATGCTACACATGCTTATTGCCATATTTGTCTGCTACACTTGCTCACATGCTATATTGGATGATTACTGTCATGTTTGGATGCATACTGCTATATTTGGAATACTACCACTACTATAGTTGGAATGTTTTCATTTGCCATATTTGTTTTGGAAAAAAAAAATAGAAAAATAGCAACTAGGCAAGATACACCCTAAAATGGAAATAATTGAACAATTAGGGTAAAAAAAACCCTAAAAATGGAAAAATAGCAATTATGGTAGAAAACCTTAAAAAATAAAAATCACAATGAAAAGGGATAGGAAACCCTAAAAACCTAAAAATGAAAACAATAAAAATAGTAGAAATTTAGGTCTCATCCCTAGATCCTATTCACAAAAATGGAAAGAATTTGGTACACATCCCAAATAAAAATGGTAGGAATTTAGGTCTCATCCTTAGATCCTATTGGTAAAAATGGAAATAATTTGGTACACATCCCAAATAAAAATGGTAGGAATTTAGGTATCATCCCTAGATCCTATTAACAAAAATGGAAATAATTTGGTACACATCCCAAATAAAAATGGTTGGAATTTAGGTCTCATCCCTAGATCCTATTGACAAAAATAGAAAGAATTTGGTACACATTCCAAATCCGACTCTCACAAATTTTGAACTACGTCGTACCTGATTTCTAGGGCACACCCTAGAATATGTAGGCAATTTGGGAATCCCAAATACGGTACAAAGCCACCCATCAACCATACATCCACCATAAACTTCAACTTGAACAAAAAAAATCTAATTGAAGCACATGCATAAATCACTTCCATAATCTTTAATCACACAACCCATTTTCGAACTACGTTTTTGGACTTGATTTCTAGGATTGGAATACGTAGGCAGTTTGAGATGTTTTACACGTCTCAGATTCAATCCAAGACCGAACCATCTTTGGTTTGGTTCACTGTATAATATTGTACATTACATTTGCTTGTTTATTTACTTTAAAACATGATTGGCTGAACCCTAGGTTAGAACAACTTAGCAACTTGGTTTAGGACATCCCCCATTGAACCCTAGTCATCCAGTTGACCAAGCACAGTCAAAATTAGAATTTAAGGAAAGTTTAGGAGGCCGATATTGATCGGGCGGTTTGGGTGCCTAACACCTTCCCATAACTGTACCCTGAATACTTACCTGATCTTTTGCAGACCAAAGAACCGATACATTGGGTCACGATTCAATAGAAGTCTTATCTTAGGGTGATGCTACATTTTTAGAGGTCCTAGACCTTAATCTAGGTGGCGACTCCAACAGAATAAATCGATCTTCATCGATACCGGATACACATTTATCCCGAGGAGGATCATCGATTTTCCATTGTCCTTACAATAGGACCCAGAATGTTTGCCGGAGGATATTTGCACTATCAAATCCTTCGCATCTGACAGCGCAAGGGCATCTGTTATGGGGAAAAAACATCACCCAATGGAAATCTTACACGTGGCACCGAAAATCACCTACGCCGACCAGGCATGATAGAGTGGCGTTCGGCCTTGTCTGCTAGGAAATACGTCTCTTGGGCGGAGGCATAGTCCTATCAAGACAAGGCGCCTGGTCGGAGGCATAATCCTATTGGGTTACGTTCCCTGGTCAGAGTCCAGAGTCCTAAGGCAACTAGGTTACGTTGTAAGAATCATTCTCCTAGTACAATACGATGTCGATCATCATGGTCGTATGACCACTTATATGGTAACATGTGTCACTTTTATTACTGACCGACTTGGATTCCTTGGCTACAGTCTTCTACTCCCACTCGAAGTCTATGACTTGGGCGTCCCTCAGAGCAACCCCTGGCAGTCCCATTGGCGGTCTACTTCTTATAGTCCAGGTACCTCCATGCTTCATGCCTACTACTATAAGTAAAGGGCAAGCCTCTAAGGTAAATTATCTCACAATTATCTCACTATTCAATCATTCCTTCTTCTTACGCTCAAACTCTCTCTTCGATCCCCTCTTTCTCTAAAATGGAAATAGCTTCCTGCTATCTCTTGACTGTTTACATTGGAAATCTGACTTAGGCATCAGAGTGTACCCGAGGCTTAGTCGCCCAACTTCCTTGCCTAACTTCTGTGATTGTAGGTTGCTCCAATCACAGATCGGCTGGCGATTTTCAACCGTAACATGGGTTTATGTTTGTTCGTGATTTTTATCCTCGAATGAGAAGAGATGTGTAATATTAAATCTGTCCCTATTAGACAAAGGGCCCATTTAGAGTTACAACACGATCAGGATGAGTTGGACCTTTCAAAACCCTAGCAAACTCTATGTCCACTTTAGATGGGCCTAGGCCCAGCCCGAACCTGACTTAGAACATAAAAAATCCAACTTTGACCTACCCTTAGGGCAAGACCTGACTGACCCTAACCAAGGGGAGGAGGAAAGAAGATACAGGGGTTGAGTCAAGTCAGTGAGAAGAAGAGGAGGAGAAAGGCAGGGCCAGGCTGAGCTCTATCCAAGTCCTCAACCTAGTCCGGCTGGTCTACTCAGGGCTAGAAATTCTCAACCATGACCCGCCCTCAAGGCTAAGGTATCTCAGCCCAGGCCCTATTTAGGCTCAGGGCATATCTGAGCGGGTTCAGGCCAACATAGCCAGACTTGCTCCCCTAAACCCGATACATGACAGTGTATATAGGACACGACAAGTGTATAAAAATAGGTCATATTATTTCTACCAAACAATTGTGCTAAATTTTATTACGACGCACAAAACTAAGCTTTACTTCCATTTTTTCTTTTTTGGTGGAATTCATTCACAATTGAAAGGATATCAACTCAAACAAGTGTACTTGTTATAGAACAAACTTAATTAAATCTCTTTGGAACTCCAACAACCCAAGTTCCTCTCTCTCTCTCTCTCTACCCTTTTTTCTGTTTGGATGGGGGGGGGATTCACATCGTCTCCTCCCAGTGGTTCTGGGAGGACGCGGCAATCTATCTTCGATGGCCGCCACGTGGCTCTCGGGTGAATCCGAGACCCACGTCCGAACCAACATCCCCTGTCGGCTCGGCTTATCGACTGGGTGTCGGCTTGGACGTGGGTCTCTAATTCACCGAGAGCCACGTGGCGGCCATCCAGCAGGTTGCCACTGTCCTCCCAGAACCACTGGGAGGAGAGGATGCGGATCAGAGGGGAGTGGGGAGCCGGTTGTGAGGGAGGTGTGATCGGCAGTAACCACGAAAGTCATCTTGTTTCGTTTGGAGATTTTGTCAACTGACCACCTAACCCATTATATAGACACAACGTTTTATTACATTGTCTTACAAAAAAAAAACAAAAAAAAAAAAAAAAAAAAAAAAAAAAAAAAAACAAAAAAAACAAAACTTTTTATTACATTGGAATTTCATTGGAATTTCCTATACATACCTAATGTTAATTGGATAGGATGTGAGATACTCTTTGAACTTTAGGGGCCTTATAATATTCCTAACTAACTAGCAACCATCGTGATACCCAAATATTACATACCTAATGTTAATTGGATAGGATGTGAGATACTCTTTGAACTTTAGGGGCCTTATAATATTCCTAACTAACTAGCAACCATCGTGATACCCAAATGTGTGTGTGTGTGTGTGTGTGTGTGTGTGTGTGTGTGTGTGTGTGTGTGTGTGTGTGTGTGTGTGTGTGTGTGTGTGTGTGTGTGTGTGTGTGTGTGTGTGTGTGTGTGTGTGTGTGTGTGTGTGTGTGTGTGTGTGTGTGTGTGTGTGTGTGTGTGTGTGTGTGTGTGTGTGTGTGTGTGTGTGTGTGTGTGTGTGTGTGTGTGTGTGTGTGTGTGTGTGTGTGTGTGTGTGTGTGTGTGTGTGTGTGTGTGTGTGTGTGTGTGTGTGTGTGTGTGTGTGTGTGTGTGTGTGTGTGTGTGTGTGTGTGTGTGTGTGTGTGTGTGTGTGTGTGTGTGTGTGTGTGTAAGCAATCTGAAACTTATCAAAATCACAATTTATTTTATTAAGAATTGTGTTGTTGACCAGAGGCACAAAGCCAGATCCCATAAATCATAATGTATTTTATTAGGAGAGTTATCAATGTAAACTTAAGAACGTGACATATTTGTGTGTGGTGTGTGTGTGTGTGTGTGTGTGTGTGTGTGTGTGTGTGTAGAAGCAATCTGAAACTTATCAAAATCACAATTTATTTTATTAAGAATTGTGTTGTTGACCAGAGGCACAAAGCCAGATCCCATAAATCATAATGTATTTTATTAGGAGAGTTATCAATGTAAACTTAAGAACGTGACATATTTGAAAATCACAAAATAAATCTGAGTAATTTATTTTTTTATAATTTTTTAATCTAAATCATTATTCCCATTCAGATTTGGGAGAATACACATGTTAGAGTACTATTGGTATACACGTATAGACATACATGGGATGCATGTCAATACAAATGATCATGTTTTTTTATTGAATTAGGCTCTGAAATAGATGTAGAAAAATATATGTCATTTGATGTTTGAAAAAAAATACCAGACCCTTGTGATTTAATAATATGTCATTTACTTAAGCCTTATTTCCTCCATTGTTAAAGGTACATAATTAATGGGCCTTTCTTATTGCCAATTCCTATTGGCTCCGTTTGTTTTGTCGTAAAATTTTATGTGTAACAATTTATATGTTAAAAAAAAATTCAATTTGTCTCCAAGAGGTAAATATAGTGATATTTAAGGGAGAGGGAAAAATAACTCCGGCTTTGTTTTAACCGTTGGAAACCAACATTGAAAAAAAAAGTACATATAAAATGTTACACGTTAAAGTCCACAGTAAAATTTTACATCAAAACAAATAGAACCGTTATCGTTCTTGTGCGCCTGATTCTTACTCACAAACACTACTTATGAGAATTCAAATATACATGACTTTTCCTCATGTAATTTGAATAAAAAAACAACAAATTTTCATACACAAACTATTTAGAACGTCATTTAAATTTAGATCATGTCTAGCATTTCCAACATGTGATATAGGCAAGGAAGATCTACATCTCCAACAATTATCCGAATCACAACCAAAATGAAAGTAGAGAGAAGGAGATTACTTGATGTCAATGCACTACTTCGAATCAAGGATCTTGGTAAGGTCATATATAGCAGCCAAAACCTAAGGTACATACTCCATTTGGTATAAATGATTGTTACCTATAATATATCAGCATTTCATTGTGGTATAGTTGGCATACCATAGTTTTGAAAAGATATTTTATGGATGATTTCCATATCCATAGATTCATTTGTTAAATCAAAATGATGGGCTAACAAAGAGTTAAAATTGTACCTGTATGACTTTGTTAGCACTAAAAATTTGACTGGAAAAATGTGTCAACTAATTTAAGAGCTGTGTAAATTGGTTTCAAATTCCAAGTAGGAACATAATAAATACGGAAATTTTTACCCACCTCCCTTGGGGTTTATTAGAGGGTTTATATTTACTCCTAACACTTGTTATGGTGGTTATGATGTTGTAAAGTAAATGAATATATATATGTAATGTTAATTGTGTTCATTCAATAGTGTGGCAAATAAAATTTTCAAGGTTAGACTATGCAATCTTAGGTTCACTAGTTGTACCAGTCATAGTATGATCTCTAGGGCAAAGTAAAGATAGGTTAAAATAGATCTCTTGGAATAAGTGAAAGGGTTTTATTAGCGGAATCTTAGATTCTCGCTATCAGCGAGAGTTTTTAGATTTACTTGGCTAGTGGGAGATTTGGTGGTTGATTGTTTAACTATGGTTGATTGTGTTGCCTATGATTTAATGGGCAAGATTATTGGTGAGCATGGTTATGTTTATTTAAGCATTTATTTCATTGTTTGTATGCATTTTTTGTTATTTATATGATAAGTCAAAGTTACAATTCGGTGAGCCAAAGTGTGATGTTGGTCCAAGTTGGAGGCTGTTTCCTTACAAGTTGGATAATATCAAAGTGCGTTGACCTATAAAGATTTTAAGGTGCCGGGATTATGGTAATTTGATCATTGGACTTATTTATTCATCTCAAAATGATTCATGTTATTAAGTAAACCTTTATATGTAGCTGACAAAAGGTTATACACCGTATATTGAAGTGTATTTTTCGCTGTTGTTCGACATTGGTAGGCTTAATGACTGAATCAAGGTAAGTGATGGGTTTTTGTGTAATTAGATTTCATGCTCACATTGATCAATTGTGATTTTATAATTAATGTAGCCCAAGTGGGAGAATGTAAGATATTTTTGTGTAGGCTTAATTAATTATAGGGTTAGTTGTTTAGTGGGAATCTATTTTACCAGGTAAACCAGTTCAAGTATAATTGTGAGATGAACCAACCTGGTCCACTTTGGAATTAGTCCAGGGTTGGGTTAGTAATATAAACACTAGCGGTTAAGGTCCCCACAACCACAGTCAACATTCCTCTCCTGTTCCCATACACAGAGAAAAGCAAAGGAATCCCTCGAGGGCTGTAGAAGAGTCAAACCAAAACGTATGGAACGACGAAAATCAATCTTCGACTGACAGGTATGTATTTACATTGATTATATCGTTTATCACTATGTTCTAGGTATTGTGTGGTGATTATAGGATTAACTGAAACCCTATTGTGATGTTTTTTGTAATGGGTTTATTGAGAAACCTTAAAGAGATGTAAAAGTTCTAACATGAAGTGCCACTGAAGCCTTTTTTTCTCAATTGTTTAAAAAATGGCATCCCAATAGACGGAGCTCCCATTACTGTAAGGCCTGGAGAGGGGCAAAATGTATACAGCCCCACAAGGCAGAGATGTTGTTTTCGTATTTCGAAACCATGACCATCAATTGCAATACAACAACTTTACTGTCACATTAAGGCCCACACGTACATATGTAGGCCTTTCCTATTAGAAATTTCTATTATCATTCTTGTCGCCTGATTCTTAATCACAAACACCGATTACGAGAATTCAAACCTCCTCCTTGGACATCAAACGGGACTCACTCAAAGCATCAACAGAAGCTGCTACAGATCCCTTTCCGCTACAGTCAGCTTCAATAGTTGTTCTCGTACTTCCTTCCCATACCATTGCCATCTCTCCCAAGGAAATTCATTAATGACAAAGAAAATCCGGCTGCAGTTCCAACAACAATAACAAAGCCTTATCCCAACTAAATGGGGCCAGCTACATAGATTCTTGTCCGCCAATCAGTTCTGTTCGATGTCAAACATGAAGCAAGGCCTAAGCTATACATGTCTTTCTTCACCACCTCCCCTAGAGTCATCTTAGGTCTACCCCTAGCTCTCTTAACCCCGTCAATCTGAATCAAATCACTCCTTCGAAGGGAAGCATCTAACGGCCTCCGTTGAACATGGCCATACCATCTCAAACGACTTTCTCGTAACTTATCATGTATTGGCGCTACTCCCAAATCAGCTCTAATACGGTCATTCCTTACCTTATCCTTCCTAGTTTTGCCACACATCCATCTTAACATCCTCATCTCAGCTACACTAAGTTTATCAATATGATGCTTCTTGACTGCCCAACATTCAGCACCATACATCATAGCCGGTCGAATAACTGTCCTATAGAATTTTCCTTTAAGTTTTAAAGGAATACGTCGATCGCACAGCACTCCAGACACACTTCTCCACTTCATCCATCCTATTTTATTCCTCTATGAAACATCATCATCTATATCACCTTCTTTGTTTATGATTGAACCTAAATATCTAAAATGATCACTTTGCTGTATTTTCCTTTCAAGAATGTTCACCACCTCATTATCCGTCCTTGTATGACTAAAGTTGCACACCATATTCTCCGTCTTTGTTCTACTTATCTTAAGACCTTTTGATTCCAAAGATGATCTCCATAGCTCCAACTTTACATTAATCTCTGCTTTTGTCTCATCCACCAAAACAATATCATCAGCGAAAAGCATACACCAAGGAACTTCATCTTGAATGTCTCTGGTAAGATCATCCATGATGAGGGCAAACAAATAAGGGCTTAAAGCTGATCCTTGATGTAACCCAATTGTAATTGGAAATTCACGACATTGACCCCCCACGGTTTTCACATTAGTCACCACATTGTAATACATATCCTTAACTATGTCCACATATTTGCTTGAAACGCATCTCTTCTCTAGTACTTGCCAAATTAACTCCCTAGGGACTCTATCATAAGCCTTTTCTAGATCGATGAAAACCATATGGAGGTCCTTCTTGCCTTCTCTACATCTTTCCATGAGTCTTCTAAGCAAGTAAATAGCCTCTGTTGTGGATCTACCTGGCTAAAACCAAACTGGTTCTCCGTAATGGTAGTTTCTTTTCTCAAGCGGGTTTCAATAACTCTCTCCCACAGTTTCATAGTATGACTCATTAGTTTTATACCTCTGTAATTATTGCAACTCTGAATATCACCTTTGTTTTTGTAGATCGGAACCACAATACTACTTCTCCATTCATTTGGCATTTTTCTTGCGATCATAATTTTATTAAACAACATAGTTAGCCAAGATACTCCATACATTCCTAGACTCTTCCAAACTTCTATTGGGACCTTATCTGGGCCAGGTGTTTTGTCTACATTCATCCTCCTTAAAGCCTCTTTCACTTCTATCACCCTAATTTTACGTATATACCTATGACCTGTGGTGTCATGGTGAGTAATGGAGCAATCTAGAGCACTATTTCCTGAGACGTGTTCATTTAGTAGGCTGTAAAAATAATTATTCCATCTCTCTTTAATGTCCTCATCCCTTACTAAAACTCTACCATTTGTACTTTTAATACATCTAATATGGTTTAAATCACTACTCTGCCTTTCCCTCATTTTAGCTATTTTATAGATAGTTTTTTCTCTTTCCTTAGTGCTCAGATTGATATAAAGATCTTTACATTTCTTCGCCCTTACTTGTCCCACAATCTTCTTGGCTTCATTTCTAGCAAATCTATATCTTTTTAGATCCTCTATATCCTTAGTCTATTGCCATGCCTTAAAACTATCTTTCTTAGCTTTTATGGCTGTTTGAACCTCATCATTCCACCACCAAGACTCTCTAAGAGATTGACATTTTCCTTTTGATACACCTAGAACCTCTTTAGCAACTTTTTTAATACAAGCAGTCATCTCGTTCCACATTGTATCAGTGTCTCTTTCAAAGTTCCACATTCCTTGTTTAATCACATTATCAGTAAAAGTTTTCAAAGTATTTCCGTTTAAGCACCACCACCTTATCCTAGGGCACAAAATTTGACCTTTCCTACCACTCGGCGTAGTGAGACATACATCTAAGACCAATAATCTATGCTGAGTGATTAGACTCTCCCCAGGTATAACTTTAAAATCAAGCTGCAGTTGATATATATTATACACTTTATGGAATATAAATTTGCATTAGGGGGAGGGTTTCTCATAGATCCTTTCTTCTTTGTCTAATATCTTTTTCTGTACTCTTTTTATTTAGAGAAAGGATAGCTAACTCATGACTCAACCGCTCTCCTACTATATTTCTCTATATTTTTCTATAGTTTATCATGGTATTAGACCACTAATGGTCTCCCAATAGTACAGCCGATTCCACCACTCCAACTAGTGGTGGCGGCTCTCTCCCTCTACCCACCTAGGTCTCTCACAAGGGTACCACTTTATTTCTATTAAGCTTTACATTCAAGAACTATGGGTTCTGGCGTGTTCAGCACTTTCCATTCATTTACGTGCAGAACCTCTACGGCTTCATTGATGGTTCTCGACTTTATCCTCCCCTACCAATCATCAAGACTATCATTGGTGTAACATTACGTGCAGAACCTCTACGGCTTCATTGATGGTTCTCGACTTTATCCTCCCCTACGAATCATCAAGACTATCATTGGTGTAACATGAGAAACCCTCCCCATAAATGCAATAGTGACATGAACAAAGAAATCAAATATGAGACATTTCTGTTTTATTCTTTCTTTGATAAAAGAAAATTTTATTGAATTTTAATACAGGAATTAAAGATAAAAAATAAGCGAAATCTAGTATGAGACCATCATCAATTATTCCGAACTATACATGGCCTATCTAAAACAAAGAAAAAGAGAAAAGAGAAAAGATAAAAGATTTAATTAAAAAAAAAAAAAAAAAACCCCTCGTTGTTCCTTAGATCTCATGGAGGACTTAAATTAACCATTAATTCACATAGTGGATCTTTTGAAGGTGGGGTTAGTATTCTCAAATCTATCGATAGGAGGATCCTTAATCATGCTCTCGATCTCCTTCTCAAACCTCTCCATCGCTGGCCCAGTCAAATAGAACGTCACCACAATCCCATCTTCTCCTTTATGGTTCCTGAACGGTATGTAGAAGCTTGTCATTTTTACCAGGGCTGGCCCACCATAAACCGGCTGTCCCCACCCGAAATCCACCTCTTTGAACCCAGCACCTCTTAAATCTGAAACCACATAGGTCCTCACAAACGTAATCGGAGGCGGCCCCTTCAATGCTATCAAATCCACCAATGATCTCATGTATTCCTCTGTCACGTTGGCTTTCGCTTTCTTCACCAGTTCCAATGCGTATCCTACTGGATTTTTACATAGTTTTGCCGCCGACGATATCGCCACCGTATGAGCCAACACATTGCCATAATATCCAATCGGCAATGGCGGTTCAAATTTGGCACGTGCGTTGACAACGAAAATGACACGTACGTCCTCCTCTGGGTCTGGCCGGATACCGATGGTGTGGCATCGCCAAAGACATGCCGTCAACACCTCGAACGTGGAACAAGTGCGGAGGTGAAGGGGCACGTGCTTCCGCAGAGCTGCAACGTCAGTGGATCCAAAGAAGAAAGAACGGAGGACCATGTTCTCATGTGGGATAAGTGTACCCTTAGTATTTGGCATCTCATCATACTCACGGTGCAGGAAAGTCACACGTGGTGGGTTTCGTGGATGAAGGAGTTCCCTCTCCCACACGGGAGATACAGATGGCACCTGTGCGCCACATGCTATTTGACCGATGGCGGACATGAATTGAACCAAACCGGTTGCATCGCTTATGGTGTGGTTCACTCGGAGGGTGAAAATGAACCCACCACACATCAGACGGGTTACCTGCATCCAAATAAATCAATTGTTAGTAGATATTTCTCCCACATCATTTAGCGTTAATAGATGACAAGTCAAATCAAGTGTCTCCTGATGTCTAGTTCATCTAGGGTGTATATCAATGTATTTTTTTTAATAATATACCAATGTATTGATATATGCATTAAATAAACTTCAAATTATTGAATAACATTTGGACTGAAATGAGAGAATTTAAACCCTTGCCGGAATGAATCTATGGAGGGTAGGGAGGGAAAATTGATCAGGAATTGAGTCCCATATATTCGTGGGGTGAATGACAGAAAAACAAAGTTGTGAAACTTTTTTTTTTTTTTTTTTTTTTTTGCCTCGTAGCATGTTTGGATGTCAACTGAAAGGAAAATCAATATTTTGGGAAATTAGGGCTTGCAATCCGTCGGAAGATCTTTAAATGGGTGAGGAGAGAGAGCTGAGCAATCGATTGGGCGGATGGAAGAGAGTCAGAGAGAGGGGGGCGGAGCATCCGATTGGATGGATGAAATTGTAGAAGCCGAACCTTGCTCAAAGCAAATCCCTCACCAGCCGATCTTCACGTATAGAGAGATTACGCTTTGTTGACGACGGTCAATGATAGCTACAACTTTCCATTGCAAGAGAGGATCATGACTGTTGGCTGCAACTTTCCAATGAAAAGTGGAAAAGTCCTGCCGTTTTTGGTGGGACATTTTCCACAAGGTGGGGTGGGATAATTAGTGGGGGCCTCCTGACAAAAGTTCTCCCAGTTTCTAAAAGTTTCCCAATCCTCGCCTCCTATGCGGATGGGCGCATAGGAGAGATGGCGGAGACTTTGGATTTTCGCCAGTGTCATTCTTTTGATTTAATGACCATATCAAATAGGAAATATAAAAGTTCGATTGTACATTGAATCATGTAAACATCTTTTTCCTTTCTCATTTCTCAAGCTAAAATCGCTAAAAAGTTTTGCAACCAGAAATGAAAAAGAAGAAGATCACTAGAGACCTTGATCGCAGGCCACCACTTCCTATCCAACGTGTAGCTTAGGGTTGCAAACCTTTTTTTTTTTTCTCCACAATTTCATTAGCTCTATCTCTCTAGTTTTTCTCTCCCATCCCCTCCTTCAAATCCCCTTTTTCTTTGCAACAGCTAAAGGAAATCAATTGGTAACAATTTTACAGTGTTTTGAGGTTCTGGGTATTGCTGAAGAAAGCTTGAAGAGTACTATTTGTTGTTCATTATGGTTTTGGATCGAATAGATAAGAGGAATGAATAATTTAGTTGGGCAAGAACACCAAGAAAATAAGGGAGGTAGTTGCAGAAGCATCATCTGCTCCTATTATTGTAGACATCAGAGCAGCACTTCAGCCCTGTAGAAAAAGACCTCGCAAAATCATGAGACAAACCCAAGGGTGGAGAAGAGAAAAATCAAGCAACAGAAGAACAAAAAGAAGAATCTGTAGAAGAAGGGACTCAAAGAGAATGAAAAGTAACGAAGAAGCTGAAAAGAGGTCCTGACGAAATCAAGACTAAGGAACCTCTAAGAGCAGACGACGGACCCTAGGAAGAGCAGGTATGCTTCCACAGTCCCTCCTGCGATTTGAAAGAAGAGTAGAAGACGGAGCATCGGTTGCAAAACTTCTTCCCTACGATTTGAGCTTGAGAAATGAAAAGGCAGGAGGTGTTTATATGATTCAACGTAAAATCTTAGTTCTATACTCCCCATTTGGTATGGCCAATTGATTGAAGGAGTAACACGTGGTGAAAATCCGACGGTCACCGCCAGTTCTCCTGTGCCTGTACGTATAGGAGACGATTCAGATTGAAATTTTCCCACCGTCACTATCCAAACCGGATATGGATATTTTCCTATCACCCAGTAAACTATCTCAGACGACAAGAATCAGATTTCATATCTCTCAAGAGAATCCTACTTCCCCATCCCTCTATACCCCAGCAAACAAACAGATAACACCCAAATCCTCTCCAGCCAGTCAGTCCACCAGAACATCCGGCAGATTGAGATACATCTGTATGTGTGCTAATGTATCCCAGTTTGTTTGATGTTTAGTTAGCCGGCTGACGTGTTAGAGAGGATTTCTATACACATTATTGACCTTAGGCAAACAAATGCCATTAGATCTTTAATTTTTTTTTTTTTTTGGGGGTAAAAATGAGATCTTTAATTACCTGAATAAGTAAGAGAGGGCAACCAAGAATACCACTCGATCCTGGGACGTCGTACAGGAGCTCATCCAAGCAAGGGAATGGTGGTTGCAATGCATCACCGAACTGCTCCAGCCTTACATTGGCGTCGGCCTCGATGAACAAGACACCTTCTCCGGTGCAATCCACAACCAGCTTCCGTCCAGGTCCTTTCCTGAGCCTCCCAGCAAATGGGTAGTAAAACACAAGAGTTTCTGCTATTGCCTTCCTTATGACCTTCACCGGGTCTTGTCCTCTCATCGCCGTCTCATTCCGGTAAAACTGTATCACCGGACTTTGGGTCCGTAGAGTCTGTTGGTCATCGATGTCGGAGAGATACTTGAATTCATGGGGTGTAGGTTTAGCCGGTGCAACCAGTTCCGGTTCACACCTTCGAACTGTGAACGCTAAGGAGATTGAAGAAGAGAGTGTCATGTCGGAAAATTGGGTTGTGTCGTCGGAGATTGGAGTAGGTAGATATTTGGTTCTGATGGGTTTTGCATTTGTATCCTGATTAGCTCAGATATATAGTAGGAAGGGAGAAGCATTATTATTAAAAAGTACAGATGCTGATCCTACAGTTGTCAAAGATACCTATCCTACAGTGATCAATACTGAATTTGAAGCTAAGGAGGGTTCTTAAAGGTCACATGGTTGTAAACAAGTATTTGTCCCATGGGTTTCTGTTAAAATAAAGATAATTATTTCTGTTTTGCAATTTTTTTTTTTTTTTTTTTTGGACTTAGAATAAAGATAGTTGACTAGTTTAGAATAAAGTTAGTTGACTAGTTTATAAAGATACTTATTTCTTTGTTGAATAAATTTCAACTACTACTCAAAATAGTTTTAAAACATCACCTATCACTCTTAACTTTTCAAAAAACATCAGTTACTACTCAAACGTTTACCATCGTTAATCAAATAGATCCACTCCGTTAAATGAATCCGTTAGTTGTTGATGTCATCTAAATCGATTTTAAAATAGACATTTTTACCCTTTTTCATTCTCCCTTCTTTCTTCTCCTTCATCATTGTCCCCTCTTTTGCAGTTGTGGACCGAGTTAACACCCAAGTTCTAAAGCCAAGACTAATTTCCCTTTAACTTATGAGATTAACAATAATACCAACAATCAGCAGAGTCCTAATCAAAACAGCACCGTTGAGTCTTCTAGCAGAGAAGGGTTTTCTCTAGCACCTCCTTTGGCCCTCGATCTTTGTGGTGGTAGTGGTGGTGGCTCTTGTGTTGGTTCTAGTGGAGGATTCGTCATGAGATCCTCCTTCCATCACCATCCTCATCCCCATCATCAGCAATTTGGGGTTTTGCCGATCGTGCACCCATTTTTCTTTTTTGATCCGTTTGTAAGATCGGAAAACAAGAACATGAATCATCACCATCTGAGTTTCGACCCAGTCGTCACTACTACTGTTGATTTCCAGGCTGCTTTTGCTGGTGGCGTTAATGGAGCCCAGAGCGATTCTGACTCCTCTATGTAAAGTTGCTTGAAACCAGATTTTTGGAAGCGTCGTCGGTTCTTGAAATTTTTATTTCCATTTAAAGTTCTTGCTCCTTTATTTTTTTCTGGAAAAAAAAAAGAAGAAAGAAAACGCTAAGATGGGATTGGAAGTGAATGTAAATATGGGATGATCCAACTTTTTTATTCCCTTTCCACGCTGTTTTTTACAGCTGTGAAATCAGAAATTTCTCAATATTGTTCGTTATTACAACTACTGTAACCTTTCATCATCAATATAGCTGATGTTTTTCTTTCATATCTTCTGTGTTATCTTTCTCTCTGGATTTTAGAACGCAGATGAGACGAAGAACACAAGACCTTCAAATCCGGCTTCAATCTGTCGTCGTCGTCGGGAGTTTACAACAAGCGTTGCATTGTCGTCGAGGAAGAAGAAGAGTTGCGTCGTCGTCGGCGAAGATGGTGGGCGAACACAATCGAAGAAGAAAGGGTTTCTTCCTTTCTTCCATTCGAGTCGAGATTCCAGACTACAATTGGGGTATGTGGTGAATTAAGTGAATGAGGGTAAAATCGTCTTTAAACATTTTCTTAAGGGTATTATTGTCCATTTTAGAAACGATTTTAGATGGCATCAGCAACTAACGGATTCATTTAACTGAGTGGATTTATTTGATTAACGGTGGTAAACATTTGGGTGATAGCTGATGTTTTTTGAAAATTATGAGTGATTGGTGATGTTTTAAAACTATTTTGAGTGGTAGTTGAAATTTTTTTTTTTTTTTATTTATTTATTTTTGACTTAGAATAAAGATAGTTGACTAGTTTGGAATAAAGTTAGTTGACTAGTTTTTTTGATAAATAAAGTAGACTAGTTGTTAACTTAGCTGTAATGAGTTGTAACCTCGTCAATACAAACAGGTGTTTTATTTTATTATTATTATTTTTTATCTCATATACAAAGATGTTGTATCGAGAAAAACGAATGACGGGGAGTTTCTCCGTATTCGTAAGCTGTTTTGTATTCCTTAATGATGATTACAGATTACAGAGGTTTGCTTTATATAGGAGCAAAAGTAAGAAAGAGAGACTCTTATCTAATCCATACATTTATAGGGTTTAGATCTAATAGTAAAGTGTACTACTCATCATAGTACTACAAACTACAGTGTAGTTACGTACTAACTATCTGGATCACTGTTTGAATCGGTGATTGGTTTATTAATTAAACCAGATAGACCGGTTGGTCTATTCTCAACATTGTAAACCACAATTGTGGTTGCCGCTGCAATGACGATTTCTTTGATGGTACTAGAGCATTTCAAAAGAACAAAACTCTGAAAGCATTGTTCAGCTAAATCAGTGATGCCTTCATCGTGTCCATTATGCTTTCCTTATCCAAGCAATGGTAACGTTGCAAATTTTGTCTCGCTCTAGCCAAAGGAGAGCAATTATCTACTATGGAGGATGTGGATAACCGAGGGTTAAGATCTACTCGATTTTGTCACCGATGAAGTCGCCATTCCAGATCATGAGACACCAAGCTCCGATGGATAGTATATTACAAATCCAGACTATATGTCATGGATTCGCACATATATATACGTTCATCAAAGCTTGGATTACATGAACCTTATAGAAGAGGTCCTTAATCTGGCTGCTGGCGTGAGAGCATCTTCTGCTGCGTTGTGGAAAACGCTGTCTGAAGCTTTTCCTCAAGCGTTAGATGCTGCAGCATTTGAATTATTGTCCAAACTACATTTCCAGCCAAATCTGACTTCAGGTACATGGTTCTTCTGCTCTACAGTACCAAATTTGTTAGACTTCAGGTACATGGTTCTTCTAATCTACAGTACCTGGTTATGGTGTGCTCAAACGCTGAGGCAGATTTGAAAACAATTATCAAGCTAAGAACGTTCACTGGACTTGGTTCTTGATGTTCATGTTGTTCCTTAGCATGGTTCAAATACTGTTATGGTAGGTAATGGTACGTAAACGGTTATCTATTTCACATATTGGAGATACTGCAATTGTACGGGTAATGTTGATATTCCATTGCAAAATGTTATTGTTGTTCCATCGATTCAGAAAAATCTTCTCTTTGTTTTACAACTTGCGCAGGATTTTCCATGTTCATTTTGTTGTTTTTAAAGGTCCAAAACAAATAAAGTTTCAAAATATTATAAAATTAAATTTAAAATTTTATTTTTATTTCATAGGAAAATTCATTTTGGATTTTATTTTGAATTGGATATGAATATGGATATAGATATGGATATGAATATAGATGTATATACATATCTATAGATATGACAATTTATACCTTTTGATATGAAGAGGTACACCCATACCTTCGGAAGTGACCATTTGGAAAAACAGTTGTCTTTTATAAATAGAAGATGTTGCCTCATTCCAATTCACTCAAGATTTGAATAAAAATTTATATCTTTCCCTCTATGTCCTTCCAATCCTTGTTCCATTTTATATTACCAAGCCCACTCTATACACTTGATTGTTGATCAAAGTAGTCGGTTTTTCTGACTAGGTCTAGATTTTGTGTGCACATATCTAAGAAGGGCTTTAAGGGATTGTTTTATCTTTGAGGTTGATACACCAAGAACCCACTGCACCATAGGGGTGAACATAATCTTAAAGAAAGTGTTCTGAACACGACTCAACCCATTTATTTTCTTCATACCACTTTTATACTGTAAGTACCAATTTTGTTATTTTATCATGTGTGTGATATTCTTGCATAATCATTTATTAAAGTAAATGGATTATTTGCATAAACCTATTTAAGGATTAAATCTTAAACAATATATTATTGCTGTATCCCTACACTTTCGAATTCACTAAGAGTAGGTTTTTTGTTTAAGGACATCAAAACAAAGAAGAGGTTGGCATTCATGACAGATTTGGTGATCTTTATTTACTCTAGGCTTCGACTTCCACACATGTTACACCATTTTGGTCTACTAATACTTCAGAGGCCTTGTTCTCTACAAGGATCCATGCCACTACAACGGATACCTGGCATCAATGGCAAAGACATCCACATGGTCGCCTTGTAACTTTTCATCATAATCAGGATGCCATTACTGTGAAAAACCCTCTTTCACAATTTGTCATTTGAAAATGCCTTTTGTTTCTTCATTTACTTGTTGTATTGTTCCATTAGAACAAATACCCTCTGATTTGTGGGGGAAATCTCTTATGCTTAGTATTCAATGGTTTAACTACTATGTTTTGTTATTCATGAATAATTTTTCATGGTATTGTTGGCTTTATCCAATATTAAATCAGATTTTTTCCACAGTCTTTGTCACCTTTCAGAGTATGATGGAATGTTAGTTTGGTCATAAAATTAAAATTGTTTAAATAGATGGTGGGGGTGAGTTCACTCCAAATTGTTTTCGTAATCACTTACTACAGTTTGGAATAATTCATCATATGTCTTGTCCTCACACACCAGAACAGAATAATGTTGTTGAGAGAAAACATAGGCATGTTGTAGAGCTTGGTTTGTTAATGTTATTTCAAGCTTCACAGCCACAATCTTATTCAGTGGAGGCATTTTCCATTGCTGTTTTTCTCATCAATCGACTACCATCTAACGTTTTGCACATAGATACGCCACTCCATGTCTTGTATGGTAAACAACAAGACTACACGGTGCTTCAGGTTTCAGGTCTTTGGTTCATTGTGTTTCCCTTGTTTGCGTGACTAAACTGCTAACAAATTAGAACCATGATCACTTCCATGTTTGTTTCTGGGGTACATTGATCACCATAAGGGATATCGGTGTCTTTATTTTTTGATTGGTAGAGTCTACATCTCACACCATGTGGTGTTTAAAGAATTTGTGTTCCCTCCTCGGCTTTCTTCTACTTCATTCTTGAGATGCCTATTTCGGATATTTTTGTACGTTTGAATGGTGGATTATTGATGATTCTACAAGGGAAAATTTCAGCTACACCCCCTATAGTATGGCTAAATCTCCCGCGTCTACCACTGTTCGCGATAATATTAGCAACACCCCTTGAAGACACCCAAACATTATCTAGACTCACAAAATAGTTAAAAAGATTTTTTTACCCCTAACACCCCAATTCTAGATTAACCAGTAGTGTAATGAACCATCATAAGAATCAACTATTCAACCAGAAACTCGTAAAGACCGTGCCAACCATATTAAACCAAACACGTTCCACAATAATAATCAGAGATAATAAATAAATAGTAGAAGTCCTCATTAATATTGAACTGAGGTCTATCAGTGATAAATAATAATTAAATCTATTTATCTTCAAATTACTCAAGACATAACGTAAAATAATCAATTACATATTCCACTGCTCAAATATAGCTAAACTAATTAAAAACACATTGGTTGCATTCGCATGATGGATCATGTGATTCCTTCATAGCTTCCACGTCCATAGCCACCATGTGTCCATGCGATGGCACATTTATATAATCTTCCACAGTAGGACCTGCATTATCAACTAAAAATATTCAATGTCGAGGGATAAGCACACATCATGGTGTGAGGACAAAGATGGAAATCTTAGAAGTTGCCACCTAGATTAAGATCTAGGACCTTAGAAATATGAAATCTCACCCTAAAGTAAGACTTCGATTGACTCATGACCCTTAGATTGGATTTCTGGTCCATCAGAGATTGGGTAAGCGTCAGGTTACGGTTATGGGAAGGGGTTAGGCACCCAAACCGTCCGATCAAAATCGGTCTCCTATACCTTTCCTATGCTAGACTCTATTTGTCAAACCAAACCAAACCAAGTGGTTTGATATCATTGAACCGAATCTGTATCCATCAGATTGCCTACGTATTATGGAATTATTCCGAAAATCAGGTTCACCATCGTAGTTCAGGTGTGATTAAAGTTTATGGATGTGATTATGCTTGTGCATGATTAAGTTCATTGTTCAAATTGAAGTTTATGCTTGAAAGATTGAGAAACCCTATGGGTTAGGATCTGGATAGCCCAGGTGGACTGATAGATAGTCCTAGTGGATCTAAGAATAACCCTATTTGGGTCAAATATGGATAACCCTATCTGGGTTGGAATGTGGATAGCGCTATCTGGGTTGAAATGTGGATAAATATCCTAGTGGATCTATGGATAGTCCGAGTGGACTAAATTGTGGATCCGAATTTGGGTTTCTCCCAAATGGCCTACGTATCCTAGGGTTTGCCCTAGGAATCAGAATCCACGTAGTTCGAAATTGGATAACCCTATTTGGGTCAAAATGGTGCCTGGATTGAAATGATTGAATATCCTAGTGGATCTATGGGTAGTCCGAGTGAACTAAGGTGTGGATAACCCTATTTGGGTTAAAATATGGGGGATATCCTAGTGGATCTATGGATAGTCCGAGTGGACTAAATTGTGGATCCGAATTTGGGTTTCTCCCAAATAGCCTACGTATCCTAGGATTTGACCTAGGAATCAGAATCCGCATAGTTCAAAATTGGATAACCCTATTTGGGTCAAAATGGGGGTAAGTATCCTAGTGGATCTATGGATAGTCTGAGTGGACTAAGGTTTGGATAATCCTTTTTGGGTTGGAATATGGATAGATATCCTAGTGGATCTATGGATAGTCCAAGTGGACTAAGGTGTGGATAAATATCCTAGTGGATCTATGGATAGTCCGAGTGGACTAAGGTGTGGATCCGAATTTGGGATTCTCCCAAATGGCCTACGTATCCTAGGGTTTGCCCTAGGAATCATAATCCACGTAGTTCGAAAAGTAACCTGTTCTAGGTTATAAAGTGAGAACCTGTTTTAGGTTTGGGATTGAGAATCTATTCTAGGTTTGGGATTGAGAAACTATTATAGGTTTAGGGTTTAGAACCTATTCTAGGTTTAGGGTTTGCCAAGGGGTAAAATTATCCTAAAAAAATTACCCTTTTCATCCTGAATTTTAATTTTGGAACGTTTGGCAAAGTATTTTTCTTTCTTTATTAAGATTTTTATTATTCCCATTATGCCCTTCCCAAGAATGTGGGTGCCTAAATGCACGTCCCCACGCCTAGATTGTCTTCTAGAAGTGTGCAGATATGACAGTTTGACTAGGGTGTTGCATAAATTAAATTATTACCAAAATTGAATTATTCATCTAAATATGGCATATAATACATTTATGGCAAGAAATACACATATAGTAAAATTATGAAAATCTCCCTAATATGGTATGCACTGCAAATAAGGCAAGAGCCTATATGGTAAGATCTAATATGCTAATTCTAAGCATGGCAAGACCTAATATGGCAATGAACATTTAGACATGGCAATGAACATCCAAATATGGCAGTAAACATTTAATCATGGCACTGTGATTATTTCAATTGTGGCAGTGTGATTATTCCAATTATAGCAATGTGATTATTCTAATTATGGCAGTATGATCATTCCAATTATAACAGTGGTAGTGATCCAAACATAGCAGTATGCATCTTAACATGGCAATAAACATCTAAATATTCATGATGAAAAATCCAACGGTATAAATCACTATTGATGGTAATCTAACCGTTCAAATTTATTTCAATCACTCCAAAAGATAATCTAACGATCCAAATCACTCAAGATGGTAATCCAACCGTTCAGATTCATTTAAATCAATTTTTATGTCATCCAATGGTTCAGATCACTTAAATCAAACATCCAATCATTCTTCTTTATTTAAATCAATCACAAAGATGGTCCAACGGTTTAGATTCATTTAAAATGATAATCTAACCGTTTAGATTTATTTAAACTCACTCATAATGGACATCTAGCAATTTAGATCCTGAATCACCATTCCATGGTCCATATTTGTTCACTAAAGATTCCACATCAATGATCAATAAAAATTCCAGACTGATGGTCTATATTAAAAATTATAGATCAATGGTACCATTTATCACATCAAAATTTCAGCCATAGTCGAATCACCTCATTAAAAACTCAGATCATGGCATGTTTAATCCACATGAAATTCTCAAAATTGATGGCAATGTTTCATTCACATAAAAATTCTCAAAATTGATGGCATGTTTGATCCACATGAAATTCTCAAAATTGATGGTCATACTTATCATTCATCACACATATAATCTAAAAAATTATCAATGAATGGCTTTGATTTAATGAGACATTTCAGGACTGTGATGGGAGGTGCTAGCTTCACTAGATCAAATGTATTATGTTACAGTGGTTATGAGAGATGGAGAGCGGGAATGGATCAATAGAGACATGCAATGATGATGAGTATAGTCATGGCTCACGGAAAGCCTGACCAAGTGGAGATCCAAGTGTTACAGTTGTAGAAAAATAAAAATAAAAGAGTAATACAGAGGAGGAGCTTACCTTAGTTGCAGGAGTTTCCCTCCTTGCTTCTTCTTTCTCTATCTTTCGATCCTCTTCCTCCGAATCGCCTCTTTCTCTCTGATTTTTTTATCTCTTTCCTCGATATATCCTCTCTCGTTTCAGCCCTCTCTTTCTCTCTTTTTTTTTTTATGATTTTTCCCCTCTTCTCAATTCTCCTTTAATCTCAAGCTTCCTTTTTTTTTTTTTCTTCTCCTCTCCACCTCCTCCTTCTTCTCGGTCTTCCCCCTTCCTTTCTGTTTTTGCCTTTTTTTTATTCTTTCTCTCACCGCCCTCCTTCTTCTCCCCCTCTCTTTTCTGATTTTATTTTTTTTATCCTTTCTCTCACCGCCCTCCTTCTTCTCCATCCTTCTTTCTGAATTTTTTATTTTTTTATCTTTATTCTTCCACTCCCTCTCTCTCTCTCCCTTTATCCATTCGGTCTCTCTCTTCCCTCTTTCAAATCTTCTCGATCTCCTCTTTGATTTTTTTTCTTTTCTCTCCACCGCCCACCTCTCTTTCTCCTTTCGGTTTCTCTCTTCCCTCCCTCAAATCTTCTCGATCTCCTCTTTTATTTTATTTTTTTTTATTTTTTTCCTTTTCTCTCCACCGCCCTCTTCTCTTTCTCGATCTCCCTCTCTCCTTTGATTCCGCCTCCTTCTCTTTATCGGATCGTATCTTTCTTCTCCTTCCTTTTCCAGCTCCCTATCTCTCTCGGATCGTATCTTTCTTCCCCTTAATTTTTTAGATCTCCGTCCTTTTCTCCCCCTCTATAAGTTTCTGGTTTCTTTCCTTCTAATCCCACCGACCTCTCTTTCCCTCTCTGCAGGCCGACCAGCTCCCTTTGGATTGTCGTCTCCTCTCCCTTTCCAATCTAGTTCTCCTCCCTCTTTTCAATCTCCAACTGTACCCTAGCTCTTCTTTCCTTTTATTCCCATTCTCTATATTTTTTTTTTCTTCTCGATCTCTCCTTTTCCTCTCTGATTTCTTTCCTTTTTTCGGTCTCCCTCTATCTCTCAATCTCTATTTGATTTTTCATTCCTTTTCTCGGTCTCCAATTCTTTCCCTTTTCTTTTCCAATCGGATCTTATTTGCTTTGCTTTTTTTTATATATAAAACATATATACAAATATATAATATATTAATATATATATATATAATATAATATACATATAAGACATATGTATATATTATATGATATATAATATATTATACATTATATAAACATATAAATAATATATATAAAAGAAATACATGCATATGTGCCGACATGAATTGGTCCGGATTGACAAGGATTGACTAGGTTGGGCCAAACTGGCTTGGGTTGAGCTGAGTTGACTGGAATTAATTGGCTTGGGCCAAGACGGGCTTGGGTTGAGTTGAGTTGACTGGATTGATTGGAATTAATTGGGTTTTCTCTCTCTATCATTTCATGGGCCATTTTCGCTGTCATTCCGCATAGAATTTTCTGATAGCCTTATTCTAAATTTTTTACATTAACTTTGTAGAACACTAAAAATGAGGAATAATAAAACTTAAATCACCTCATTTGGAAATAAAATGGCCAACTTATGACTTTCTGAAGTTTAAGCAGGCCAATTATCGATAATTTGGCTGACCATTCTGCATGAGATCCTTCAGAGGCTTCTACCAAAAATATTTTATGTCCACTTTGTAGAGCACTAAAAATGGAACATAATGAGATTGAAATCACCTGATTTGGATATGGGATGATCAAAATATAAAATTTTAAAGATTAAATGACCATTTCCATATGTGATTTTGCATGGGACCCTCCGGAGACTTCGACCCAAGATTTTCCACGTCCACTTTGTAGGATATCACAAATGAAGAATAACGGCTTTGGAATCATCTGAATCCGACGTAGAACGGAAAAGATATGAGGCTTTGAAGTTCTAACGATAACTTTGCATGCAAGCTTGCATGGGGCCCACTGGTGACTTCTACCGAAAATCCTTTACGTCCACTTTGAAAAGGACTAAAAATAAAGAATAATGGTACTTAAACCATATGATTCAGATGTCTGATGATCAAGATATGATGATTTGAAATTCAAACAATCCAACTTACGATAATTTGCATGAAAGCCCCTGGGATTATTTATGATAATTTCAGAAACGTCCCTTGTACGTATCATCTGACTAAAATGACCATATCTTCTTCATTTGATATCAGAATTGGGCAATTCTAGTATCATTTCGAAGATAATTCCATGACCTATGCAACCATGCAGATTACAGCCTGTGACCTCATTGTGGGGCCCACCGAAAACTACCTCGAGGTCGTAGCCAAAACCTAAATTTTCACTTATCTTTCTTCCTTTGTTGTCCACACACTAGTAAGACATTGTTCAGTTGGAAATGGCAAAAATGGGGTGCTTACACATGGCTCAGTGAACAAACAAACAATGCACAAACATATACATGCATTCAATTCATATCTTTCATCTGATTTTAAGTTTGCAACTGTGCTATAGAAAGGATTGACAGCCATCGCACCTCTATACACGAGTGTGTGAATCTGCCTAATAGATCAAACACCATTGCTGTCTCATATGCACCTACCATGGAATAGAGATAGAGCTAAAATATTGGGATCACACACCGCCAACACTTCCCCTAATATCCTACCCATACCAGCACATATGCCCCCACTGGTGAGGGCTTGCAAATTGGGCTAGCTATTAACCAATCCTAATGCTACCCAAATGTATCCAAGGCCTCACCCCAGCATCCCTCAATACATCCATAGAGATAGAGCTATGGCCCCTCGGCAGAGTCAAAGACTACACAGTTTGAGACCACCTCCCCTGATGCCCTACAAAGTAATAGTTTCGCTAAGGTAATGGCGATATGACGATGTCAGTGGGTAGGACTGAGTAGAGATAGAGCTAGAGTTTGGTGGTCAGGATGAACCACAATATCACATCCTCCCCCTAATGCTCCACTCACATCCAACACACTAACCACACACACAAACACATGCCTATCCCTAGCATCATCATCATGTTATAAATAAACAGAAATAAATATGCATAAACAAAAATAGCAGTATTATTAGATGACATGTCAGATGCACATTACAAGCATACAAACATGGAATCATTCATAGCATTGGACACAATAAAAGGAAAGTAGCTTGTTATTATCTAGTTAGTTTAGGTCTTGTTCCCTCACCTGTAAATGATGTGCAATCTTCTTCTAAGCCTTGGAAGTCACTTTGAACTATTTGGGAACTTAGGGAATATATGGATTTAAGTTAGGGTTCATTTGTATCAAGTTACAGTAGTCGAAAATTGAAACAGAACCATTAATGGGTGATTGATCGATCCTGTGGTCTCATGTTTATGTCGACCATACGCTGCCCAGTCGACCCTATAGTCGTACATTATGCCACCATAGCATGCAACCACACGATTCTTGATTTCTTCTTGAATGGCTGTGGTCGACCCTGTGGTCGTATATCATGCGACCACAGCATGCACCCACACGATTTCTGATAGATTTTTCACTTTCAATCCCAATCCTTCCTAAGTCAATTTCTCAACGCATCAGTAGGGTTCATCCTATGGTCATTCTATGGCCTTTCATCACATCTTTTCATTAACCATTAACCCTATTCCATCCTTCATGACCTCCCTTGAGATTTACTGAGAGATTCACATAAACATCTCAATCTTCAATGGAAACTCTATCCTATGTGGTTTACCTCTACAGAGACAAGTTTTCATACCATTGGCTTGTTGTAGGAAGTTAGAAGCCTCCTCTGCAATGCCTTTCTCCCAGTCTTTTTCACCAAATCTCCTTCTCTTTCTCTTCCTCTCTCTTCCTCTCTTAGGTTTAGGGTTTGAGATTGCTCCAAAAGAGTGAGAGAGGGTAGAGGAACGTCCTCTATATAGAGAGAAATTCTCCATATAGAGCCCTCCAACAATTAGAAAAGAAACCCCTTTGATTTGAAAAGTTTTCAAATCACGGAGTCTGATCTGGCAACGTATGGTCGATGGTGTGGTCGTAAAATCCATCGACTACACCCCTCACAGGTGTCGACCACACATCTTATTTCGACTGGTCTCACTTCCCTCACCGTATGGTTGACCATACCAATTCAGGTAGTCTACCATACAATTAAACTTGACTATTTTTGGGTCGATTCACTTACGTAGTCTTGTGATTTCTTCACATGATTGGTCTACTTGATCCGGCTATGATGGGAAACCCTGGCATGACACGGTTAGACCGGGTTAGTAGTGTGCGGGTCTTACAATTGGTTCTCTAAGAATCTCCCCAGCATTAATCTGAAGAACCTAAAAATGAATTAGATAAAAGCATAAGAAGATAATGACATATGGGGTACCCTATCTTTGGTGATGAAGTACTGCTTTACTAGATTTTTGAACCGTTCGTTTCGGAGAGAATCTAAGCCCTAGTAATTCTAAGTCTTGTTCCAATGCCCATTAAAGATGCTCGTCATTTGAACTATTTGGATCTTCCTCCTCAGGTTTGTGAAGTTCATATCGAGTTGTCTAGGGACATTCTTGTTTTCGGGTAACTTTCATATGAAATTCATAAGGTTTGGTATCGTGTCTACATGATTTGAGTCACTCCAGAAGAATATCCATCGGTTTTGTAGGCATTCCCAAGCCAGCTCTACAGAGAATATCCGAAACAAACAATGGCTTAAGTAGACCCAACTATTGCTCTCTAATGAACTTAAGGTTCCCTCACACCGTGGCTTCTAGCATGGGTAATTGGCGTTCAGCCATAGATACCGACCACCGTCGTTGTTGATTTCATAATCGTCATTCTTCGCGAGTTGAGCCCACAACCCGTATAAATAGAAATGAACTGAACACGTCCTTCTGCACTTGATTGAATCTATTATAACCAAGAAAGAGAATACTTTGTAAGACCGCACTCCATGAACCCGATCTAAACCTCAATTTCATGTCGTAACAGGTCTTTTAATCATAACCAGACTAGACGGGACAAGCGGATGACAATTAGGTATGAAAATGGATCAAAACAGAGAAATAATTTTATACTGGTCTCATGATACCGGTCTACATACTAGTCGATCGGTATGTCAACGTAGGCAAACTAGTCAAATCCGAAAATGGATATTTGTGGGTCCCGCTTATCAAATCTCAACCCTAAAGACTTTCCTAACATAGGAAAACTTCCCTAAACTCCATCCTAGCCTATATAAGGACCTCTAAATCTCCTTAAACCTCTTTGATTTATTCTCATAAACCCTAAAGAAGATAAGGAGATTTGAAGAGGAGAAGGAGCTGAGAAAGGTTGAAGAGGAGTCTCCGTTGGACGAAGAACACCATAGTTCGTGAACCAATGGTAAGTGCCTGTACTTTTTTCTAGGTTAAGTATTGCGGATGATTGATCAATACCATGTAAGGCTAGGTATTGATCTAAAACCCTTAATTTGCTATCAAACCCTAATTCGACCAATAAACTAGATATGAGTTCCAAACTAGGAATTTTTAGCATAAGATCTGGAATAAATGATAAAAACAAACCCAATCCATTGCTAAGGCCTAGAATGCGTAAGAGAACCCTTAGAGATGAAGCTGGAAGATCAATGGAGACAAAGCACCAAGTTGGTGGTCGCACGACAGCACACGTCGACCATACTGGTCGCACCACATGTGATCGATATCTCTAGGAAACTGGTCAAGGGGGACTGGTCGACCATACCGATCTCCTCATCCCCACATTATCACGACCAGTACCTGCAATCGGTATACACTATATAGGGTGTTTTCGATCCTAGTTGGTTTTCGACCAACGTAAAACCTAAGGAATTAATCCCAATTAAACTCTAACATCGTGTAGGACCTTGTAATAACAAGATTGGACTCTGTGACGCAGAGCAAGCTAGCAATCAAGTGTCAAGTAGGAGAATTAGACCTAAACCATAATTAATTAACAACAGTAAAACGTTATTAATAACTATTGTTTCTACAAAGTGTTGCTTGTGCATATTCACTTATCATCTTTACTTTCAGTTATTATATTTGTTCATTCATACTCGCTATGCTAGGATTGTGTGTTAGGCATGTGAATGTTTTCGTTGGTGTGTGAAATGAGAAGGGCTTGGGGTCTTGGATCATTCCTCACACTAGCACCTTTTCATATTGCTACTATCTTTGCATGTTTGGTGTGGGTAGGGTATCAAGGGGAGGACATGGCATTGTGGTCTCCTGCCTGGCCACTAGATTCGAGCCTTATCTCAATGCCATAGGGAGTTATGTTGGGATAGAGCCTACAGTAATGACATATAGGATTGGTTAGTGATGAACCCACTTGCAAGCCCTCGCCAATAGGGGTGTAGCTATTGGTACGGTAGATGGTATCAGGGGAAAGACGTGGGATGGAGGCGCAGCCTGCCCATCAGACTCTAGCTCTATCTCTATATTAGAGTGAGTGATGTGGGACAACAATGGTGTGTGATCCGTTGGACATGCTCACACTCTCGTGCATGGAGGTGCGATAGTTGCCAAACCTTATCGTAGCACAGTGCAAGTATACCAGGGCAAATGTGAATGTTATTCATGCATATTGCTTGTTGCATTGTCTGATTTTCTTATTGAGCTAAGTTATGAGCTTACCCTTGTGTATACACCATTTTTTTAAATGTTGATGCAGGTTGGAGAACTTCATTGCTGCCCCAGTGTATGGAGGTGTTGCTGCCTTGGAGGTACAAGCAGGGGAGGACAAGCATGACCCTTCATGCGAGTGTCCTTACTTCATGTACCTCTAGGATATTATTGATTTAGTTATTTTATTTCGATTGGATTCATAAACAATATAAAGATATTTATTTATGTTTTGGTCTATTGAATAATTGGGATAATTTATTTAAGTATCAATAGAACACTCAGTTAATTTAATTTAAGACTTTCCCTATATTTATTTATAATTTGATTATGGTTATGTGCAATGGTTTGTAAAAGTAGACACGGTCTTATCAAGATCCTAGTATAAACTGTTGGTTTAGTGGCGGTTCACTCACACTTCTGGTTCAGCCAGAATTAGAGGTAACAACTTGGTATCAGAGCTCTTAGGCTTTGTCCAACAGATCATACATGCACTTAATTGAGTCAATGAACTGAGAAAGAAAAATTTAAAAATTTTAATAAAAATACATCATAAGCACCTGTTTGATGCATGAGATGAATTAATTAAGAGCATAATATACTATACTAAAGGTGAAATTGATAAACAGTCATGCTCTAGATAGGAAACCATAATAACAAGCGAGAATGATCATAAACTTCTATAATATCAAAAAGAAAACTGTATTAAAGAGTAAAAACATCCAAAGAGGGAAAAGTTAATTGTCCCATAGGATACAGTCCACAAGCCAAACAGTTATGTCACACCCCAATTCTGTACTATTCAGGATGGTGTGATGAACCGCTAATAAACCAACGATTCAACCAGGATCTCAGATAGGCTGTGTCCGTTTGCTTAAACCATACACATCCACGACCATAATTAGAGTAAATAAACAATAGCGGAAGATTTATATATTAAATGAATTGAGAATTCTAAGAGTGTTAACATAAATAAAATATTCAATTATCTTCATTTGACTAAGACATATATAAGTAAAATAATTAATTATATTTTCTGTATAATCTAAACAAAATCTAATAAAAAAAGCATGAGTTGCATTCGCATGACGAATCATGCGACTCCATCAAAACTTCAGCGTCCATTGCCGCAGCATGTCCGTACATAGGGGCATTTATATAATCTTCTACGGTCGTACCTGCATCATCAACTAAAAACATTCGACGTCGAAAGGGTGAGCACACATCACGGCTCAGTGAGCAAACAAAATAATGCAACAAATATATGCATGCATTTAATTCATATTTTTGGTCTGGTCATAAGTTTGTAATGTGCTATAGAAAGGTTCGGTGGCCGCCTCACCTCTATACACAGGGTGTGTAAGCCCACCCAACGGATCAAACACCATTATTGTCACACCCCAATTTTGGTCTAACCAGAATGGTGTGATGAACCGCTAAATAACCAACGGTTCAACCAGGATCTCAAATAGGCTAACCCCGCGTTATCTAAACTTACACACATCCGTAATCATAATCAGAGTAAATACACAATAGCGGAAGTCTTATAATAACATGAACTGAGAAACTAAATGATATTAATAATTTAATAGCAAATTATTCTGTATTCAACTGAGACATAAATATTAAATATCAAATACATGTCTTAATAAATCTAATAAAAAAACCTATAAAATATCTAATCAAATACACACGAGTTGCACTTGCAAGAGGAGTCGTGTGTATCTACTTCAGCTCCAGCTTCCATTGCTGCCACGTTCCCGTACGCAGATGCATTCACATAGTCTTCAACGTTATAACCTGCATCATCAACTAAAAAATTTTCGACGTCGAGGGGTGAGCACACAACACGGCTCAGTGAGTAGCCAAAACAATGCAACAATACATATGCATGCAAAAAAAAAATCAATTTATATCTTTGGTCTGGTATATAAGTTTACAGTATGCAATAGAAAGGTTTAGGTAGCCAAAGGTCGCGTTTATTGACTCCGCCTCTATACACGAGTGTGTGACGTTACCCGAAGATCACGTTTATCGTCAACTCACATGCACCAAATCATGAACATTATATAACAAAGGTTACGTTTATTGCTATATAGTGCCATACCAACACGTAAGCCCCCGTTGGCGAGGGCTGCAACCGGGCTCGCAACTAACCAATCCTAATGCCAAACAGTGTATCCAAGGCCTCACCCCAAGATCCCTTAGAATGTCCATAGAGATAGAGCTAAGGCCCCCGGTAGAGTCGAGACTACAAGGACCGAGACCACCTCCCCGATACTCTACGACATAATAGTTCCGCTAAAGTAATGGCGATACGACGATGCCAATGCACAAGACTTGAGTTAGAGATAGAGCTAAAGTGCCGAGACCCGCCAAAGGTTAACGTTTATTGACGTTCTCATCACACCTCCCGATACTCGCCGCATCAAGCACATCAACCACACACATACAAGCACATGCCTATTCCTATCATCATCATCATCATCATGTTATAAACAATAAAGTAAATATGCATGAACAAGTAATAGAAATATTGGATGGCATGTTGTATGCAGATTACAAATATATTCGCATATAATCAAGCATGGCAGAGGACTCAAGAATTAAAAAACAGTTTATTATTAACCAATTTAGTTTGGGGTTAAGGTTCCTCACCTTAGCTTGCTATAAGATACTTTTCCAAGCTTTAGAATCACCTTTACAGTGTTATTATATTGCTAGAAGACCAAACAAAGTCAATGGAATTTAATTAGAATTTATTCAGAATTAAAAACTACTCTGTTAACTGAGGGTCGGAGGTAGGGTCGATGCTAGGGTCGATGGGTCTATCGACCCTTCCCTCTTTCTGGACTTCCCGAATGCTGAGGGTCGATGGTCAGGAACACTAGGGTCGGATGGTCATCGACCCTCGGTGTGACCCTTGGTGCACTCTGGTCCAATTTCCACTTTTAATCCATTCCTCGTGTTTGGGATCCTATGGCTTGCTCCTACATTCCATTCTACATTCATTCCATGGTCTGAAACCATGTATCATCCACCTAGATAATTTTCATACATTCTCCTAGGGTTTTCCATGAAAACCTAACCATAGATTGATGGTTTGGGTTTCTCCGAGATCACACTCTCTCCAATAACTATCCTAAGGTCTGTAGAAACTCATGGAATTAGTATCCATACCTGAGAAGATTACTCCTTCTCTGAAATTCTTCTCTTTTTTGCTAAGTTCTCTTGCTTGCCTCTCTTCTTCCTCTTTTCCTTCTCCTCTCTTTCTCTCAATTCAATTAGGGTTCTGAAAGGAGTGAAAGTGGCTTAGGGACGTCCTTTAAATAGAGTAGGAACATCCTAAATAAGTCCCATTGAGAATTGGAAAGAATCCCAATCGAAAATTAGGAAATTTCCTAATTTCTATATTCGGCAGAATCCGAGGGTCGATGGGAGGGTCGATGATCCCGTCGACCCTAGGGTCTTAATCTGTCCGACCCTCCCTTCAAAACTGAGGGTCTGACTTTCTGTTTTGGGAGGTCCGACCCTGCTTAGCTGGGTATGCGACCCTTCCCCTATTTTAAGTGTTTTTGGGTCGATTTGATACCTGGGATCTCGATCTCCTTCACGCCCTTGGTCCATTTGACTCGACCATAATGGGTAAACCTGGTTCAAGGTGGTAAGATCGGGTTAGATTGACACGGGTCTTACAATTATAGTCCACATCCACCCCAACATGGAATATAAATAGAGCTAAAGTGTCCAGATCAAATACCGCATAACACTTCTCCTGATGCCCTACCCATACCAACACGTAAGCCCCTACTGGTGAGGGCTCGCAAACTGGGCTCGCAACTAACCAATCCTAATGTCAAACAATGTATCCAAGGCCTCACCCCAGCATGCCTCAATACGTCCATAGAGACAGAGCTAAGGCCTCCCGGCAGAGTCAAAGACTATACGGTCCGAGACCACCTCCCCTGATGTCCTACGACGTAATAGTTCTGCTAAGGTAATGGCGATACGACGATGGTAGTGGACAAGACTTGAGTAGAGATAGAGCTAAAGTGTTCGGATCAAACACCGCATAACACTTTCCCTGATGCCCCACTCGCATCAAGTACACTAACCACACACAAACATTCACATGCCTAGTCCTAGCATCATCATCATCATCATGTTATAAATAAAAAAAATTAAATATGCATGAATAATATTGACAGAAATATTGGATGACATGTGATGTGCACATTACAATCATATAACATGGAATCATTCATGGTGTTGGACTCAATAAACAAAAATAGTTTATTATTAGCCGATTAGTTTAGGTTTTGTTCCCTCACCTTTGATTGAGTGTAAATCCTCGTTTAAGCTTTATGAATCACCTTTAAATCATTATAAAGGTCTTACAAGTTGATAGATTTTAATTAGAATTAATTCTAATAAATTTAGACTAACTGAAATCGTAGGGTCGCAGGTAGGGTAGCACCTAGGGTAGCAGTTTTCTGCGACCCTAGGGTGTAGGGTCGGACGTGGGGTCGGATACCATTCGACCATACATGCGACCACACCCTCCCTGAAACTTCCCGAGGGCATGTGGTCGATCCTGTGGTCTCGTAGGTCCATTCTAAGATTGTTCTATGGCTCATAACTATGATTTTTACACACTTTCCATTGCCTATGATGATTACTTCCATGGATTCTTTTGGAACTCATCCATGGATGGATGATTTGGGTTTTTCTTAATCCTAACTTCTTTATAATCTATTCTAGGATCTTAATTTATGAAGGGAATCAGGTTCATACCTGAAGTTGGCTGAGATTCAGAGGTTTCTCTGAACTTCCTCCTCTTCCTTAGTCTTTTCTTCAATTTTCCTTCTCTTTCTCTTTCTTTCACTTTCAATTAGGGTTCTAAAAGGAATGAAAGAGGCTAAGGAACGTCCTATTTATAGAGGAAAACCCTCCAAAATAAGTCCCATTGAGTTTAGGAAAGAATCCCTTTTGAATTAGGAAGGTTTCCTAATTTACGATTTCTGTCTGTCATCGTAGGGTCGGACATAGGGTCGCAGGATCCGTTGACCCTACACTTCTTAGTAATCTGACCTACGACTAAAAGTCATGGGTTGGACTTCTGCTGAGGTGGGGTCGACCCTACCTGTTTAGGCATGCGACCCTACGCTTACATTTACTGTTTTTGGGTTAGACTCATACCTGGTCTTGTGATTTCTTCATGCACTTGGTCTACTTGGCTCGACCATGATAGGTAGACCTGATACAAGGTGGTAAGACCGGTTAGTTCGATACGGGTCTTACAACTCCCCCCTCTTATTAAAAATTTTGTCTTCAAAATTTATACATACCTTCCGAGCCGAAACGGTGAGGACATTGCTTTCGCATAGCTTTTTCTTCTTCCCATATGATCTCTTCTATATCTTGGCTCCTCCAGGTAACCTTAACATAATAGATGTCACGGTTGCATAGTCGTTGAACCTTTCGGCTAGTGATTTCAGTTGGTGCTACTTCGAATGTCAAATCATCAGTTAGATCTGGTGGATCCCCTGTCAAAACGTGCGTTGAATCTCTAACGTACTTCTTTAATAATGAGATATGAAATACATCATGCACACTTGACATGGATGGTGGTAGTGCTAACTGATAAGCCACCTTTCTATGTTTGGCTAAAATCTCATATGGCCCAACATATCTTGGACTTAGCTTTTTTTTTCTGTCTGAATCGTTTTAAACCATGCATAGGTGATACTTTCAAGAATACCTTATCACCTATGACAAATTCAAGGTCTTTGCGTCGAGTATCTGCATACTGTTTCTGACGATTATGAGTTGTTCTAACTCTTTCTGTGATAATGTCGATTACTCGACAAGTCTCTTCAACAAATTCTGGTCCAACGATGCTACGTTCACCAACTTCATTCCAAAACAAAGGAGTTCGACACTTCCTACCATACAGTGCTTCATACGGTGACATCTGTATAGTAGCCTGATAGCTGTTGTTATAGGCGAACTCGATCAATGGTAGTTTCTCATCCCATGATCCCTTGAAATCAATAACACAGGCTCGAAGCATGTCTTCTAAAATCTGAATGGCACGCTCCAACTGTCTGTCTATTTGAGGATGGAATGCAGTACTAAACTTCAACGTTGTACCCATAGCCTTTTGTAATCCTTCCCAAAACTTTAAAGTAAAGCATGGGTCTCTATCGGACACAATGCTTTCAGGTACACCATATAATCTGACAATGTTATCCACATATAGCTTGGCTAACCTCTCCAGGGTATACTGTGGTCGTATAGCTATAAAGCGAGCTGTCTTAGTCAGACGATCTACAATCACCCAGACCGCATCAACTACTCAAGGAGTCAATGGTAATCCGATGACGAAGTCCATAGTGATGCAGTCCCATTTCCATGCTGGTTCTGGCAGTGGCTGCAACAGTCCTGCAAGTCTTTGTCGTTCAGCCTTCACCCTCTGACAATTTAGGCATTGAGACACGAATTTAGCTACATCTGCTTTCATTCCTTTCCACCAATATAATTTCTTTAAATCATGATACATCTTTGTATTTCCAGGATGTACCGAATAGGCGGTGGTGTGAGCTTCCTTCATTAGTCGGTGTCTAATGTCCAAATTTTTTGTTTCAGGAAGACATACTCTTCCTTTGTACTTCATTACATTTTCATCGTCTAAGGTGAACTCAGGAATGTACTGTTCTCAGATAAGGGTCTGATTTTATAGCTGCTTTCACTTCATCAATTATATCAGGTACAATCTTCAACGTTGCAAACATATTTGAAAACTGATGAATAAACCCTTGGTTGGTTGATTTACCCGGTGCATCTATCACACAAACTGCTCATTACCGTAATTGAACACTTTTCCTGTAGTACACATTGCTGCAGTCATGTTAACCTCTCCTTGAGATTTTATCATTGCTTTTCTTCTTAGCACATCAGCAATTACATTAGCCTTTCCTGGATGATACTGGATATCACAATCATAATCCTTCAATAATTCCATCCATCTTCTTTGTCTCATGTTCAACTCCTTCTGATTAAAAAGATAAGTGAGACTCTTATGATCAGATTTAACTGGGAGGCCATCTGTAGGATAGGTATGTGGGATGCTCAGGTCAGTGATGATGAGAGAAATGCTTTGGTGCATCCTCGTACTCGAGTAGAGACAGTAGACACTGAGGTGACAGCAGCAGTAGCAGCCGGAGTAGGGGTCCATGGGGGTGATGGTGAGGATGAGGATCGCATGTATATGGATGTAGACACTATACCTCCTCCATCACCTCCACATTCTACTGGAATTGGTCCATCTCGGGCTCCTTCACACATGGTTGGTCCTTCACACCCACCATCTAATGATATGATGGGATTACTGCGTGAGATCAGTGAGGCTCAGCGCACAACGGACTTAAGAGTGGGAGAGCTTCTAGATGCTCAGCGTACGACAAATAAGAGAGTGGGCGAGCTTCTAGATGCTCAGCGTACGACAGATAAGAGAGTGGGCGAGCTTCTAGATGCTCAACGTGCGTCTGATCAGCGGATGGCTGAGTTGACAGCTCCAAACGACCCAGACTCAGGTAGCCTGGTTGACTAGAGTGTATGCTGAGGACTACAATAGAGATCGCGAGGCACCTCCTCCTCCATCACCTCCAGCTCCATGATGTATATTTTCTTTTTATCCTTCTTTGTACTACAGAGTAACTGTTCGGGTTGTGGACTGTACTCTGCTTTGGATATGTATAAATGTGTTTTTTATTTGATGTATATGAAACATGTTTCTCTTTTTTATAAATACATTATTCTCTTTGTAAGACCCATGTCAAACTAACCCGGTCTTACCACCTTGAACCAGGTTTACCCATCATGGTCGAGTCAAATGGACCAAGGGCATGAAGGAGATCGAGATCTCAGTTATAAAATCGACCCAAAAATACTTAATTTTAGGGGAGGGTCGCACACCCAGCTAGGCAGGGTCGGACCTCCCAAAACAGAAAGTCAGACCCTCAGTTTTGAAGGGAGGGTCGGACAGCTTAAGACCCTAGGGTCGACGGGAACATCGACCCTCCCATCGACCCTCGGTTTCTGACGAAACTGAAATTAGGAAATTTCCTAATTTTCGGTTGGGATTCTTTCCAAATCTCAATGGGACTATTATAGGACATTCCTAATCTATTTAAAGGATGTCCCTAAGCCACTTTCACTCCTTTCACAACCCTAATTGAATTAAGAGAAAGAGTGGAGAAGGAAAAGAGGAAGAAGAGAGGCAAGGAAGAAGACTTAGCAAAAAGGAGAAGAGTTACAGAGAAAGATTATCTTCTCAGGTATGGATACTAATTCTATGAGTTTCTACAGACCTTAGATTAGATATGGTTGAGTGTAGGATTTTGGAGAAACCCAAACCATCCATTCATGGTTAGGTTTCCATGGAAAAACCATGGGAGGATGCACGAAAGCTATTTAGATGGATTATACATGGTTTTAGACCATGGAATGACTATTGAATGAATGTAGGAAGCAAGCCATAGGACCCCAAACACGAAGAATGGATTAAAAGTGGAAATTGGACCAGAGTGCATCGAGGGTCGCACCGAGGGTCGATAGACCATCCGACCCTAGGTGTTTCTGACCATCGACCCTCAGCATTCGGGAAGTTCAGAATGGAGGGAGGGTCGATAGACCCATCGACCCTAGCATCGACCCTCAGTTAACAGAATGGTTTTTAAATCTGGAATTAATTCTAATTAAATTCTATCGACTTTGTTAGGTTTGCTAGCAATATAATAACAGTATAAAGGTGATTTTAAAGCTTGGAAAAATATCTATTAGCAAGCTAAGGTGAGGAACCTTAACCCCAAACTAAATTGGTTAATAATAAACTGTTTTCATTTTCTTGAGTCCTATGCTATGTTTGATTCTATGCGAATATGTTGTATTGTGCATACAGCATGCCATCCAATATTTTTATTACTTGTTCATGCATATTTACTTTATTGTTTATAACATGATGATGATGATGATGATAGGAATAGGCATGTGTTTGTATGTGTGTGGTTGGTGTGCTTGATACGAGCGAGTATCAGGGGAGGTGTGATGAGAACGTCAATAAACGTTAACCTTTGGCGGGTCTCAGCACTTTAGCTCTATCTCTAACTCAAGTCTTGTGCATTGACATCGTCGTATCGCCATTACCTTAGCAGAACTATTGTGTCGTAGAGTATCAGGGGAGGTGGTCTCGATCCTTGTAGTCTCTGACTCTATCGGGGGGCCTTAGCTTTATCTCTATGGGCATTCTGAGGGATGCTGGGGTGAGGCCTTGGATACACTGTTTGGCATTAGGATTGGTTAGTAGCGAGCCCAGTTTGCAAGCCCTCGCTAACAGGGGCTTACGTGTTGGTATAGCATTATATAGCAATAAACGTTAATCTTTGTTGTATAATGTTATGGTAGGGTGGATGGGGACGACGATAAACGTTAACCTTCGGGCGGGCTTCCACACCCTGTGTATAGAGGCGGTGTCAATAAATGTTAACCTTTGACCACCCAACCTTTCTATTGCGCATTGCAAACTATAAACCAAGACCAAAGATATAAATTGATTTTTTTGCATGCATATGTAATGTTGCATTGTTTTGGCTACTCACTGAGCCGTGTTGTGTGCTCACCCCTCGACGTCGAATATTTTTAGTTGATGATGCAGGTTACACAGTTGAAGACTACATGAATACTCCTATGTACGGGATGGTAGCAGCTATGGTCGCTGGAACTGAAGATGATACACACGACTCCTCTTGCGAGTGCAACTCGTGTGTATTTGATTAGATATTTTTATAGGTTTCTTTGAATTTATAAAGACATGTATTTGATATTTACATAAGTATATCTCAGTTGAAAACAGAATAATTTACTATTTAATTAATGGTATCACCTTAGTTCTCAGTTCATTTATTTATAAATTTTCTGCTATTGTGTATTACTCTGATTATGTTTATGGATGTGTGGAAGTTTGGGTAAAAAGGGGATAGCCTATTTGAGATCCTGGTTGAACCGTTGGTTATTTAGCAGTTCATCACACCATTCTGAACAGTGCGGAATTGGGGTGTGACACTCTTTCTTAATTTTGTCTCAAACAACATAGGTGCTTACAGTGTGTTCTTATTAAAGCTTTTAAATTTTATCCTAACTCAGTTCACAAACTTTTGTGGAAGTATACTGGTCTAATAGACAGGGTCTGAGAGCTCTGACACCAAGTTGTCACACCCCAATTCCGTACTATTCAGAATGGTGTGATGAACTGCTAATAAACCAACGATTCAACCAGGATCTCAGATAGGTTGTGTCCGTTTGCTTAAACCATACACATCCATGACCATAATCAGAGTAAATAAACAATAGCGGAAGACTTATATATTAAATGAACTGAGAATTCTAAGAGTGTTAAAATAAATAAAATATTCAATTATCTTCATTTGACTAAGACATAAATAAGTAAAATAATCAATTACATTTTCTGTATAATCTAAACAAAATCTAATAAAAAAAAGCATGAGTTGCATTCGCATGACGAATCACACGACTCCATCATAACTTCAACGTCCATCGCCGCAGCATGTCCGTACATAGAGGCATTTATATAATCTTCTACGGTCGTACCTGCATCATTAACTAAAAATATTCGACGTCAAAAGGGTGAGCACACATCAGGACTCAGTGTGCAAACAAAACAATGCAACAAACATATGCATGCATTCAATTCATATCTTTGGTCTGGATCATAAGTTTGTAATGTGCTATAGAAAGGTTCGGTGGCCGCCTCACCTATATACACAGGGTGTGTAAGCCCACCAAACGGATCAAACACCATTATCGTCCACATCCACCCCAACATGGAATATAGATAGAGCTAAAGTGTTCGGATCAAACACCGCATAACACTTCCCCTGATGCCCTACCCATACCAACATGTAAGCCCCTGCTGGTGAGGGCTTGCAAACTTGGATCGCAACTAACTAATCCTAATGTCAAACAATGTATCCAAGGCCTCACCCCAGCATGCCTCAATACGTCCATAGAGACAGAGCTAAGGCCTCCCGGCAGAGTCAGAGACTATACGGTCCGAGACCACTTCCCCTGATGTCCTACGACGTAATAGTTCTGCTAAGGTAATGGCGATACGACGATGCTAGTGGACAAGACTTGAGTAGAGATAGAGCTAAAGTGTTTGGATCAAACACCGCATAACACTTCCCCTGATGCCCTACTCGCATCAAGTACACTAACCACACACAAACATTCACATGTCTAGTCCTAGCATCATCATCATCATCATGTTATAAATAAACTAAATTAAATATGCATGAACAATATTAGCAGGAATATTGGATGACATGTGATATGCACCTTACAATCATACAACATGGAATCATTCATGGTGTTGGACTCAATAAACAAAAACAGTTTATTATTAGCCGATTAGTTTAAGTCTTGTTCCCTCACATTTGATTGAGTGTAGATCATCGTTTAAGCTTTATGAATCACCTTTAAATCACTAGAAAGGCCTAACAAGTTGATAGATTTTAATTAGAATTAATTCCAATAAATTTAGACTAATCGAAATCGTAGGGTCGCAGGTAGGGTAACACCTACGGTAGCAGTTTTCTACGACCCTAGGGTGTAGGGTCAGACGTGGGGTCGGATACCATTTGACCCTACGTGCCACCACACCCTCCCTGGAACTTCCCGATGGCATGTGGTTGATCTTTTGGTCTCGTAGGTCCATTCTAAGATTGTTCTATGGCTCATAACTATGATTTTTACACACTTTCCATTGCCTATGATGATTACTTCCATGGATTCTTTTGGAACTCGTCCATGGATGGATGATTTGGGTTTTTCTTAATCCTAACTTCTTTATAATCTATTATAGGCTCTTAATTTATGAAGGTAATTAGATTCATACCTGAAGTTGGCTGAGATTCAGAGGTTTCTCTGAACTTCCTCCTCTTCCTTAGTCTTTTCTTCAATTTTTCTTCTCTTCTTCTTTTCCTTCTCTTTCTCTTTCTTTCACTTTCAATTAGGGTTCTAAAAGGAATGAAAGAGGCTAAGGAACGTCCTATTTATAGAGAAAAACCCTCCAAAATAAGTCCCATCAAGTTTAGAAAAGAACCCCTTTAGAATTAGGAAGGTTTCCTAATTTACGATTTCTGTCTGTCATCGTAGGGTCGGACATAGGGTCGCAGGATCCGTCGACCCTACGGTTTCCTAATTTACGATTTCTGTCTGTCATCGTAGGGTCGGACGTAGGGTCGCAGGATCCTTCGACCCTACACTTCTTAGTCATCCGACCCTACGACTAAAAGTCATGGGTTGGACTTCTGTTGAGGTGGGGTCGACCCTATCTGTTTAGGCATGCGACCCTACCCTTACATTTACTATTTTTGGATTAGACTCATACCTGGTCTTGTGATTTCTTCACGCAGTTGGTCCACTTGGCTCGACTATGATAGGTAGACCTGGTACAAGGTGATAAGATCGGTTAGTTCGATACGGGTCTTACAAGTTACCCTGTTATAAAATTCATAGTACCATCAGGACAGAGAAAATAAGTGATCCATCATGGGGTTGGGGGCATCGAATGAATAAGGTCGGCAATATCATAGTCACACTCGTATACAACCCTGAGCCAGTGTATCTGCTCTTGTGTGACCCTTAGGCTGCGGTAAGGCACCCCAGGTCACATTTCATCTCACACTGGACATCTCGAATCTCCATGAACATACCCATCACGGTATTAGGAGGAGGCTGATAAGGTCCGGCTGCAGGTATGGGCTGGGGTGTAGGTGCAGGAATATCCTCCATCTGTTCATCGTCATCACCCCCTACCTCTTCCGCATAAGCTGCATTGGCTGCTACTATTACTGCTACCACTGCTGCTACCCTCCTAAGTGAATGGGGATGAGTTTTTAGCTCCTCATCACTAATCGATAGGTTGTTCATTTTCATCCTGACAATGGCATCTCAGTCAATGTCTAATGACATGGTATCCTCAACGGAAATCTCATCTCTCATATTTACACGGAGGCATTGCAAGAGAGTAGTAATAAGCCGACCATAAGGAAGGTTGCCTATCTGGTTGGACGTGGTAGCTTGAAGCATAGTCCTGATAATGATATAGGGTAGGCAGACATGCTCTCTAGTGCAGACACAATAAGTGAGATACTGTGTAATCTGAGACAACTTGCTGTAGTGGCCGTTTTGAGGAATAATGTTATGCTGAATAATGTGGCAATAGACTCAAGGGAGAGGTCATAAACTTGTAGCTTTCATGGGTGCCCTTGGATTGAGGATCTGCTTTGCAACTTCTTGGCGTAGGTCCTCAGTAAGGTAACCCTTCACCTTGGGGGCGCAGTAAACCAAGTCACCATCATTGCGAATCCCCAAAAGGTTAGCAAGCTAGTGGGTATTGAATGAAATAGAAACACCTTTGACAAGGCTAGTGATGCGGATGTCCCTATAGTGATCGAAGTCATAAAGATCTCCCTCAACCTCCAGATTGGCATAGAAGTACTTTACTAGATTGGGTCAGGTAATCACTGTATAGGTGATCACTGGCAACCACCCAAGTGCATCAAAGGCAGCTTTAACATCGAACTATTAGAGTTGTTCAAGATTCGCACACCGTCTAGACTCGATGTTTTTATCCTCAAACCATGGAAAATAGGCTTTTGCCCCTACCAAACGAAACCACCACGCATCGTATTGCTGAACAGGAAGGTGCGGTCGGTTCATGCCTGGAGCATATGCGTGCTTACTAGTACCACGACGCCTAGACATTGTTTAACTACAAAACAAAACAACACAATGGGAATTAGTCGAGATTTTTTTGAAATTTCAACAGCATAACGACAGCATTTCAAGCAAAGGCCTCAAACTCACCCAAAATTTGGGTAGGAGAACTTACATAATTATATAGCAACAAATAAAGACCAAATAAACATCAAACAAGCAAGAATTTCAATATTTTCAAGAAAAATCGATTTTTAACCAAAACCTAGGTAAAAAATCCATAAAATTTCGATTTTGAGTAAACCATACGGTGCAACCTCAAATAAGTTAAAGGTTTTTGTCCATAGAGGTCCCAAAAACATTTTTAAGCCTAAGAAAAAGAGTTCCTATGGTTATAATCTTCTAAATCTAGAGAAACCTAGTTTTTGGGCAAGAAACCATGAAGAAACGAAGTAAAAGAGAGTGAGGAAGGAAGAAACTTACCTGGAGATGATGTTCAAGGTCTTGATCGGAAGAAAATCGCTCCTAAAGACACTGGTCAAACTGTTGAGACTCACCAAGCTAGAGAAGAGTCGCCATCGGAGAGAAAGGAAAAAGGAAAAGTGAGAAAGGAGTTAAAAATCACAGTTTTAAAGGACTTTTGAACCATTACCGGTCGATGGTTTGGGCTATACCGGTTGACTGGTACCCCTTTGATACCTACGACCGGTATCTCTCTGGCCATGAAAATTTTTTACCGTCGATTATATCAGTCGCATATTTTTCCATAAGCCTACCACCGGTACCTCTCAGGAAGTCCGAGAGGTTTGTCCACCTAGACATATCGGTTGCACCATATTTTAGAGTGCCGCGACCGATATGTTGTGACCGGACAAAATAAATATTGCCCAGAAAAGTTGAAAATTTGAAATTTTTTTGGATTTTAAAGTCTCCATTACGGTTTTTACCTCGCACTTGTTGAAAACTAACACTATTATGACAAAATGTGGCTATTCGAATATATCTCATGTATTATGTCTTTTTCTCAGATCCAAACAGGGAAAAGTAATCAGAGATAGCAGGAGAAAATGGTCGCAGAGGTTCATGAAAAAGTCACCATTCAAGGGTACGTCAAGCCCAGATCAATATTGAGACAGGAAATATTGACGAGCAAAACCTGAACCCAAAAGAAGGAAACCCAATGAGGGATAATGGGGACAGGACACCAATGAGGAATGGTAGAGAAGGATAGAATCACAAGGCACCAATAAATCTACCAGACCCTCCTCACACCAATTTTGAGACTATAGTGATGAATATGGTCTATCAGATGGAAGCTCAGCAGAAGGCATTCTTGAACAAAATGTTGAAGATGCTCAGGCCACTGGGATACATCCCTATAGAAGGTACACCTGAATCTGGAGGAAATAATACCTCACACCCGATGGATGGTAATATTAGACTGATGAATCAAGAGCAGAATCTGCAACCACCACAGTAGATTTTGACAACATCTGCCTATTAAGGGGGGTATATATATCGACCACCATTGTACGGAATGACTACACCAGGACTGAACGACCTTAGTCATGCAGTGGACAGGTTCTTGAACTGAAACCCCCTACTTTCAAAGGGAAGCCGGGAAAACCATTATGACCTGCACAATGGATTGCAAAAATGGAGAAGAACTTTTGTCTGATGACTTAAATAGAGGATGAGAAGGTGTTATTTGCTATACACATGCTCAAGGAAAATGTTAATGCCTGGTGGAATTCTACCCAGCCATACTTGGAGACGAAGCACACCTAAATCACCTGGAAGATTTTCAAAGGGCCTTTTTTCGATAAGTACTTCCCAAAGAGTTTTCGGGATCAGATGGAAAAGGAATTCCTCAACCTGCAATAATCCCAAATAACTGTAGATGCGTACCAACAGAGGTACGAAGGGTTGTTCTTCTTCGCTCCCACTAGTATGTAAAAGGAGGAAACAAAGACCCGTAGTTTTACTATGGGATTGCGAGGAAGTATCCGGGAGTATCTTTTGGGTTTGGGGAAGAAGGTGTATAACGAAACTGTGTAGATTGCTAGAGTGATCGAATCAAGCCAAAGAGGTAGCTTCTTTGCCCAAAATAGGAGACTAAAGAGGCTTGCTACTAACACTTCTGGTGGAGGGAACACTAAACCCTTCTGCCTCTATAGGGCTCAAACTGCTATAGTTCCAGTAAGAAATACAATTGCACCACCACCACAGGTAGCGGGTCAGAACCTTAACGTCAAATGTTTTAACAGCCAGCAAATGGGCCATTATGGGAAGACTTGCACTCAACCTAAAAGGCAACCGCCACAGCAAAAAAAGGTATTTGTAGTCACCATTGAGGAGACAGCCGCATCATTGATGTGGTTACTGGTACGAATTTGTCCCTTATTATTTTGTTTACTGCATTACCAAGTATTAGCATGTAAACTAAGGGATAATTAAAATTTCAAGAATAGTTGATGTAGCTGGTGTACCCACTAGAGTCCTCTTTGATTCTAGGGCTACACACTCCTTTGTTTCTATATTTTGGAAAAAACTGGAGCTACCTGTCAAGCCCTTGACTTCAAGCTTGATAGTCCACTCCCTATTGGGAGTAGAAGTGGTTTTGAATGAGTGCTATGGGTCATGCCCAGTTATTATTGATGGGCGAAACCTAGAAGCAAATTTGGTTCAACTCGAGATGGCAGGCTTTGAAGTCATCTTGCGGATGGATTGGTTAGGCCAGCATTCGACTAGTTTATTATCTACCAAAAAGAAGCTTGCTTTCAAGGATGGCAGTAGGAATGAGTTCAACTTTATAGGGACTAAGTTGCCTAGGAAGTGGAAGTTTATCCTCTCTGCTCTCAACGTTAAAAGATGCCTAGAGAAAAGAGGAGTGGGAAACCTATTGCGGTGGTCGATGTCACTACCGTGATGCCAAAGATGGAAGATTTAGATGTGGTACAAGAATTTTCAGATGTGTTTCTTGAGGATCTACTCGTACTACCTCCAAACAGGGCTACAGAGTTCATGATAGACCTTATGCCAGGGTCAGCGTCGGTGTCTAAAGCACCTTACAGGATGGCCCCTACAGAGTTGAAGGAATTGAAGACCCAACTGTAAGAATTGCTAAACAAGGGCTTTATACGGCCAAATATATCACCGTGGGGAGTACCTGTATTGTTCGTAAAGAAGAAGGATGGTAGTGTACCACTATGTATCCACTACTGAGAGTTGAACAAGTTAACCACTAAGAACAGATACCCTTTGCTTAGGATTGATGATCTGTTCGATCAGTTGCAGGGTACAAAGGTTTTCTCGAAGATCGATCTTAGATCGAGGTATCACCAACTGAAGATCAAGGTTGGAGATATTCCGAAGACTGCTTTTAGGACAAGGAATGGGCATTATGAGTTCCTCGTAATGTCGTTCGGGTTACCAATGTCCCAGCATCATTCATGGAACTAATGAACCGAGTGTTTCATGACATGTTGGACACTTCGGTCATCATATTCATTGATGACATACTGGTTTACTCAAAGGACGAGGAGACTCATGCAATACACTTGAGAGCAGCCCTACAGGCTGAGAAGGGAGAAGCTCTACACCAAGTTTAAGAAGTGTGAATTTTGGCTGAAGGAAGTGGTTTTCTTGGGTCACGTGGTATCTACAGAAGATATCAAGGTAGATCTAAGCAAGATTGCAACTATAGTAGGATGGGAAGCACCAAAGTCAGCTGCAGAGATTAGTAACTTCCTTGGATTGGCTGGTTACTATGGAAGATTTATGGAAGACTACTCAAGGATCGCCGTTCCACTTACTAGGATAACCAAGAAGGGAGAAAAATTCATATGGACGAACGAGTGTGAGAAGTGCTTTTAGACTTTGAAATCAAGATTAGACTCTGCAACTTTCTTGAGCATCCCAGCACTAGGCTTTCCGTTCACTCTATATATGGATGCATCGAGGTTGGGACTAGGATGTGTTTTGATGTAAGGAAAACAGGTGATCGCCTACCCGTCAAGATAGTTGAAGGATCTAGAATTAGCAGTGGTCATTCATGCAATCAAGACTTGGAGGCACTACCTGTATGGTGAAAGGTTTCAAATCAAGTCAAACCATAAGATTTTGACTTACCTTTTAACTCAGAAGGACCTGAATATAAGGGAAAGAAGGTGGTTGGAACTACTGAAAGACTATGATTGTGACATCCAGTACTATCTGAAAAAAGGTAAATGTTGTGGCTGATGCCTTAAGTAGAAAGTGGGCATTGAAACCTTAGGTAGGACCTAGAACAAATGCTGCACTGTATGCTGCAGCCTCTGGCTCAATAGAGAATGAAGAACAATATATACTAAAGTCAGCAGAAGATCCAGTGCAGCAAGGCTTGATTCACAAGTTCACATTGATGTTTGTAGCCTTGAAGATCTCACCAGATCTGATAGATGAGGTAAAAGCAGTAATCCTACAAGATCCGTACTTCAAGACCGTGTAAGAAGATCTAGAGAAGGGTAAAAATAAACCTGATTTCACCTTGGAATCAAATAAGATACTGAGGTATCGTAGATGATTATGTATACCTGAGAGTGAGAACTCAAACATCAGAGATGAAATTATGATAGAAGCTCATTATACCCCATATTCGATACATCCCGAAGGCACTAAGATATACCATGATTTGAAGAGATTATATTGGTGGAGGGGTATGAAAGCAGATGTAAATCAATTTCTATTTCAATGCCTGAATTGCCAGCAAGTAAAAGCAGAAAGACAAAGACCCACAGGTTTGTTACAACCACTACCAGAGCCAGCATAGAAGTGGGATTGTATCACAATAGATTTCGTCACTGGCCTACCCTTGACACCAAGGTCAGTGGATGCAGTGTGGGTAATAGTAGATCGACTTATTAAGACAGCCCACTTCATCGCTATCAGACCTCAGTATACCATGGAAAGATTGGCCAAGCTATACATAGATAATATAGTCAGACTTCACGGTGTGCCAGAGAGTATAGTATCTGACAGAGATCCCCACTTTACATCAAAGTTTTGGAAAGGATTACAAAAAGCCATAGGAACCAAACTAAAGTTTAGTATAGTTTTTCATCCTCAAATAGATGGGCAGTCAGAGAGGACTATTCAAATCTTGGAGGACATGCTCCAAATGTGTGCCCTAGATTTTAAGGGAGCTTGGGACGAGAAGCTATCGCTCATCGAGTTTTCCTATAACAACAGTTATTAGGCTATGATCCAGATTGCTCCATATGAGGGACTCTATGGGAAAAAAAATCATACACCTCTGTTATGGAATGAGGTGGGAGAGAAAAGGATCATAGGACCAGAGTTCATAGAAGAAACTTATCGAGCGATTGATCAAATTAAAGAAAGAGTAAAGACAGCTCAAGTTCGACAAAAGCATTACGTAGATAACAGACGTCGAGACCTGGAGTTTACAGTGGGTGATAAGGTATTTCTGAAGATATCACCTGTACGAGGTTTGAAATGGTTCAGTAAAAAGGGAAAGCTATGCCCCAGATATGTGGGACTGTACGAGATATTGACCAGACGTGGTAGTGTGGCGTATCAACTAGCCCTACCACCATCCATGTCAAGCGTTTATAATGTATTTCATGTTTCACTATTGAAGAAGTATGTTAGGGATCCATAGCAGACTCAGCAGACTTGACAAAGGATTTGACATTTGAGGTGGTACCCGTGATGCTCACAAGCTGAAAGGTATGACGCCTCCGAAACAAAGATATCCATTATGTTAAAGTGCATTGAAAAAATCAAGATGTAGAAGAAATCACTTGGGAGGAGGAGAACGCAATGCGAAAGGAGTACCCCAACCTTTTTTACGAAGAAGGTACATGCAAATTTCGAGGTTGAAATTTTTTTTAAGGGTGAGGGAGTTATGAGACCTACATGTAAATTTCAGGGATAAAATTTCTTTTAAGGGTGGGGGAATTGTAAGACCCGCACTCCATAAACCCGATCTAAACCTCTATTTCATGTCATAACAGGTTTTTCAATCATAACCGGACCAGAAAAGATGAGCGGATGGCAATCAAGTACGAAAATATACCAAAACAGAGAAATAATATTATACCGGTCGATCAGTATGTCTGTTTGGGCAGACTAGTCAAATCCAAAAATGGATCTCTGTGGGTCTCGCTTACCAAATCTCAGCCCTAGAGACTTTTCTAACGTAGGAAAACTTCCCTAAAATCCATCCTAGCCTATATAAGGACTTCTAAACCTCCTTAAACCTCTTTGATTGATTCTCACAAACCCTTGAGAGGAGAATGAGATCTGAAGAGGAGAAGGAGCTGAGAAAGGTTGAAGAGGAGTCTTCGATGGACGAAGAACACCATACTTCGTGAACCAACGATAAATGTCTGTACTTTTCTCTAGGTTAAGTATTGTGGATGATTGATCAATACCATGCAAAGCTAGGCATGGAATTGATCTAAAAACCTTAGTTTGTCTTCAAACCTTAATTCGACCAATGAACTAGATATGAGTTCTAAACTAGGGATTTTTGACATAAGATTTGGAATGCAGGATAAAAACAAACTCAATCCATTGCTAAGGCCTAGAATGCATAGGAGAACCTTTGAAGACAAAGCTAAAAGATTGATAGAGACAAAGCACCAAGTTGGTGGTCGCACGAGAGCACACCGGTCGACCATACCAGTTGCACCACATGCGATCGGTATCTCTCGAGAATAGGCTAAGGGGGACTGATCGACCATACCGGTCGCCTCATCCCCACAGTGCCTCGATCGGTACCTGCGACTAGTATACACTGTATAGGGTGTTTTCGACCCCAGTTGGTTTTCGACCAACGTAAACTCTAAGGAACTAATTCTAACTAAACCCTAACATCGTATAGGACCTTGTAATAGTGAGATTGGACTCTGTGACATGGAGCAAGCTAGCAATCAAGCGTCAGGTAAAAGAATCAGACCTAAACCTTAATTTATTAATAATAGTAAAACATTGTTAATAACTATTATTTATGTGGAGTGTTGCTTGTGCATATTCACATGTCATCTTTACTTTCTATTATTATATTTTATTCATGCATACTCACTATGCTAGGATGTGATTGTTAGGCATGTAATTATTTTCATTGGTGTGTAGAATAGGAAGGGCCTGGGGTCTTGGATCATTTTTCACACTGGTACATTTTTTTATCGCTATTATCTTAGCATGCTTGGTGCGAGTAGAGTATTAGCGGGAGAACATTGCATTGTGGTCTCTGGGCTGGCCACTAGACTCGTGCCCTATCTCTATGCCTTAGGAAACTGTGTTGGGATAGGGTCTACTGTGATGTCATATAGGATTGGTTAGTGACCAACCCACTTGCAAGCCCTTGCCAATAGGGGTGTAGGTATTGGTACAATAGAGGCTATCAGGGGGAGGACGTGGGATGGAGGCACAGCCTGCCCACCAAACTATATCTCTATCTCTATACCATAGTGAGTGATGTGGGGCGATAGCAGTGTGTGATCCGTTGGGCATGCTCACACTCTCGTGCATGGAGGTGCGGCCAAACCTTATCATAGCATAGTGCAAGTATACCAGACCAAATATGAATGTTATTCATGCATATTGCTTATTGCATTGTCTGATTTTCTTACTAAGTTAAGTTGTGAGCTCACCCTTGTGTATACACCATTTTTTTAGATGTTGATGCAGGTTATACGGTGGAAGACTTCGTTGCTGCCCCAATGTATGGAGGTATTGTTGCCTTGGAAGTGCAAGCAGGGGAGGACGAGCATGACACTTCATGCGAGTGCCCTTACTGCGTGTACCTCTAGAATATTATTGATTTAGTTATTTTATTTCGGTTGAATTCATAAATAATGTAAAGATATTTATTTATGTTTTGATCTATTGAATAATTGGGATAATTTATTTAATTATCAATAGAATACTCAATTCATTTAATTTAAGACTTCCGCTGTATTTATTTATAATATGATTATGATTATGTGCAATGATTTGCATAAGTAGACACGGTCTTATCGAGATCCTGGTATGAACCATTGATTTAGTGGCGGTTCACTCACACTTCTGGTTCAGTCAGAATTAGGGTGTGACATACTCTGTCCAAGAATTAACAACAGCTAGACTTATTATTTGCATCCATTTGAGCTCTCAATTAAACTATAAAGACACAGTTATAAGACCTAAAGGGAGAGAGAGAGAGAGAGAGAGAGAGAGAGAGAGAGAGAGAGAGAGAGAGTGTGTGTGTGTGTGTGATCGAGAGAAATGGATTTCATCAAAGGTAACAAAATGAATTTCACCATTTTACCATCGTCATCTACCTTTTTACTTTTGCCTGAAAAGACCTTTGGAATCTGTAGCCTTGGCCTAGGAAGACCTTTGGAATCGAAAGTTGTGGCTTGGAAATCCTTGTCGAAATCGACTGCTTCCATTGTGGCGTGTTCGCATGAAAAACTCTGGAGATGAAATCTAAGACCATTTGTTTGTCTATAGTTAGTTCGCATACCTTTTCTATCATTTAGGGAAGATTTTTGCCAGACAATAGAACCGTTGCCAGAGATTAGGGAAAGAAGATACTAATTGGTTTTTCACACTGGCACAATATTGATGGACTAGTTTTGTCATTAATGAATTTAAAATAGTGACACGTCAACAAAGAAGGTATAACTGAACCATGTTTTGAAAAATAGAGTCTTACTGACATTATCACGAACAATTGAAATTTTCCCTTTTACAAATACTTGTGGTTCACCTACACTTGCACAGCAGTCTTTTGATCAGTCTCCAGAAGATACCAATTGATTTTTCACACTGGCACAATATTGATGGACTAGTTTTGTCATTAATGAATTTAAAATAGTGACACGTGGTATAACTGAACCATGTTTTGAAAAATAGAGTCTTTTTGGCTATTCCCGCTTGAAATTTTCCCTTTTACAAATACTTGTGGTTCACCTACACTTGCACAGCAGTCTTTTGATCAGTCTCCATCATCAGCACAAACAATTCCGTCACATGTCATTGTCAATGACTTTGTCATTTCTACATCACCTATGGTTGCTAGTGGTTTGGAATGTCCATGATTCTGAGATCAGTCCCCCACCCACTGAATAAGTTAGTTATTTTACTGAAGCAGCTACAGAACCATTTATTTCTTCTACTAATGTAGCTAGAGGTAGCTCCAGAACCAGTGTTATCATTTTTTTTTTTTGGGTAGAAAAAACCATTGTTATCGTTAATTCCACCACCTCTGGATTCTTCGCATCCTCATGGTAACTCGGGGTAAATCTAGTATACGCAAACCCAATCCACACTATGCTCTTCTTACCACCGACATTCCCACCGAACCCACTACTATGTACTCGGCTCTCGAACATGTTGGTTGGAAGAATGCTATGCAAGAGGAGGTAACAATATTTGCCATGAATACTACTTAGACCTTGGTTCCTCCAGGACCCAATCAGAATATCATGGGTTGCTGTTGGATTTTAAGACCAAGCTATACACTGATGGCTCCTTACAGTGTCTTAAAGCACGACTCATTGCTGAGGAATATAATCAACAGACTGGACTTTATTAGATTGAGATTTTCAGCCCGGTAATTAAGCCCAGCTCCATTCAGTTGGTTCTTATTGTTTCCACCATACATAGTTGGCCTATATGGCAACTTGACGTTAAAAATGTCTTCCTTCATGGATTTCTTGACACTCCAGTATGTATGCAACAAACTCTGGGGTTGGTTGATTCTTCCTGACCTGATCATGTTTGTCTTCTTCAATGGGCATTGTATGGGTTCAAATAGGTTTTGTGGGTCTGGTTTGAATGTTTCGGCACTTTTTTTGCTTGACTATGGATTCTTTTGTAGCATTTCCGACTCCTCCCTTTCATTTACTGACATAATGGTGCCTTGTTGATTTTACTTCTCTATGTGGATGATATTATATTTACGGGTAATGTTCCTTCACTTCTTGAGCCCTTCATTGCTTCCTTGAGTTCTATAATTGCTATAAAGAATCTTGGCCCTATTCATTACTTTCCTGCAGTTGAAGTGAATGCATACATCACAAGGTTTATTTTTGTCACAGTCCAAATATGCTACTGATTTACTGAATAGAGGCAGTATGACAGTTGTTAAGCCTATTTCCATTCCAATGGGGGTTGGTTTGATTGTTTTTGAGCAACCACCATTATCGCCTTCTAATGCACTCTTGTATCGTAGTCTGCTTGGAGCCTTATAGTATCTAACCATGACTAAGCATGATCTCTCTTATGTTGTAAATCATGTTTGCTAATTTATGCATTCACCTATAGCAGCTCATTTTAGTTCTGTGAGGACAATGGCGGGAAATTTGATTCCATTTTATAAAATAATGATCCTCATTTTTAAATTGTTTCATTTTTGTGGTTCTCTATTCTCAAATAACACAATGGAGATCTAAAGGTTTTCACTTTAAGACCTTGTCCACTCACACCGGTGGAAGGTAAAATTTGGAGTCGCCACCTAGGTAAGGACTAGGACCTATAAATATTGTTTCTCACTTGGAGAAACTGTAATGACTCAATGGACTCAATGGATTGACCAACATGATCTCACCAAAGGTGGGTAAGCGTCAATTTACAAGTTGAGAAGGTGTTAGACACCCAACTCGCTCGGTCATTGACCGATTTCCCTATGTTCTATCCTTTCCTACAATTTATGCGCACTTTAGGGTTATCTAGCCTATGTTATACTTTATATGGGGACTCTTAGACGAGTTTCTAATTCTCACTAGGCTGCTCAAAGTTGTGCTAATGAATTCACAATTCTATAATAGGAAATGATAACAAAGAAATGATATACAAGTGGATATACAAATTGAATGAATCACAGTATAGCTTGCTTTCAAGTCATCTATAACTTTTCCTATATTAGCATTCAAGACATTACATTTCAGACTCTACGGATTAGCTGTTTCTTGTCCTTTGCATATATTCTTTTCTTTAGCTTTTGTTCTCTACATGGGTATTTTAGGCTAATGGTTTTGCTCGAACTCACCCTGTAGGGCTAACAATTTTACCATACACCTTGGTACATCTTTCTTTCACTTTACTTTACATGGGTACTTCAGGCTGATAGTTTAATGATTTTACCCGTACACCTTAGTACATCTTTCTTTCACTTAACTTTACATGGGTACTTCAGGCTGACGGTTTTGCTTGAACTCACCCTATAGGGCTAACGATTTTACCCGTACACCTTGGTACATCTTTCTTTCACTTTACTTTACATGGGTACATCAGGCTGATGGTTTTGCTCGAACTCACCCCATAGGGCTAACCATTTTACCCGTACACCTTAGTACATCTTTCTTTCACTTTACTTTACATGAGTACTTCAGGTTGACGGTTTTGCTCAAACTCACCCCGTAGAGTTAACGATTTTTTTCGTATGCCTAGGTAAATCTTTCTTTCATTTGCTTTTCAATCTAGCCTTAGCTTATCAGTATTTTCCTCTCTTACTTGTTTAGTTATTCCTTTCTTTTCATTTCAATACAGTTCATATCTTTTCCATTCAATTTATGTCATTATATCTCAATTTAGTCTTGTTTCAGTTCATAAAAATACCTTAAAGTTCAGTTTAGCTTATAACAGTACATGTTCTATCAACCTTGTTTCCTTTCATTTTCATCTCTTCATAATAGGTTCTGATGCACTTTCCATGTTCTATACCCAGTTATGTTCTACTAGGAATCACTCATATAAATATATCCATATGCATGGTTCCATAATGTATATCCTCACATAAACCAGTTCACTTATAAATTCAACAACCATTTAATATTTCAGCAAATTCTTCATATCACTTGAACTAAATTCACATGTTCAACCCTAGCATTATTTCACTAATTGACTTACAATGACCAGCATTAACAGCTCTTAGACATACCTCACCAACTGCATAGTCATACTTTCCAATCTAACTTACCAACACCTTAAAAAGAAACTAATGTCATACATCTATACTTAACATTATCAATCAGCTTTATATATATATATATATATATATATATATATATATATATATATATATATATATACCCACCCATGATTCACACACTGTATAGTGCACCTCTTTCTTATCAATTCCATGCATAATCATTTTCTATCTCAGCATTATACTATAACTTAAAAACAGTACAAGACTTAATAAGTAATTTACAATGTCGTGCATTGTTCATTGCATTACAATTCCCAATTTAAAGGTCATAACATATAACTAATACATCTCATGAGTCTTACTTATATAGAATACCATTTTCATCATCATTTATCAGCAGTAAATACAATTCAATTCATCTTACTCATAATAGTCCATTTCCTAATCAATCCTTTTCATTGTTTCCATTTCATAATAAATGTTCATTTAGCTTCCATGTATAATAACATAGCTTGTGATACCAAAAGATTTTCCATACATGTATGAGTATGGTTTCAGCATTTAATACTTATCTTAAAATAGTACATACAATAATCTCACCCAACATTTGATAATTCAGCAATCCACTTCATGGCATAGAAAATCAGTCCAACTACTTAGTCTGAACAATATTTCTTGATACATTCAAACATCAAATAGTTATTATATCATAAGCCTGCTGCACTGCAGGGGAAGTAATTCCCTCATCTTTGCTGTCCAAAATAGCTTCAAGAAATCTCTCTTAAATAGAACCTTCAAATTTCAGCTTTTGATATCATCTAAGTATGTTAATGAAATGGGTTGGTATTATGATAGATTCACTCAGCAATAACCTAGCTCAAAATACCTTATTTATAATCCCAATAGATCCCCCTAAGAATCCCCTTCGGGGCTTGGAGGAAACCCCCAAGCAAAACAGCAAAAGGCTGCTGTCTGGGGTGATCCAGTTGATGGCCATTCGATAAAACTGTTTTTTTTTTTAACCGGATCTAGCTGTGGGACCAGTAAGGATTGTAATTTCGGTTTCGTATCTGATTTCAGTCCGACCATAAATCGAAATTTCATTGGTTTCGACAGAAATTTCGGCCAAACATGGTATAAAAAAATAAAAATAAAAAATAAAAATAAAAAACTCTGTTTCGAATGTGATTTCGAATCTTCGGTAGCATAAAAATAAATAACTTACACCCAATTTTTTACTGTTTTTCTTTTCTTCCCCTCTATTACACTTGGTAATCAACTAAGGAATTGATATGGAAAACTTTGTACGACTCTATTGATAGGTAACATGAATTTAACTCAAGCAGCATAATATCATGTGTTGAGAAGCATTGAATCGATGCTAGTCTCTTTGATCCATTTAATTGAAATAGTTAAAGAGAGAGAGGTGACGGACAAAAGCAAACCCTCCTTCCCCAACCTCTTTTTTCCCTGTATCCTCTATCTCAACGTCTCTTTCTTTCTGTTTCAAAGTTGTTTGCAATGATTTATTTATGTTTATGGGAGAAGGAGAAATCGAAGGTGAAGGGTTCTGGTGAAGGCTTCTTCTAACCGAAACGACACAGAGGATGAATAGATGCTGAAGATCCTGAAGAAAAGCATGTATTTTCTGAACAGACCTGCAACTCAAAGGTTAGGGATTACCATGTTCAAGGGGTTTCTCCATTTGACACTGATTACCGCAACTTCAACCACACATACACAAAGTCTCTGTCTCACAGATTCACTCAACCTCTCCCCTTCTAATAATTTCACCATTTTTTTTTCAAACTCTCTCTCTGTCTCTCTCTAACAATTTCTGTAAACTGTAAATTATTCCATCCCTTCTTCCATGACAGCAATTCTTCCATCCCTTTTTCTCAATCTTTAGATTACCATAGATTCTTGCCAATTTCTTCGTAAAACCCTAAACTCTCTCAAAATCCAACAGTTATGTTAGCTTACATCTCGCTTTCGACCATATATTTCGGTCAAAACATTAATTTCGACTGAAATAGGGTCGAAACTGAAATATCGATTTTGGAATTTCTCTACCGATTGTGGATTTCTTTTCGGTTTGGATTTAAAAAACGAAATGTTTCGGCCAAAATCCAAAATTTCGGCCGAAATTCTGAACTACCGGACCAGACAACCTCACAAGCCCAAAAATGGCCTCTGTTTCGGCCAGTCCTTGGTCCCTAGGTCTTGTGTTCCTTCCCCTCTCTCACATGATCTCAGTGAAGGTCCCTAAAACCTTCTAAGGTCCTCAACATCCATTTCAAGGCTTTAATCACAAATTTATGTCTTCTTGAACATGAAATGACAGAAATTTTACAGCAAACCGTCTCATCATCTTCCTAACTGTGAGTCACTTCTTCTCAGCATTACAGGGCCTTTAGAGAACTGTAAATCACTGTATTGCATCCTAACTGGATGCATGATGCTTAAAACTCAACATTAATAGGTAAAATAGCCAAAATACTCTTCCTAACATAACAAGAAGAATAAAGCTTTGAATATGATTTTCATTCTCTAATAAACTTGCAGCCATTAAAGAGTCTAAGAAGGTCTGCAACTTGTAGGATTCCTTCTTAGATTCAACATGCAATACATATATATATAGTAGAGAGTAATATTAATTAACTTCCAAGGATGCTTGAGCAGCACCCAAAACAGCCTCCACCCAACTTAAAGATGAAAACCGAAAATGAGAACAAAGCTTAAATTTTCTGCAACTTTGCTCTAACTGTCCACAAATTTCGGTTTCAGCTTGTCTACCTTTTCCTTCTTCTCTCAAAATCGATTTCAATTTCAAGATCACCAATTCTTCCAACTTCCAAATCTCTTCTCAAATGCATACATTCACGTTTCAACATCTCTCCCCTCTCTTCATGATTTCAGCGAAGGCTTCGGTTGGTGTCCAACAACTTCTATAATTCCCAAATTTTTTTTTGTAAATTCAACAATCCCATATTGTGTATTGAAGCCATACTTCTAAGGAATCCGTAAAAGTTAATTTACTAAGCTACCCTCTAAAGATGCTTATGCATGAACATGCATATAAGCATTATTTTATAAACTTGGTACCTTTTTAATTGAGGGACCAAGTACACCTTTGACAAAATCTTATATTTACGTTATGCCATTTCTCATCCATTTGTTATCGTTCACTTGATATCTTAATTACAATACTGCAATTACTTACAAAATACTTCTTTAATTTAAAATCCACCAATAGCGGGCTGCCACCCAAAAGCGGGTCCCACTCTTGGTTACTCTATAAAAAATAATATCAACCTACATGAGGCTTGAACCATTGACCTTCAAGGTTCAAAAACACCCGCTAGCCTACAAGGTGACATTGTATAATTTTGCAAATAGAAATACTTATACTTTCACTTGCTCACCACCAATAGACAATCAACATAATTCAAATATAAATTCAACCAAACACAAATACATGCCTATATAAAAGTAAACCTAATTCATTCATATTTTTGCATACATCATATGCATCAAATTATACTAAACAACATATTATAAAATTAATACACCTTTCTAAACCTCATAGTTAAATTATTAAATTACCATTCCAATTACATCTCACTTGGATTACCTGTCAAAATGAAGAATACAAATTTGTTAACATCCTAGTTGGGCTAGGGTGTTACAAGAGCTCCATGTTTCTCTTTCCGGTCACCTGAAAAAGAGAACACATGCTGCGCGTACTGTCACCCAAAAGAGGAGCAACACATAAGGGAAAGTGTTGGAAATAAACCCACATTGGTTAGTCCGTAATCTTAGATTCCTTATATACTTGAGAGTCCATCCGCTTGCTAGTTCGAACTTTTGAACTAGAAATCTCAATTATGATCAGGAGAGACTGACCGAATGGGAATGGGACCGGCAGATTGGTCTACATGCATAGTCCGAATAAAGAACTGCAGTGTAACTGTGTAAGTTTCTTAGAGGCTATGATGCGAATCACCTTTTATTTTTTAATGAAGAAGATATTTTAAATATTCATCGAATAAGGGAGTAATAAATGATATCACAATGGTGGAATCTTTTCCACCAACGGCAAAGAAAAAGTGTCTTTAAAAATTATAAGGGCATTTTTGTTTATCTTTAGTCAGAGGAATAGTCAGTCAGTAAGCATCATGAGAAATGGCTATTTTATGAATATGTAGACCAAATGTCTCTTACTCATATAAGTGTTAATTTATTTATTTTTAATTTTATTTTTTTGCCAAGATGATCCCACTATATTAGTAGCTTAGAGGGGGATGTTGCCAAGGGGGAATAAGGTGATAGGGAGATGGAGATTATGAGTGGCATGCCATCCAATAGGGGATAGCAGAGTCGAACACTCAATCTCCCTAGATTTATACCAAATAATACTGATTGGCATCCACCACTGCTACAAATGCTTCTCTATATCAAGATTTAATTAATTCAATTGAAATTGGTGATGTGATAAAAATAAAGCATTTAAATCATAACCATCATCAACTTTTAATTGCAAAGCATATTGATGCTTAAACTATCAAAAGGTAAAAGCTAACGCTTGGATTATGAAAAGTTGCATCGCTCCTACACTAATGTGGGGGCCAATGAGAGCACACATTGGGACGTTCAACAGAAAAGGGATTCTTAATTTTATGAGACAGAAGCATTCATTTCGCCTTCATGTGTTTGGACTTGGGACTAAGCACACACAGCCTTCGTTTTTCCATCATAAAATGAGTAGGAATTTTTTCTATAGTTTTCAATCAATAAAAAAATTCATAAATGATTTATCAAAGTCTGGAAATAACAATATCTTAAGCTATCGTTGACTCTTTCCTTAAGAACTCAAGCCCCTTTTTTTTCCCTTTCTTATTAGCCCTAAATTTTAGAAGGGGATATTCTTATTACGTTCAAATCCTCTTCTCCACGGCTCTCGGCTCTCACCCCATTCAAGTGTTGGAGGGGTGAGTCGACTCAAACTCCAACCCCCTCCAACGGTTAGATGAGGTGGGAGCCGGGAAGCCGTGGAGGAGAGGATTTGGTTCCATTCTTATTGATATGGATCTGATGTCAATGATGACGCTTGATGTCTATTAGATCAGCGCAAAATTAAATTAGCACAAAATCCAAACATCCTTTTTGGCTCAAATACCAATACTGCCTCCCTTATAATTGTGGTTTCCAAGATAGCCCAATGGGTATGCACCCAAAGAAATCAGTGTCAAGAACCTTGATACTAGCCGATGTCAAGTAGAAAGACCCTTTTAAAAGAGTTCAACCACTAATTCCTTTATGTGTGTGTGTGTGTGTGGAGCGGCGGCGGCGGCAGCGGCGGTGGCGGCGGCAGGGGGACTTCATTTGTAAATGCTTCGCTTGCTTATTATGGCTTAATTTGTAAATGCTTAAAGTCATTCGCTTGCTTATTGATACCATTTTAAAGCTGGTCCAAGTAGAGATTAGAGGCTAGAAAAAGTTTTCTTACTTTCATTTTCTCTGTTGTTTTCCTGGTTTTTTCCAAGCAATCCTAGAGAGTCCAGGTCTCTCTCTCTCTCTCTCTCTCTCTCTTTTCATGTTACTATTCGAAATTACACTATCAGATGGGGAATATAGGATAGTCGAACTTGAAACCTACCTCTCAACTCATGTTTCACCAAATAAGGATCAATCATCCAATCAAACAGCTATTTGCGCGAACCAGGAAAAGAAGGAAAGCTTTCCTTCAAATTTCTTAATTCAGAATGAACCAGGAAAAGAAAAAGAAAATTAGTTTTTTACTCAAGTCGATTTGGAGTGTGTTTTCCTCCTTTCCTTGCATGAACCTTCTTTGAATTAATATTCTAACATGTAAGATGTGCTATACAATCAGTTTTGTATTTGCATCAAAGGGTATCAATCAGTTCAGTTTTGATTTATTGATTCGTTTTGAGATATAATAAATATAAACCAAAATCGAATCGATTAGTAATGAGTTCGACTAATTCAGTTCCTAATCGATTTCCCTTCTATAGCCGTTTCCTATTGGTGTTGCATACCAACACAACATTCTCCCCATGCATCCACCCACCCACACGCATATAGAAAAGAATCAATGCCATGAAATCTGCAAATTCTAATTGAAAGAGTGGAAATTCATCAAATTTGACCGAAATAGAAGGTGATAAGAAATGAGAAAGTAGAGAGAGAGAAAATAACAGATATTATAACATTCAACCGATTTACGGTTTATGGGTTTATAATCGACAGTTTTTTGGTTAAAAAGGAAACCAAATCGATTGTTAAAACTTTAAAACCAAAAACTAAACCGATTATCTATGATTTGGTTCCAGTTAATTTTTTATGGATCAGTTTCGATTCAGTTTATCGGTTACGATCTAGAATTGACACCCTCACTTGTATTACACACCAATGCAACCTCGATTTATACTAATGATAGGTTGGGATTTGATCTTTCATAGAATATGACCCACTAAGAAACATCGTTCGATTGGCAAATGAGCATGCACAAGTCAAAAAATAATATTTTTTTTAAATTAAATACTCTATCTTTCCTGTTATGAGTGTTAATGGAATGGTTCTCATTCAATCCTAGAATGATCCGATCCATGAGATTGTGGGGTCAGTATGGGCCTGCTGAATTAGTCAGGCCAAAGGTTTGGATACCCATTGTTAAAAAAAAAAAAAACAAAACAAAACAAAACAAAAAAATAAAAATAAAAACCACACACATGTGAGCATGGAACTTTTGGATTCACCGTCTTCTAACCTGTTATGTAGTAATACCATCCATAGATGTCCTATGGACAGGTCCACGGATGGGAAGAGGAGGATGTGTAATACTAAATCTGTCCCATTAGACAAAGCGTCCAATTAGGGTTGCAACATGATGAGGTTGAGTTGGACCTTCTACAACCCCAGCTCAACCCTAAGTCCACTTTAGATGGGCCTAGGCCCGGTCCGGACCTGACTCAGGACATAAAAAATCCAACATTGACCTGCCCTTAGGGCTAGGCCAGACTGACCCTAACCAAGGGGAGGGAGAAAGAAGATACAGGGGTTGGATCAGGTCAGTGAGAAGAAGAAGAAGAAGAAAGAATAGGAGGAGGAAGACAGGGCCGAGCCAAACTCAGCCCAAATCCACAACCTAGCCTGGCCTGGTCCTAACTCAGGGCTAGATATTCTCAGCTTTGACCCGCCCTCAGGGCTAGGGTTTCTCAGCCCAGGCCCCATTTGGGCTCAGGCCGACATCACCATGCTTGCTCCCCTAACCTGATACGTGACTGTGTATACACACAACATGACACGACAGATGTATAAAAATCAGGTAATATTATTCCTACCAAACAATTGTGCAAAATTTTATTACGACGCACCAATATTCTAGGCTCTCCTTCACTGTTTTATTTTTTGGTGGAATTCCTTCAAAATTATAAGGGTATCGAACTTAAACGAGTGTACTAATTATAGACCGAACTTAATTAAATCTATTTGGAGCTCCAACAACCCAAGTTCTTCCCTCTCCTTCAACCTTTTTTGGGGTGGTGGTCAGCAGTAACCACAAAAGTCATCTGTAACCACAAAAGTCATCTTGTTTCGTTAAGATGAGGACGGATCAACTTGCAATGAAAGAGAGTGAGAACTAAATTTGTCAACTGACCACCTAACCCATTATATAGACACAACGTTTTATTACATTGGAATTTTGTGTATATACTTAGGCTCTCTTTGGTTTGTATTATATAATATATTATATAATATATTATAAAATTTATGATTGTTTGGTATGATTTATAATGTCTATTTATAATTAAAATAAATCGATATAATTCATTATCTACAAATAGGTGAGTAGCTGTTTATCATTATTAGAATAATCTATTAGGTGATTGTTTATATTTCTCATTATATAATGTATTATGTTTAGTGGTACCAAACGGTCATTATTTATTACTCATAATCTATTATCATAATTGATTTGTCACAAATAACTCATAATACATTATATAATACAAACCATGAGAGCCTTAGTGTAATTAATTGGATAGAATGTGAAATATCAATTTGAACTTGAGGGGCCTTATAATATTCCTAACTAAAAAAAAGAAAAGTGAAACTTATCAAAATCACAATTTATTTTATTAAGATTGTGCTGTTGACCGGAGGCACAAAGCCAGATCCCATAAATCATAATGTATTTTATTTGGATAGTTATCAATATAAACTTAAGAACGTGATATATTTGAAAATCATAAGATAAATCTGAGTAATTTATTTTTTTTTTGATTTTTTTAATTTAAATTGTTATTCCCACTCAGATTTAGGAGAATACACATGTTAGAGTACTATTGGTATACACGCATAGACATACATGGGATGCATGTCAATACAAATGATCATTTTTTTTATTGAATTAGACTCCGAAATAGATGTAAAAAAATAGATGTCGTCTGACGTTTGAAAAATATATCAGACCCTTGTGATTTAATAAACGTCATTTTTGTCCATCTGATTCTTATTCACAAACATTGATTATGAGAATTCAAATATACAAGATTTTTCCTCATGTAAATTGAATAAAAAACAAAAAAATTTCATACATGACTATTTAGAATGTCTTTCAAATTTAAATCATGTCTAGCATTTCCAACATGTGATATAGGCAAGGAAGATTTACATCTCCAACAATTATTTGAATCACAACCAAAATGGAAGTAGAGAGAAGGAGACTACTTGATGTCAATGCACTACTTCGAATCAAGGATCTTGGTAGGGTCATATATAGCAGCCAAAACCTAAGGTACATCCTCCATTTGGTATAAATGATTGTTACCTATAATATTTCAGCATTTCATTGTAGATATTGGGCATACCATAATTAACACAAAAAAAATGTTGGGCATAGCATCGTTTTGAAAAGATATTTTTTGGATGATTTCCATTATAGATAGATTTATTTGTTAAATGATGGGCTAACAAAGAATTAAAATTGTACATGTATGACTTTGTTAGCACTAAATTTTAGACTGGAAAAATGTGTCAACTAACATAGGAGGTGTATAAAGTAGATTCAAATTGCAAGTAGGAACATAATAAATGGGAAAATTTTCACCCTCCTCCCCTATAGTTTATTAGAGGGTTTATATATACCCCTAACACCTGTTATGGTGGTTAAGATGTTGCAAAGTAAATGAATATATATGTAACGTTGATTGTGTTCATTCAGTAGTCTGGTGAATGGATTTTTCAAGGTTAAACTGTGCAATAGTAGGTTCACTAGTTGTACTAGTCATAGTACGATCTCTAGAGCAAAGTAGAGATAGGTTAAAGTCAATCTCATGGAATAGTTGAAAGGGTTTTATCAACGAGAATCTTTAGAAGATTATCTTAGTCAGTGAAAGTTTTCAGATCTGCTTGGCTAGTGGGAGATTTGGTGGTTGATTGTTTATCTATGATTGATTGTGTTGCCTACAATTTAATGGGCAGGATTATTGGTGAACATGATTTTGTTTATTTAAGAATTTATTTCAATGCTTCTTGCATTTTTGGTTATTTATATGACATGTCAAAGTTACAAGGCAATGAGTCAAAGTGTAAGGTTGGTCCAAGTTGGAGGCAGTTTGCTTATAAATTGGATAATATCAAAATGCGTTGATCTATAAAGGTTTTAAAGTGACGTGATCGTGGTAATCCGATCAATGGACTTATTTATTCATCTCAAAGCAACTCATGTTATTAATTAGACATTTATATGTGACCGGCAGAAGGTTATACATCGTATATTGAACTGTATTTTCCGTTGTTGTTCAATATTAGTAAGTTTGATGACTGAATCCAAGTAAGTAATGGATTTTTGTGTAATTAGATTTCATGCCCATACTGATCAATTGTGGCTTTATAATTAATGTTGTCTTGAGAAAATGTAAGACATTTTTGTGTGGGCTTAATTAATTATAGAGTTAGTTGTTTAGTGGGAGTCTATTTTACTAGGTAAACCAGTTCAAGTATATAATTTGTTAGGTTTGGTGTCTTGTATTATGTAGGGTCCACGCAGTTATAAGGGTAGTACTTGTAATAGGATTTAGTTCTATTACATGTACGGAGGTTAACTTGTAATTGTGTGGGGGATTAGGGTTTCTAGAGTCCCTACATATTGTCTCTTTGGGAAAAACCTTAGGTAAGGCTATAAGGCTGACAGAGGAGTACACTTTGTCAGGTGAAGAGCTACAAGGCTGACAGGGAGAACACTTTGTCAAGGCAGAGAACTGTAGAAGTTTCTTGGGAATAAAGAAGGTCTCTCTTTCTTTGGTGTGGAGGTAGGCATCCCGCATTGGAGTGTTAAACCACAGTGAATTTTCTTCGTGTATTTTTCTTCTTGTTTGCGCTTTCATCCCTAACAAGTGATATCGGATCGAGGTTTGATATATTGGTTACAGATTTGGAAGAAGAAGGGAGGTGCGCAAAGATTGGTATGAAGAAAAAGAAGGGAAAAAAAAAAGTTAAAAGCGTGAGAAAGACAATTGTCTTTGGTCTCGGTCTCGGAGGAGGATTTTCTTGATGGTCATATGGAGTTTTCCCAAGGGAAAATTCGGTCAGGCCAGTGTAGAGAAATGATCTTTGTGGAGGGAGAATTGATGGAGGCTGACGCCAGTATAAGTCAACGGTTGAACCAGATATTAAGGGATAAATTGGTTAGGAATTCAGATGAGGCAAAAGATGTTCAACAACATGATGCTCGAGGGTTTGTTGTTAATAACATAACCCTTGTATTATCGCATGTGGCGATTGTGCATGGGGTTGCAGAGCAGAATAACAAAGCCATCTTGTTTCATTGGAGATGAGGAAGGATCAACTTGTAATGAAAGAGAGTGTGAACTAAATTTGTCAACTGACCACCTAACCCATTTACAACGCTTTATTACATTGGAATTTTGTATATATACTTAGTGTAATTAATTGGATAGGATGTGCAATATCATTTTGAACTTGAGGGGCCTCATAATATTCCTAACTAAAAAAAAGCAATCTGAAACTTACCAAAATCACAATTTATTTTATTAAGATTGTGTTGTTGACCAGAGGCACAAAGCCAGATCCCAAAAATCTTAATGTATTTTATTTGGATATTTATCAATGTAAACTTAAGAATGTGATATATTTGAAAATCACAAGATAAATCTGAGTAATTCATTTTTTTATGATTTTTTTAATCTAAATCCTTATTCCCACTCAGATTTAGGAGAATACACATGTTAGAGTACACTTCGTATACACACATGGACATACATGGGATGCATGTCAATACAAATGATCATGTTTTTTTTATTGAATTAGACTCTGAAATAGATGTAAAAAAATAGATGTCGTCTGACGTTTGAAAAATATATCAGACCCTTGTGATTTAATAAACGTCGTTTTACTGAAGCCTTCTTTCCTCCATTGTTAAAAGCACATAATTAATGGGCCTTTCTTATTGCCAATTCCTATTGGCTTCGTTTGTTTTGACGTAAAATTTTATATGTAACAATTTATATGTAAAAAAAAAAAATCAATTTCTGTTCCCAAGAGGTAAATATAGTAGTATCGAATGGAGAGGGAAAAAGAACTCCGTCTTTGTTTAAACTATGGGAAACGAACATTGAAATAAAAAATGACATATAAATGTTATACATAAAAGTCCCCAGTAAAATTTTACATCAAAACAAACGGAGCCATTATCATTCTTGTCCACCTGATTCTTATTCACAAACATTGATTATGAGAATTCAAATATAAAAGACTTTTCCTCATGTAAATTAAATAAAAAGCAACAAATCTTCATACATGAACTATTTAGAATGTCTTTAAATTTAGATCTGTCTAGCATTTCTAACATGTAATATAGGCAAGAAAGATCTACATCTCCAACAATTATTTGAATCACAAACAAAATGGAAGTAGAGAGAAGGAGATTACTTAATGTCAATGCACTACTTCGAATCAAGGATCTTGGTAGGGTCATATATAGCGGCCAAAACCTAAGGTACATCCCCCCTTTTGGTATAAATGATTGTTACCTATAATATATCAGCATTTCATTGTAGTATAGTTGGGCATACCATAATTTACAACAAAAAAAAATGTTGGGCATACCATAGGTTTGAAAAGATATTTTGTGGATGATTTCCATTATAGATAGATTCATTTGTTAAATCAAAATGATGGGCTAAAAAAGTGTTAAAATTGTACATGTATGACTTTGTTAGCACTAAAACTTAGACTGGAAAAATGTGTCAACTAACTTAGGAGGTGTGTAAAGTAGATTCAAATTGCAAGTAGGAACATAATAAATGGGGAAATTTTCACCCTCCTCCCCTATAGTTTATTAGAGGATTTTTATATACCCCTAACACCTGTTATGGTGGTTAAGATGTTGCAAAGTAAATGAATATATATATATGTAATGTTGATTGTGTTCATTCAGTAGTCTGGTGAATGGATTTTTCAAGGTTAAACTGTGCATTCGTAGGTTCACTAGTTGTACTAGTCATAGTATGATCTTTAGGGTAAAGTAGAAATAGGTTAAAGTCAATCTCTTGGAATAGTTGAAAGGGTTTTATCAACAAGAATCTTTAGAAGATTATCTTAGTCAGTGAGAGTTTTTCAGATCTGCTTGGCTAGTGGGAGATTTGGTGGTTGATTGTTTATCTATGATTGATTGTGTTGCCTACGGTTTAATAGGCAGGATTATTGGTGAACATGATTATGTTTATTTAAGCATTTATTTCAATGCTTTTTGCATTTTTGATTATTTATATGACATGTCGAAGTTACAAGGCGATGAGTCAAAGTGTGAGGTTGGTCCAAGTTGGAGGCGGTTTGCTTATAAATTGGATAATATCAAAATGTGTTGACCTATAAAGGTTTTAAAGTGACGTGATCGTGGTAATTCGACCAATGGACTTATTTAATTATTCATCTCAAAGCGACTCATGTTATTAAGTAAACATTTGTATGTGGCCGACAGAAGGTTATACATCGTATATTGAAGTGTATTTTCCACTGTTGTTCAATATTAGTAAGCTTGATGACTGAATCAAAATAAGTAATGGATTTTTGTGTAATTATATTTCATGCCCAACTGATCAATGGTGGCTTTATAATTAATGTTGCCCAAGTGGGAAAATGCAAGATATTTTTGTGTAAGCTTAATTAATTATAGGGTTAGTTGTTCAGTGGGAGTCTATTTTACTAGGTAGACCAGTTCAAGTATAGTTTGTTAGGTTTGGTGTCTTATATTATGTGGGGTCCACGCTATTATAAGGGTAGTACTTGTATTAGGGTTTGGTTCTATTACATGTACGGGGGTTAACTTGTAATTGTGTGGGGGATTAGGATTTCTAGAGTCCCTATATATTGTCTCTGTGGAAAAAACCCTAAGTAAGGCTATAAGACTGACAGAAGAGTGCACTTTGTCAGGTGGAGAGCTATAAGGCTGACAGGGAGAACACTTTGTCCAGGGAGAGAACTGTAGAAGTTTCTTGGGAATAAAGAAGGTCTCTCTTTCTTTGGTATGGTGGTAGGCATCCCGCGTTGGGGTGTTAAACCACGATGAATTTTCTTCGTGAGTTTTTATTCTTGTTTGCACTTTCATCCCTAACAAGTGATATCAGAGCAAGATTCGGTAGATTGGTTACGGATCTGGAAGAAGTAGGGAGATGCACAAAGATTGGTATGAAGAAGAAGAAGGAAAAAAAAAAGTTAAAAGCGTGAGAAAGAAAAATGTCTTTAGTCTCGGTCTCGCAGGAGAATTTTCTTGAAGGTCATATGGAGTTTTCCCAAGGGGAAATTTGGTCAGGCCAATGTAGAGAAATGATCTTTGTGGAGGGAGAATTGATGGAGGCTGACGCTAGGTAAGTCAGCGGTTGAACCAGAAATTAAGAGATAGATTGGTGAGGAATTCTGATAAGGCTAAAGATGTTCAACAACATGATGCTTGAGGGTTTGCTAGCTGTTAATAATAGAACCCTTGTATTATTGCATGTGGCGATTGTGCATGGCATTGCGGAACAGAATAACAAAGCCATCTTGTTTCATTGGAGATGAAGAAGGATCAACTTGCAATGAAAGAGAGTGAAAACTAAATTTTTCAACTGACCACCTAACCCATTATATAGACACAACATTTTATTACATTGGAATTTTTGTATATATATTTAGTGTAATTAATTAGATAGGATGTGAAATATCATTTTGAACTTGAGGGGCCTTATAATATTCCTAACTAAAAAAATGCAATCTGAAACTTACCAAAATCACAATTTATTTTATTAAGATTGTGTTGTTGACCAGAGGCACAAAGCCAGATCCCATAAATCATAATGTATTTTATTTGGATAGTTATCAATGTAAACTTAATAACGTGATATATTTGAAAACCACAAGATAAATCTAAGTAATTCATTTTTTTTTTATGATTCTTTTAATCTAAATCGTTATTCCCACTCAAATTTAGGAGAATACACATGTTAGAGTACTATTGGTAGACACACATAGACATACATGGGATGCATGTCAATACAAATGATCATGTTTTGTTATTGGATTATACTCTGAAATAGATGTAAAAAAATAGATGTCGTCTGATGTTTGAAAAATATATCACACCCTTGTGATTTAATAAACGTCGTTTTACTGAAGCTTTCTTTCCTCCATTGTTAAAAGCACATAATTAATGGGCCTTTCTTATTGCCAATTCATATTGGCTTCGTTTGTTTTGACATAAAATTTAATGTGTAACATTTTATATGTAAAAAAAAATTAATTTTTGTTTCCAAGAGGTAAATATAGTGTACATGGTATCTAATGAAGAGGGAAAAAGAACTCCGTCTTTGTTTAAACTATGAAATACCAACATTGAAATAAAAAAATACATATAAATGTTACACGTAAAAGTTCACAGTAAAATTTTACATCAAAACAAACGGAGCTATTATCGTTCTTGTCCACCTGATTCTTATTCACAAACATTGATTATGAGAATTCAAATAGACAAAACTTTTCCTCATGTAAATTGAATAAAAAGCAACAAATTTTCATACATGAACTATTTAGAATGTCTTTTAAATTTAGATCATGTCTAGTATTTCCAACATGTGATATAGGCAAGGAAGATCTACATCTCCAACAATTATTTGAATCACAACCAAAATGGAAGTAGAGAGAAGGAGATTACTTGATGTCAATGCACTACTTCGAATCAAGGATCATATATAGCAGCCAAAACCTAAGGTACATCCTCCATTTGGTATAAATGATTGTTACCTATAAATTATCGGCATTTCATTGTAGTATAGTTGGGCAAACCATAATTAACAAAAAAAAAATGTTGGGCATACCATAGTTTTAAAAAGATATTTTATAGATGATTTCCATTATAGATAGATTGATATGTTAAATCAAAATGATGGGCTAACAAAGAGTTAAAATTGTACATTTATGACTTTGTTAGCACTAAAACTTAGACTGAAAAAATGTGTCAACTAACTTAGGAGGTGTGTAAAGTAGATTCAAATTGCAAGTAGGAACATGATAAATGGGGAAATTTTCACCCTCCTCCCCTATAGTTTATTAGAGGGTTTATATATACCCCTAACACCTGTTATGGTGGTTAAGATGTTGCAAAGTAAATGAATACATATGTAATGTTGATTGTGTACATTAGTAGTCTGATGAATAGATTTTTCAATGTTAAATGGTGCAATCGTAGGTTCACTAGTTGTACTAGTCATAGTATGATCTCTAGGGCAAAGTGGAGATAGGTTAAAGTCAATCTCTTGGAATAGTTGAAAGGGTTTTATCAATGAGAATCTTTAGAAGATAATCTTAATCAGTGGGAGTTTTTAGATCTACTTGGCTAGTGGGAGATTTGGTGGTTGATTGTTTATCTGTGATTGATTGTGTCGCCTACGGTTTAATAGGCAGGATTATTGGTGAACATGATTATGTTTATTTAAGAATTTATTTCAATGCTTCTTGCATTTTTTGTTATTTATATGACATGTCAAAGTTACAAGGCAATGAGTCAAAGTATGAGGTTGGTCCAAGCTGGAGGCGGTTTGTTTATAAATTGGATAATATCAAAATGCGTTGACCTATAAAGGTTTTAAAGTGACGTGATCGTGATAATTCGATCAATGGACTTATTTATTCATCTCAAAACGACTCATGTTATTAAGTAGACATTTGTATGTGACCGACAGAAGGTTACAGAAGGTTATACATTGTATATTGAAATGTATTTTCCGTTGTTGTTCAATATTGGTAAACTTGATGACTGAATCAAGGTTTGTAATGGATTTTTGTGTAATTAGATTTCATTCACACTAATCAATGGTGGCTTTATAATTAATGTTGCTCAAGTAAGAGAATGTAAGATATTTTTGTGTGGGCTTAATTAATTATAGAGTTAGTTGTTCAGTGGGAGTCTGTTTTACCAGATAGACCAGTTCAAGTATAATTTGTTAGGTTTGGTGTCTTGTATTATGTGGGATCTATGCATTTATAAGGGTAGTACTTGTATTAGGGTTTGGTTATATTACATATACGGGGGTTAACTTGTAATTGTGTGGGGGATTAGGGTTTCTAGAGTCCCTATATATTGTCTCTGTAGAAAAAACTCTAGGTAAGGCTATAAGGCTGACAGAGGAGTACATTTTGTCAGGTGGAGAGTTGCAAGGCTGACAGGGAGAATACTTTGTCAAGGCAGAGAACTATAGAAGTTTCTTGGGAATAAAGAAGGTCTCTCTTTCTTTGGTGTGGAGATAGGCATCCTGCGTTGGGGTGTTAAACCACAGTGAATTTTCTTCATGTGTTTCTCTTCTTGTTTGCGCTTTCATCCCTAACAAGTGATATCAGAGCGAGGTTTGGTAAATGGTTACGAAATTGGAAAAAGAAGGGAGGTGCGCAAAGATTGGTATGAAGAAGAAGAAAGAAAAAAAAAAGTTAAAAGCGTGAGAAAGAGAAATGTGTTTATTCTTGGTCTCGTAGGAGGATCTTCTTGAAGGTCATATGGAGTTTTCCCAAGGGGAAATTCGGTCAGGCCAGTGTAGAGAAATGATCTTTGCGGAGGGAGAATTAATGGAGGCTGACGCCATTATAAGTCAGCGGTTAAACCAAATATTAAGGGATATATTGGTTAGGAATTCTGATGAGGCTAAAGATGTTCAACAACATGATGCTCGAGGGTTTGTTGTTAATAACAGAACCTTTGTATTATCGCATGTGGCGATTACTCATGTGGTTGCAGAACAGAATAACAAAGCCATCTTGTTTCGTTGGAGATGAAAAAGGATCAACTTGCAATGAAAGAGAGTGAAAACTAAATTTTTCAACTGACCACCTAACCCATTTGCAACGTTTTATTACATTGGAATTTTGTATATATACTTAGTGTAATTAATTGGATAGGATGTCAAATATCATGTTGAACTTGAGGGGCCTTAAAATATTCCTAACTAAAAAAAAGCAATCTAAAACTTACCAAAATCACAATTTGTTTTATTAAGATTGTGCTGTTGACCAGAGGCACAAAGCCAGATCCCATAACTCATAATGTATTTTTTTTAGATAGTTATCAATGTAAATTTAAGAACGTGATATATTTGAAAATCACATAAATCTGAGTAATTCATTTTCTTATGATTTTTTTAATCTAAATCGTTATTCCCACTCATATTTAAGAGAATACACATGTTAGAGTACTAATGGTATACATGCATGGACATACATGGGATGCATGTCAATACAAATGATCATGTTCTTTTATTGAATTAGACTCTGAAATAGATGTAAAAAAAATAGATGTCGTCTAACGTTTGAAAAATATATCAGACCTTGTGATTTAATAAATGTCGTTTTACTGAAGCCTTCTTTCCTCCATTGCTAAAAGCACATAATTAATGGGCCTTTCTTATTGCCAATTCCTATTGGCTTCGTTTGTTTTGACATAAAATTTTATGTGTAAAATTTTATATGTAAAAAAAAAAATCAATTTTTGTTTCCAAGAGGTAAATATAGTGTACATGGTATCTAATGAGAGGGAAAAAGAACTCCGTCTTTGTTTAAACTATGGGAAACCAACATTGAAATAAAAAAAATACATATAAATATTACACGTAAAAGTCCACAGTAAAATTTTACATCAAAACAGACGGAGCCATTATCGTTCTTGTCCACCTGATTCTTATTCACAAACATTGATTATGGGAATTCAAATATATAAGAGTTTTCCTCATGTAAATAGAATAAAAAGCAACAAATTTTCATACATGAACTATTTAGAATGTCTTTTAAATTTAGATCATGTCTAGCATTTCCAACATGTGATATAGGCAAGGAAGATCTACATCTCCAACAATTATTTGAATCACAACCAAAATGGATGTAGGGAGAAGGAGATTACTTGATGTCAATGCACTACTTCGAATCAAGGATCTTGGTAGGGTCATATATAGCAGCCAAAACCTAAGGTACATCCTCCATTTGGTATAAATGATTGTTACCTCTAATATATCAGCATTTCATTGTATTGTAGTTGGGCATACCATAATTAACAACAACAAAAAAATGTTGGGCATACCATAGCTTTGAAAAGATATTTTGTGGATGATTTCCATTGTAGATAGATTCATTTGTTAAATCAAAATGATGGGCTAACAAAGAGTTAAAATTGTACATGTATGACTTTGTTAGCACTAAAACAACTGGAAAAATGTGTCAACTAACTTAGGAGGTGTGTAAAGTAGATTCAAATTGCAAGTAGGAACATAATAAATGGAGAAATTTTCACCCTCCTCCCCTATAGTTTATTAGAGGGTTTATATATACCCCTAACACCTGTTATGGTGGTTAAGATGTTGCAAAGTAAATGAATACATATGTAATGTTGATTGTGTTCATTAGTAGTTTGGTGAATAGATTTTTCAATGTTAAATGGTGCAATCGTAGGTTCAGTAGTTGTACTAGTCATAGTATGATCTCTAGGGCAAAGTGGAGATAGGTTAAAGTCAATCTCTTGGAATAGTTGAAAGGGTTTTTTCAATGAGAATCTTTAGAAGATTATCTTAGTCAGTGGGAGTTTTCAGATCTGCTTGGCTAGTGGGAGATTTGGTGGTTGATTATTTATCTATGATTGATTGTGTTGCCTACGGTTTAATGGGCAAGATTATTAGTGAACATAATTATGTTTATTTAAGCATTTATTTCAATGCTTCCATGCATTTTTGGTTATTTATATGACATGTCAAAGTTACAAGGCGATGAGTCAAAGTGTGAGGTTGGTCCAAGTTGGAGGCGGTTTGCTTATAAATTGGATAATATCAAAATGCGTTAACCTATAAAGGTTTTAAAGTGACGTGATCGTGGTAATTCTATCAATGGACTTATTTATTCATCTCAAAGCGACTCATGTTATTAAGTAGACATTTGTATGTGACTGACAGAAGGTTATACATCGTATATTGAAGTGTATTTTTCGTTGTTGTTCAATATTGGTAAGCTTGATGACTGAATCAAAGTAAGTAATGGATTTTTGTGTAATTAGATTTCATGCCTATACTGATCAATGGTGGCTTTATAATTAATGTCGCCCAAGTGGGAGAATGTAAGATATTTTTGTATGGACTTAATTAATTATAGGGTTAGTTGTTCAGTGGGAGTCTGTTTTACCCGGTAGACCAGTTAAAGTAGTATAATTTGTTAGGTTTGGTGTCTTGTATTATGTAGGGTCCACGCAGTTATAAGGGTAGTACTTGTATTAGGGTTTGGTTCTATTACATGTACGGGGGTTAACTTGTAATTATGTGGGGGATTAGGGTTTCTAGAGTCCCTATATATTGTCTCTATGGGAAAAACCCTATGTAAGGCTATAAAGCTGACAGAGGAGTACACTTTGTTAGGTGAAGAGCTGCAAGGCTGACAGGGAGAATACTTTGTCAAGGCAGAGAACTGTAGAAATTTATTGGGAGTAAAGAAGGTCTCTCTTTCTTTGGTGTGAAGGTTGGCATCCCGCATTGGGGTGTTAAACCCGGTGAATTTTCTTCTTTTGTTTTTCTTCTTGTTTGCTCTTTCATCCCTAACAAGTGATATCAGAGCGAGGTTCAGTAGATTGGTTACGGATCTGGAAGAAGAAGGGAGGTGCGCAAAAATTGGTATGAAGAAGAAGAAGGAAAAAAAATGTTAAAAGCGTGAGAAAGAGAAATGTCTTTAGTCTCGGTTTCGTAGGAGGATTTTCTTGAAGTTCATATGGAGTTTTCTCAAGGGAAAATTCGGTCAGGCCAGTGTAGGGAAATGATCTTTGTGGAAGGTGAATTGATGGAGGCTGACGCCAGTATAAGTCTGCGGTTGAACGAGATATTAAGGGACAGATTGATGAGGAATTCTGATGAGGCTAATGATGTTCAACAACATGATGCTCGAGGGTTTGCTGCTAATAACAGAACCCTTGTATTATCGCATGTGGCGATTGTGCATGGGGTTATAAAACAGAATAACAAAGCCTGTCAACAACAGTCAATGACCTCAGATTAAGATCACGGTGCTGTAGTAGATCCAATAGTGACAGATCACATAGTGGTTGCAAGAAGATCTCAATCGGATGGCTTGGGTGCCAGTTTAGTAAGAAATGTTCCAATTTATATTGGAAAATTCGTTGGGTTTCTTTTGGAGGAACCAAGGGTAATGGGATCTGGTCAGATCGGGAAGGTTTTTTCTAGATCTAACGATGGGTTTGAATCCCAACACGGTGTCCATAATGGTCAATTGATGCTGCATCATGGGATAAAGGAGGACTGGTGGGCTGAGATAGGGAGTTGGATCTCTAGGTCTGCGCTGGAGGTGCAGAGGTATGAGGCTCAAGTTCTTGGTACAATTGGAGTTGCAGGAGGACTATGAGTGATAGTGATCTCTCTGGTGACGCTGTAGCAGTGGGAGAGGTGGAGTCACATCACATCGTATGGTGGTGAGCTATACGGGACACTTGGACGAGGTGTGGGCTATGCCGGTTTGGGTGTAGTGGTTTGGCAGAGAGGATGGACGGGTTTACAGAATGGGTTCTTCTTTAAGGTGGCTTACAGAATCCAAGCCAAGTAGAAATTTGTTGGGTTTGGTGTCTTATATTCTGTGGGGTCTACGCAATTATGAAGGTAGTACTTGTATTAGGGTTTGGGTCTATTACATGTTCGGGGGTTAACTTATAATTGTATGGGGATTAGGGTTTCTAGGGTCCCTATATATTCCTCTATGGGAAAAACCCTAGGTAAGGTTGTAAGGGTGATAAAGGAGTACACTTTGTCAGGTGAAGAGCTGTAAGGCTGACAGAGGAGAATACTCTGTCAGTGTAGAGCACTGTAGAAGTTTCTTGGGAATAAAGAAAGTCTATCTTTCTCTGGTGTGGAGGTAGGTATCCCGCGTTGGGGTGCTGAACCACGGTGAATCTTTTTCGTGTGTTTTTCTTCTTGTTTGCACTTTCATCCTTAACAAGTGGTATCAAAGCGAGGTTCAGAAGATTGGTTTCAGATTTGGAAGGAGAAGGGAGGTGTGCAAAGATTGGTATGAAGAAGAAAAAGAAAAAGGAAAAAAAAGTTGAAAGCGTAAGAAAGAGAAATACCTTTAGTCTCGGTCTCACAGGAGGATTTTCTTGAAGGTCGTATGGAGTTTTCCCAAGGGGAAATTCGGTCAAGTTAGTATGCAGAGATGATCTTTGTGGAGGGAGGATTGATAGATGCTGACGATGGTATGAGTCAGCGGTTGAACCAAATACTAAGGGACAGATTGGTGAGGAATTCTAATGAGGCTAAAGATGTTTAACAATATGATGCTCGAGGGTTTGTTGTTAATAACAGAACCCTTGTATTATTGCGTGTGAAAATTGTGCATGGGGTTGCAAAACAAAATAACAAAGCCGATCAGTGGCAGCCGGAGACCTCGGATCAAGGTCAAGGTGTTGTGGCAGATCTAATAGTGACAAATCCCATATTGGTTGTAGGAAGATCTCAATCGGATGGCTTGGGCACCAGTTTGGTAAGAAATATTCTGATTGATATAGGAAAATTCGTTGGGTTTTCTTCGGATAAAGAACCAAGGATAATGGGGTCTGGTCAGATCAAGAAGGTTTTTTCCTGGATCTGACAGTGGGTTTGAATCTTGGCATGGTGTACATAATGACCAGTTAATGCTGCATCATGGGGTAAAGGAGGACTGGCGGGCTGGGATGAGGAGTCGGTTCTCTAGGTCTGTGTTGGAGGTACAGAGGTGAGAGACTTGGTTTCCAGGTGCAATTGGAGTTGCAAGAGGACTATAAGTGACGGTGATCTCTCCGGTGATGTTGTAGTAGTGGGAGAGGGGGAGTCACATCACATTAAGCTGTGGGGAGTTGTACGGGATACCCGAATGGGGTGTGGGCTATGCCGATTTAGGTGTAGGGATTTGGCAAATATGATGGACATGTTTACAGAATCAGCATCACTGGGTTCTTCTTCAAAGGGGGCTTGCAGAATTCAAGCCAGGTAAAGATTTATTGGGTTGGTGTCTTGTATTATGTGGGGTCCATGCAGTTATAAGGGTAGTATTTGTATTAAGGTTTTGGTCTATTACATGTATGGGGGTTAACTTGTAATTGTGTAGGAGATTAGGGGAAAACCCTAGGTAAGGCTATAAGGCTGATAGAGGAGTACACTTTTTCAGATGGAGTGCTGTAAAGTTGATAAGGGAGAATACTCTATCTAGGCAAAGAATTGTAAAAGTTTATTGGGAATAAAAAATGTCTCTCTTTCTCTAGTGTGGAGGTAGGCATCCCGCATTGGGGTGCTGAACCACGATAATTCTTGTTCTTCGTTTTTCTTCTTGTTTGTGCTTCCAATCCCTAACATAATTATGAGATGAACCAACCTAGTCCATTGTGGGACTAGTCCAGGGTTGGGTTAGTAATATAAATAATAGCGGTTAGGGTCCCAGATGCCACGGTCGACATTCTCTCCTATTCTCATATGCAGAGAAAAGCAAAGGAATCCCCTGAGGGCTGTGGAAGACTCAAACCAAAGCATATGGAATGGCGAAAATCAATCTTCCACTGATAGGTATGTGTTTACATTGATTATATCGTTTTCCACTGATAGGTATTGTGTAGTGATTATAGGGTTAACTAAAACCATATTGGGATGTTTCTTGTAATGGGTTTATTGGGAAACCCTAAAGAGATGTAAAAGTTCTAACATGAAGTGCTACTAAAGCCTTCTTTTCTCAATTGTTTAAAAAAGGGCGTCCCAATATACGGAGCTCCCATTACTGTAAAGCCTGGAGAGGGGCAGAATGTATACAGCCCCACAAGGCAAAGATGTTGTTTTCTGTATTTCGAAATCATGACCATCATTTGCAATACGACAACTTTACTGTACATCAAGGCTCACACGTACAAATATAGGCCTTTATCCTATTGGCAATTCCTATTATCGTTCTTGTCTCCTGATTCTTAATCACAAACACCGATTACGAGAATTCAAACCTCCTCCTTTGGGCATCAAATCAGACTCCCTTAACGCATCAACAGATTGAAGTTGCTACATGTACAGCTCCCTTTCCATGACAGCTATCAGCTTCAATAGTTGTTTCCATACTTCCTTGCCATTCTATTGCTAGATCCAAATCCTCTTCTCCCAAAGGTTCGGGAGGAGGGACGGCACTCCCTTTGGATGGCTGACACCTGGAGCTCAGGTGAATCTAAGCTCTCCATCCAAACCAACACCCCCTTGTCGACTTGGTTTGTCGATTCAGATGGAAGGCTCGGATTCACCTGAACATCAGGTGTCGGCCATCTAACAGGGTTGCTATCCCTCCTCTCGAACCTCTAGGAGGAGAGGATGTGGATCCTTCCATTACCATCTCTGCCCAAGCAATTTCATTAATGACAAAGAAAATCCAATACACTTGACTGGAATATAAATTTGCATTAAAGGCTTCTGCCTGTGGATTCATGGTGAAGGCGGATTCCTCAAGCTTTTCTTCTTTTTCTACTATCTTTTTCTCTACTCTTTTTATTTACAGAAAGGGTAGCTAACTCATGACTCAACCTATCTCTTATTATATTTTTCTATAATTTATCATGGTATTAAACCACCAATGGTTTCCCAAAGGAACTGCCGATTCCACCACTCCAACTAGTGGTGGCGGCTCTCTCCCTCTACCCAACCTCTCACATACCACTTTATTTCTATTAAGCTTACATTCAAGAACTATCGGGTCTGGCGTGTTCAGCTCTCTCCATTCATTTACGTGCAGAAACTCTACGGCTTCATTGATGGTTCTCGACTTTATCCTCCCCTACCAATCATCAAGACTATCATTGGTGTAACATGAGAAACCCTCCCCGTAAATGCAATAGTGACATGAACAAAGAAATCAAATATGCAAACATTGTTTGTTTTTTTCTTTCTTTGATAAAAGAAAATTTTATTGAATTTTAATACAGGAATCAAAGATAAAAAATAAGCGAAATCTAGTATGTGACCATCATCACTTATTCCAAACTATACATGGCCTATTTAAAACAAAGAAAAAGAGAAAAGATAAAAGATCTTCCAAAAAAAAAAAACCCTCGTTGTTCCTTAGATCTCATGGAGGACCTAAATTAACCATTAACTCACATAGTAGATCTTTTGAAGGTGGGGTTAGTATTCTCAAATCTATCGACAGGAGGATCCTTAATCATGCTCTCGATCTCCTTCTCAAACCTCTCCATCGCCGGCCTAGTCAAATAAAACGTCACCACAATCCCATCTTCTCCTTTATTGTTCCTGAACGGTATGTAGAAGCTCGTCATTTTCACCAGGGCTGGCCCACCATACACTGGCTGTCCCCACCCGAAATCCACCTCTTTAAACCCAGCACCTCTTAGATCCGAAACCACATAGGTCCTCACAAACGTAATCGGAGGCGGCCCCTTCAATGCTATCAGATCTACCAATGATCTCATGTATTCCTCCGTCACATTGGCTTTCGCTCTCTTCACCAGTTCCAATGCGTATCCTACTGGATTCTTACATAGTTTTGCCGCCGACGATATCGCCACCGTATTAGCCAACGCATTGCCATAATATCCGACCGGCAATGGTGGTTCAAATTTTGCACGTGCGTTGACAACGAAAATGACACGTACGTCCTCCTCCGGGTCCGGTTGGATAGCGATGGTGCGGCATCGCCAAAGACATGCCGTCAGCACCTCAAACGTGGAACAAGTGCGGAGGTGAAGAGGCACGTGCTTCCGCAAAGCTGCCACGTCAGTGGGTCCAAAGAAGAAAGAACGGAAGACCATGTCGTCAGGTGGGATAAGTGTAGCCTTACTATTTGGCATCTCATCATACTCACGGTGCAAGAATGTCACACGTGGTGGGTCCCGTGGCTGAAAGAGTACCCTCTCCCACACGGGAGATACAGATGGCATCTGTGCACCACGTGCTATTTCACCGACGGCAGACATGAACTGAACCAAACCGGATGCGTCACTCATGGTGTGGTTCAGTCGGAGGGCAAAAATGAACCCACCACACATCAAACGGGTCACCTGCATCCAAATAAATCAAGGGTAAGTAGTGCCACATCATTTATGGTTAATAGATGACAAGTCAAATCAAGTGTCTTGTGATGTCTAGCTGATCTGTATCAATGAATTTTATTGAGGAAAAATATCATGTATTAACCAGATTGCTTGACAGACATCACCTACAACTCATAGGCTTTTGACATCATCAACTATTATTTAAATTTTAAAACATATAATAAAAAGATCCAAGCCATTTAGAGGGTTTCGTTTGATGCTCATGTTAGCTCAAATCATATTTTGGTTGATAGTAATGCCTTTACTGTAAAAGGAAAAACCCTTCTCCCTTCTCCCTTCTCCCTTCTCTTTCTAATCCCCTGCTTCTTTCTTCCTTTCTACACATCCTGACCATGATCTGGGTGTTAACCCAGCTCCACTTGAGGGACATCGAGCACTCTCATCCCTTCCCTTTTTCTCCTACAATCCCGGTCGTGTATACCCCTCTCATGGACGATCTAAACTCCCAAAACCCTTGGTCAAAAACTCCCTGCAATATGTAACATCATATTTTCATCGTTCCAATCTATTAATAATCACTAGTTTCAATCAATTTCCCAAATGTAACATGTGTGCTACATCTGCTGCGTTTTGATAAATGCTAGGTCCGTTGTAAACATTCGACTACAGAAGAAAGACATTATTTGGATGGCTCATGTAATAAAGTATCGCCGAATTCGTTGTTGCTAATGGGATTTTAAATTAATAAACCAACCGAGGCAAAGGAAGCATGGAATCAAAGGTCTAGTCTCCACTCGCTAACATTCACCAAATCCAATCTCAAGTTTTAGAAATCGCAAGTAAAGAGAGAGAGAGACAGAGCGAGAGAGCGAGAGAGAGAGAGAGAGAGAGAGAGAGAGAGAGAGAGAGAGAGAGAGAGAAATCGCAGGTATTAACCTGAGACGATTTAGGGTTTAGAAAACGCAGGTAAAGGGAAGGCGAAAGAAGGAGGAGGAGGAAGAAGAAGAAGTGAAGATACAAGAAGTAAATGAATAAAAACAAATTAGTAGCGAAGAGAATTAGAATTAGAAAAAAAAAAAAAAAGACATAGCAGAGCTGCAGTGTGCAAAGTGGAAGAAGAAGATGATGAATAAAAAAAATTAATAGCGCAGAGAGAATGAGAATCGGGAAAAAATAAACTTAGCAGAGATGCAGAGTGGAAGAAAAGGAAGAGGAAGAGGAAGGAAGAAAAGGAAGGAGTGAAAACAGAAGAAGAAGGATTGTAGAATGGAAGGATGTTTCACGGTTTAAAATGGAAGGGTATTTCACCCCACCCCATTATTTCTTAAAATGAGAAGGGTTTTTTGGTCTAGAAAAAATTTAAACTCTCTACTGTCCGTGGGGTGCAATTGATGATTTTTTGAATCATGAGGTGATGTTTCTCAAAGTATTTGAATAGTAAAGGATATTTTCTTTTTTAATATATATATCAATTTATTGATATGTGTATTAAATAAACGGATTCAAATCCTTTCTTCCCAGTGATTCTGGAGGAGGGGGACGCCCTTGTTGAATGGTCGACACGTGGGACTCAGGTGAATCCTAGTTGACACCAAGTCAATAAGCTAAGTCGACAGGAGGATCGACTAGGATGGAGGGCTAGGATTCACCAAAGCCCCACACGTCGGCCATCCAACGGAAACGCCCCCCCTCCGTTCAAATCATTGGGAGGAAAAAATATGAATTCTTAAATAAACTTCAATGATTGGATCACATTTGGAGTGATATGAGAGAATCTAAATCCTTGCAGGAAAGAATCTATGGAGGGTTGGGTGGGAAAATTGATCAGGAATTGAGTGCCATATGTTTGTGGGGTGAATGACAGAAAAACAAATTTGTGAAAAATTACTTCTTTTTTTTTTTTTTTGCCAAGTAGCATGTTTGGATGTCAACTAAGGGAAAATTAAAGTTTTGGGAAATGAGGGCTTGCAATCGGTCGGAAGATCTTTAAATGGGTGAGGAGAGAGAGCTGAGCAATCGATTGGGAGGATGGGAGAGAGCCAGAGTCCAATTGGATGGATGAAATTGTAGAAGCCGAACTTTGCTCAAAGCAAATCCCTCTCCACCCGATCTTCACATATTGAGAGATTACGTTTTGTTGACGAAGTTTAATGATAGCTACAACTTTCCATGGCAGGAGAGGATGATGACCGTTGAATTCGGATCACCTGTATGTTCATGTGCTTTTCATGAGATCTCATTATCATCGATATGATGTGGGATCTACCTTGAAAATGTGAGACCCACTGGATATAGACAGTGATGAAATCCCTTGGAGAATACATATACATAGAGATGAGCTATTCTCATGACCGTTGACTGTGACTTTCCAATGAAAAGTGGAAAAGTCCTATTGTTTTATATCTTACATTTTCCACAAAGTGGGGTGGGATGGATCCACATCCTCTCCTCCCAAAGGATCGAGAGGAGAAGGAGTGGTCTTGTTAGATGGCTAACACTTGAGGCTCAGATGAATCCAAACCCTCCATCCAAGCCAACAAGCTTAGCTAACAAGGGGGTATCGACTTGGATGAAAAATTCGAATTAACTCAAGGTCTAAGTGTCAGCCATCTAATGGGGTGTGGCCTCTCCTCCGAACTACTCTGGGAGGAGAGGATTTAGATACGTGGTGGGATAATTAGTGGGGGACAGGCACCAGACAAGTATATTCTCTTGGTTCCTAAATTTTCCCACCTTCACCATCCAAACCCGATCTGGATCCTTTCCTGTCACCCAGCCGGCCATGTAAGATGACAAGAAAGGATTTTCTTCCTCGAACGGGTGCAGATTTCATTTCTCCCGGGAGAATCCTACAACTTCTCCATTCCTCTATACCCCAGCAAACAAACGGATAACATTCTTGACCTTAGGCAAATATATGCCATGACTTTATACCATGAGATCTTGAATTACCTGAATAAGTAACAGAGGGCAACCAAGAATAGCACTCGATCCTGGGACGTCGTACAGGAGCTCATCCAAGCAAGGGAATGGTGGTTGCAATGCATCACCGAACTGCTCCAGCCTTACACTGGCGTCGGCCTCGATGAACATGATACCTTCACCGGTGCAATCCACAACCAGCTTCCGTCCAGGTCCTTTCCTGAGCCTACCAGCAAATGGGTAGTAAAACACAAGAGTTTCTGCTATTGCCTTCCTTATGACCTTCACCGGGTCTTGTCCTCTCATCGCCGGCTCATTCTGGTAAATCTGTATCACCGGAATTTGGAACCGTAGAGTCTGTTGGTCATCAATGTTTGAGAGAAACTTGAATTCATGGGGTGTAGGTTTAGCCGGTGCAACCAGTTCCGGTTCACGCCTTCGAACTGTGAACACTAAAGCGATTGAAGAAGGGGATGTCATGTCGGAAAATTGGTCTGTGTCGCCGGAGATTGGAGTAGGTAGTGGAATAAGATATCTGACTCTGTTATGTTTTGCATTTGTATCCTGATTAGCTCAGATATATCGTAGGAAGGGAGAAGCATTATTATTAAAAAATACAGATGCTGATCCTACAGTTGTCAAAGATACCTATCCTACAGTGATCAATACTGAATTTGAAGCTAACGAGGGTTCTTAAAAGGTCACATGGTTGTAAACAAGTCTTCTAGATGTCCCGTGGGTTTCTGTTAAAAAAAAGATACTTTTTTCTTTCTTTATTTTATTTTTATTTTTTTTTACTTGGAATAAAGATAGTTGACTTTTGTTTAGGTACATAATAAGGATATTGAATAGAATTTTTTTTTTCTTGGGTGAGTAAAGTTGACTAGTTGTTACTTAGCTGTGATGAGTTGTAACCTCATCAATGCAAACAAGTGTCCTACTTTTTTTTTTTTTTTTTTTATCTCATATACAAAGAGGTTGTATGAAGAAAGAGTTTCTTCATAATCGTAAGCTGTTGTATTCCTTAATTGAGTATTACAGATTATAGAGGTTTGCTTTATATACGATTGTAAGGGTGTTAAAAATGGGTTCGGCCCGATAGCATGGATCGAGTCAGTCCGATATAATTTGAACTTAACTTGGATCGAACCTTAATGGACAGGTTTCGATCTCGGCTTGTAAGCCCGACACCATTTCAGCCCAAATCGAAACCAGACCGGACCAGCCCGTTAAGAAGCCCGAACTAGCCTGAACCAATAATACCTAACCCAAACACCGGTAAGGTCCATCTGGGTCCAGTTTCTTAATTTTAATGGTTTTAAATTTTGATGGATTATATTACACTATTACACTTCACTTCTTGATCGGAAAGATTATATGAATTATAGTTGAAAAGAGTATGTTAATTGTTACAATTTATTGAATTACATGCATATAGAATGAATGATGCTAATTTTATAGATAGAAATAATAAAATAGGCTATATATCTTACATATAAAATAGGCACGATAAGCTTGATAAGCCCGGTCCGGACCGAACCAGCTTGAAATCACCTCAATAAGCCCAACCTGATAACAAATCGACACCGGACCAGTCCGATAGTTATTGTGTCCAGCACAGCCCAACCTAGCCCGAACTCTTAATGGACAAGTTTTGGGCTGGGCTTATAAAACCCGACACCGATTCAGCCCGGACCGAAACCGACCCAGACCGACCCATTGACACTATATAGGAGCAAGAAGTAAGAAAGAGAAACTCTATCTAAGCCATACAATTATAGAGCCCAGATCTAATAGTAAAGTACCAACTCATAGTACTACAGACTACAGTGTGGTTACTATCTGGATCACTGTTTGAATCGGTGATTGGTTTATTAATTAAACCAGATAGACCGGTCGATCTATTCTCAACATTGTAAACCACAATTGTGATTACGGCTGCAATGATGATTTCTTTGATGGTACTAGAGCATTTCGAAAGAACAAAACTCTGAAAAATTGTTCGGCTAAACCAGTGATGCCTTCATTGTCTCTATTCTGCTTTCCTTGTCCAAGCAATAGTAATGTTGCAAATTTTGTGTCGCTCAAGCTAAAGGAGAGCAATTATCTGCTATGGAGGATGTAGATAATTGAGAGTCAAGACCTGCTCGATTTCATCACCGATGAAGTCGCCGTTCCAAAACGTGAGACACCAAGCTCCAATGGACAGTATATTACAAATCCATACTATATGTCATGGATTCACACATATACGTTCATCAAAGCTTGGATAGCAAGAACCCTATTAGAAGAGGTCCTTAATCTGGTTGTTGGCGGGAAAACATCTTTTGCGTTGTGGAAAACGTTGTCTGAAGCTTTTTCTCAAGCATTAGAGGCTCGAGAATTTGAATTGTTGTCCAAACTACATTTCCTGAAGAAGGATTCTATATCTTTGAATGAATTTCTCATGGATTTCAAGAACATTTGTGATCAATTGAGTGATACAAGTAAACCACTACAAGATCATCGCAAGGTTTTTTTCTCTACTCACTAATCTCGGTCCTTCATTTGAGTCATTTATTACCACCATGTTAAAGCCACCAGTACCTAGTTACTCTAATTTGCTTCCTTTGTTGATGAGCCATGACTTGCGCAATCAACGCCATCACAATTACTCTGCTTCACATTTTGTGTTTTACGTTGAGAAAGGTTGAAAGCATTGTATTGATCGTAGTTTCTCTTCGCCTGGTCGTGGATTTCCGCAAACAAATAAAAAATCTTTAGCTATAACTTCAACTGTAACTCCTGGCCGCAAGGATTCTTCACCAGGAAAGGAAAGTCATTTGCCAAATCTGAGTTTAGGTACATGATTCTTCTGCACCACAGTACCAAATTTGATTTGGTTATGGTGTGTTCAAATGCTGAAGCAAATTTGATAACAATTATCAAGCTGAGAATGTTCCCCAAGCCTTAGCAGCTATGCATATTTCAAACTCCCAAGATACAGATTGGTTATTGGACATGGGTGCTAC